>LR738710.1:568040248-568081248 GCA_902687465.1 Secale cereale | reverse complement strand
GGGGGGGCGCCACCAGGGCGCCTGGGGCCCTGGTGGCCCCCCTCCGGCTGTGCTTCGGGTGCCTGGTAGCTTCTGGAACGCTGATTTTTTATATAATTTTTCTGGATTTTTTCTGGCAGTTCTCGTAATGTGAAAACCTGAAATACAAAAACAGCCGAAAACATAAACTGGCACTGGGGTGCACTGAGTTAATAGGTTAGTCCAAATATGATCAAAAGTGTATGGAAGTGTATAAATAACATAGCAATATCACCCAAAAGAGGCATGGAGCAAGCAAAAATTGTAGATACGTTTTGGACGTATCAACATCCCCAAGCTTAATTCCTGCTCGTCCTCGAGTAGGTAAATGATAACAAGAATAATTTCTATGGTGACATGCTATTAACCATATAGGAATTTTTCATAGTCATATGACAAAAGCTTACTGAGACAATGAATCTATAGTAATTAAGTTGCCTCATGAGAAAATCACAAAGAACTGAAAGTTTTACAATATGATATTGAAGCATCAAATAGATTTGTAATGAACATGGTGTGCAAATATGATAAAGTGATATCTCGCTTGCCCCCTTTAGTGAAGCAAAACATAAATGCAGGGGCACCTCCAAGGTTTAAGTGATGACTAGATACAATAATTTTAGAATAGACGATATCACAATCATGCAAAAGACAATGCTACTTTGGGACAATGCACATTACACTCAGAATGACAATCTGCTCTCAGTAGTTGGTGCTTTTAAAAGAAGGTGGAGACTCTCGAACCGTGGCTTTTATTGGCAAGGTTGAAAACCCGTAGTCGGAAACAAAGACAAAACATGTACCAGAGCTCTTGGTTTAAAACAGAGGTAATAATTATTTTTATTTTTTTTAGATCATGCATGTTTCGTCAACGAATGCTAGCAGACAACTCAATCACTTCTTGAGATGGACAAGTTTCGAGGAACGGCTCCCGAATGTGGACGATCACATCCTCTTAATCTCCTTTGTTTATCACTGCCAAAGTTTTCTGATTTCTCATGAACAAAGCATGAAGGAGGGTTTGTTTGTTATATTAATTTTGAGCCGGGCGCACTCAATGCCAGTTCCTTCTCGTATTATGGGTTTGCACATTATACATGCAATCCCGGGGTGAAGCTTGTCCAACTTAAAAAGATTATGAATTAACTACTACTTCCTCATGGACTTACAACAGAGGCACAAAATAGGAATGCTTTTTTCTTTGAATAATTTCGAGATGGTACATGCAAGTCTCCGTTAGGAATGGCAGGAAAATACCATGTAGGAAGGTATGGTGGACTCATATGGCATAACTGGTATAAAAGAATGTGGATGCACAAGCAGTTAGTCCGCTTAGTACAGGTGGAGGTTAGCAAAAGACTGGGAGCGACCAACTAAGAGAGCAATGACGGTCATAATCATGCAGAGCGACAAAGCAACATTGAATCAGGCATGGAAGTTATATCGCTACTCAGAAACAAAAGATCATCAAGGCTTGACAGACTTTCTTTACAGTCTTAAATATGCGTGAGCATACGCCAAGTCAATCAAAATAAATTCTTTAAAGGAAGATATTACTAAACCATACCACATCATAAGCAAACAAATCATGTTGGTACTCCAATAACACATTGGGAACCCCCCCAGCTATTTGAGACTAACCATAAGAAAACATGAACTACTAAGCGCCATTATGCACGTAGCATCTTTATCATAGACATATCAACCAATGCAACGGAAGCAAACTCTCTTAATAAGATAAGCATGATAACTAAAGAGAGTTCAAGCAACCAACTAAACGAAAGCTCTTTAAAAAGATAATCATGAAAACTAAGAGCTGAACATGACAGTAGCTATTGAAAGACAAAGAACACACACAGCAGAGATAGACATGAAAATTCTATGGTATGTTCTAGGTAGAAGTGGAGCGTGTTTCTCTCCCACATAAAGAAAGCTGTGTTCCGACTCGTTATGAAAAGCTAAAGAAAATTAAAAAGGAAACTAAAAGCAAGACACTCCAAGCATAGCACATAACACATGAAGTGATTAAAATATAGTGGAACGAAAGACGAACTGATAATGTTGATGGAGAAGGGGATGCACGGGGGCATCCCCAAGCTTAGACGCTTGAGTCTCCTTGAATATTTCTTGGGGGTGCACGGGGGCATCCCCAAGCTTGAGCGTTTGACACTGCTGAATCTTTTTATCATCTTCCCTCGCACACTTGAAAACTCCCTTCATACATAACTCATCATAATCTGATTAGCGAGGTTAGTACCCATAATAAAATAATTGTTCCTTGCTGGAAATAAAGATATTCTTGATGTTCTACTATTTCTCAAGATTGCCAAAAGGTTTTTGCAAAGAAAAAGCAAGCTCTAGGTTTGCAAAATGAAGGAAAGGCAAAACAGGACAGAATCTGTGAAAAACAGAACAGCAGATAGTAAATGATTTTTCCGGGGCACTTCTGCAACTCTAATAAAAAAACTCAGAACAGACGCACGAAAGAAAATTATATAGATCACGCTGTCGAAAAAATTCAGGCCAAAAAGATGATCAGGTGATTTTATACGAATTTTTCTATCCAAGGACAGAATCTGTTTCCTGGACAGCATGTCACAACTTTTGAACTTTCTTGCAATCAGAGGCTACACTTGGCACAAAATTTAAAAGCAAAGATACAATGATGATGCTACAGTAGTAACAACATCAAGACACAACAAAAACAAAATAAAATTTATTCATTGGGCTGCCTCCCAAAAGCGCTTTCTTTTATGCCTTTAAGCTAGGCATAATGCATAGAGATCAAGTTGTATCAATTGAACCATCATCAAGATCATCAAAAAGCTCTTCAATAATACAACTAGTCTTAAGAGGACTTTCAAATAAAGGCCTCATAGAGATACTTCTAGGGAGAAGACCAAAAGGATAAAAGTCAAGGGAAGATTCTTTTATAAATTCATCAAAGAGAGGTGTTTCTTCCAAAGTCTTTACAGTTTCAACCCCTTTGGCAATAGATGGATGACTTTTAGAACGGGGAGCCTTTGGAACGTGAACGAACTTAGGCTCCCTCTTTGCCGGAGTTTCTACCTTTTTGGTTTTGATTGAGGAGAAAGTAGTTCCTAGAGTATCAAAGATTTCCTCAATCTTGTCTATCCTAGAAGAGTCCAAGTCATGGAATTTGATGGTCTCCAAAGTTTTGGAAATTTTATGCATGGAGCTATCAAGCCTATTCAAATTCGCTTGGATCTTACGATCTAACTCATTTATCTTATTAATGTTTGGCATCTCTAGCTCTATCTTTTCAAGATTTTTCATAATGTGAGCTAGGGTGATGTCCTCTTGAATGCTAACAACAGGGGGATTCCCAACAAGATTTTCAATAATACTAAGAGACTCCCAAACTGGGGCTTCTAGGAAATTCCCATTGATAGCAGTATCTAGAATAAACCTATTCCAAGAAGTAATTCCAACATAAAAATTTCTAAGCAGGATAGTAGTGGGTTGCTTCTTGGTGGCTCTTTTTTGAGAATAATTAATTCTATACCAAGCATCTTTCAGACTTTCCCCACCTCTTTGTTTAAAGGTGAGAACTTCTGCCTCGTCAAAGACAAAAGGACCCGACATAATGACAACTAAAGAATGAGATAACTATTTTTGTGATTTTCGATAAAAGATACTAAAGCAAAACTGAAAGGTAAACTAACAAGACTAAAAAGCAAAGGTAAAAGATAGCGTGCAACTCCCCTATCCTGAAGAGTGGAGTCCCCGGCAACGGCGCCAGAAAACTTTGCTTGATGGCTTCTCGCCCCTCGTTGGTTACCCCAAGTGGAAGGTTTGAGATGCAGTGTAGCGGGAGTTTTCCCTTGGCAATACCAAGGATCGATTTCCCTGAGACTCCCAGTTTCAACAAGAAGGTGGCAACTGCTAACGGCGCCAGATATTAGCAATCAACGTGGACCTGCACACAGATACAAATAACTTTGCTCCCAATGAGTACAGAGAGGTTGTCAATCCCTCCGGCCTTGTAGTTTACAAAGGATCAAACACAAGTGATAGTAATGATAGATATAATTGCAATAGTAGGTAAAAGAGGAAAATAAATAGCGGATGTGATCAATGATGGTAATATGGACCGGAGTCTCATGATGTTCACTAGTGATGTCTCTCTCCCAAAAGATGATAAAACAGATATGTGAGGTAAACGAATTACAGCTGGGCAATTGACAGGACCATGTGCGCAAACCAATGCTGACTAAGTTGCAAGAAAGGTAGAGGTTCAAAGCATGGGCGGTACGCCGAGGTAAGTAGACCGAAATCCATCTGCATCTACTACTAATCATCCACCTTGAGATATCTATCTAGAACATCTCGCTGGTAATAAGTTGCGAGTCCCACCCATAGTGTAAACTCAAAGCAACAGACAACTGCATTAAAAGAACTTTGCGTAAAGTAAACAATCCTTGCACCCGCGGGCACAAGCACCGTTGTTTTCCCCCTTGTGGCAACAACACATCCCCTAGACTCATGTTTCTGTCACTCAAGCTAGTCATCGAGGGGCATGAACCCACAATCAAGCATAACGTTCCCTCTTGGAGTCACTACCTACTACTTGGCCAAAGCAATAAATAACAACGGAGAACATGCAAGAATTACTTATGAACATAAATATAAAAGAGGTGAATCAAATATATTACTCAAACACAATCTGAACATAATCTCATAATCCATCGGATCCCAGCAAACTCATCATAGCAACAGCATAAGGATTACATATGTGCCTCGATCATGTAGGGCAGCTCACGAGGACTAATTAGTGAAGCACAAGAACGGGAGGAGAACATCACATAGCTACTGGTCATGGACCCATGGTCCAAGGGAGACTACTCACAACTCATCCGGGAGGCGTCCATGGTGGTGGAGAAGCTCCCGGTGGTGATCCTCCCCTCCGGCAGGGTGCCGGGAAGAGTTCTCCTGGTGCTCCCGATCTTGGAAGCGGCGGCGGCGGCGGAACAGAGATGAGATCGCGAAAAATAGTTCCCGTCTCGAGGGTTTCGGGAGACGCTTTAAATATATGCCAAAGGGGGGCATCAGACAAGGCTCGGGGGGCCCAGGCCCCCCCCGGCGCGGCCCAGGGGGGCGCGCCACCAGGGCGCCTCGGGCCCTGGTGGCCCCCCTCCGGCTGTGCTTCGGGTGCCTGGTAGCTTCTGGAACGCTGATTTTTTATATAATTTTTCTGGATTTTTTCTGGCAGTTCTCGTAATGTGAAAACCTGAAATACAAAAACAGCCGAAAACAGAAACTGGCACTGGGGTGCACTGAGTTAATAGGTTAGTCCAAATATGATCAAAAGTGTATGGAAGTGTATAAATAACATAGCAATATCACCCAAAAGAGGCATGGAGCAAGCAGAAATTATAGATACGTTTTGGACGTATCAACAAGCCTCCCACTTATGATTAACCTCTAATGCAAGCATCCGCAACTACAAAAGAAGTATTAAGGTAAACCTAACCATAGCATGAAACATATGGATCCAAATCAGCCCCTTACGAAGCAACACATAAACTAGGGTTTAAGCTTCTATCACTCTAGCAACCCATCATCTACTTATTACTTCCCAATGCCTTCCTCTAGGCCCAAATAATGGTGAAGTGTCATGTAGTCGACGTTCATATGACACCACTAGAGGAGAGACAAGATACATCTCATCAAAATATCGAACGAAGACCAAATTCACATGACTACTTATAGCAAGACTTCTCCCATGTCCTGAGGAACAAAAGTAACTACTCACAAGACATAATATTGTTCATGATCAGAAGGGTATTAATATGCATAATGGATCTGAACATATGATCTTCCACCAAATAAACCAACTAGCATCAACTACAAGGAGTAATCAACACTACTAGCAACCCACATGTACCAATCTGAGGTTTGGGGTACAAAGATTGGATACAAGAGATGAACTAGGGTTTAAGAGGAGATGGTGCTGGTGAAGATGTTGATGAAGATAGCCCTCCCCAAGATGGGAGAGTTGTTGGTGATGACGGCGGTGATGATTTCCCCCTCCCGGAGGGAAGTATCCCTGGCAGAATAGCTCTGCCGGAGCCCTAGATTGGTTTCCGCCTCGAGACGGCGGCGTCTGGTCCCGAAAGCCTCCTTATGATTTTTTTTCCAGGTCAAAACACCACATATAGGAGAAGATGGGCATCAGGAGGCCTTCAAGGGCCCACGAGACGGGGGGCGCGCCGAGAGAGGGGGGCGCACGTCCCCCACCCTCGTGGACAGCAGGTGGCCCCCCTCGTGGTCTTCTTTCGCCAGATATTTTTTATATTTTCTGAAACAAAGTTCTATGGAGTTTCGAGGCTTTTGGAGTTGTGCAGAATATGTTTCCAGAGTTTGCTCCTTTTCCAGCCCAGAATTCCAGCTGTCGGCATTCTCCCTCTTCATGTAAACCTTGTAAAATAAAAGAGAAAAGGCATAAGTATTGTGACAAAACATGTAATAACAGCCCATAATGCAATAAATATCAACATGTAAGCATGATGCAAAATGGACGTATCAACTCCCCCAAGCTTAGACCTCGCTTGTCCTCAAGCGAAAGACGAAATCGAAAAATATGTCCACATGTTTAGAGATAGAGGTGTCGATAAAAACAAAATACGGACATTAGGGCATCATGATCATTCTCATAACAGCAACATATATATATATATATATATATATATATATATATATATATATATATATATATATATATATTGTCATATGATTCTTATGCTAAAGTAACAATTCATTCACCATATCAAGCATGAATCATAAACTTCATTGAAAACTAACAAACTTTGATCTCGGTCATTGAAGCAATTGCAATTTATTGTAACATCAGAAAGAGGCAATGTAAGAGCTTTTCAGCAAGCCTACATACTCAACTATCATATAGTCTTTCACAATTGCTCACACTCACGCAATACTTATGTTTATGGAGTTTTAATCGGACACAGAGAAAGATAGGGGCTTATGGTGTTGCCTCCCAACCTTTTACCTCAAGGGTAATGTCAACAGTAATAGACCAGGAAAACTTACATCCAAGTGGGTATATATGTCAGGATCTTTCCAACAAAATGTGCTTGCCAAAGGATAAAATTTAAAAAGGAAAGATGAATTTCACCTTGACTCTTATAAGGCAAGAATAATAGATAGGCCCTTCGCAGAGGGAAGCAGAGGTTGTCATGTGTTTTTATGGTTGAATGCACAAAGTCTTAGCACAGAGGAACGTCACTTTATATTGCCACTTGTGATAAGGACCTTTATTATGCAGTCTGTCGCTTTTATTACTTCCATATCACAATATCGTATAAAGCTGATTTCCTCTACACTAATAAATCATACATATTTTAGCGAGTTTGCAACATGACAACTTACTTGGAAGGATCTTTCTCAATCCATAGGTAGGTATGGTGGACTCTCATGGCAAAACTCGGTTTAAGGATGTATGGAAGCACAAGTAGTATCACTACTTACTGCGAGGAGTTTTGGCTAGCATGAGGGGGAAAGGCAAGCTCAACATGTTGGATGATCCATGACAATATACTTTATTTCAGATATAAGAAAACATAACCCATTATGTTGTCTTCCTTGTCCAACATCAACTCTTTAGCATGTCATATTTTAATGAGTGCTCACAATCATAAAAGATGTCCAAGATAGTATATTTGTATGTGAAGCCTCTCTTCTTTTATTACTTCCTATTAATTGCAACGATGACCAAAACAATGTTTGTCAACTCCCAACAACTTTTATTCATCATACTCTTATATGTGAAGTCATTACTTCCCATAAGATCAATATGATCTCCTGGATACTCTTTATGTTTTCTTTCTTTTTATCATGACCCAAGTGAGGAAATCAAGCCCTTGACTCAACACTAATCTTTATTATATAGCTCACGGACTCGATTACAAAGGGTAAAGATCATAAGGCAAAAGCTCACAACTAGATCATGCTAACTTTATTCTACTAGATCAAGATACTACCAAAAGGATCGAACTAAGAAAAACCGTAAAGATAGGAGTGATGGTGATATGATACCGGGGTCACTCCCCCAAGCTTGGCAGTTGCCAAGGGGAGTGCCCATACCCATATGATTATGTCTCCTTCTTCGGGGTGGTGATGACGGCTTCTTCCTTAACTTGCGCTTAAGGGCAGAATTTTGCTCCCTTAGGTCATTGATCTCTTGCTCAAGATTTAGTATCTTCTTGCATAGTGTCTGCTCGTTTTCCTGCAAGAGGTTAAAAGGGATAAATTCGATCTTAGGTTTCTTTACTCTATCGGGGAGGCTTGACTTTTTGAACTCCACATGCATGTCCCCCGGTTGAGGTAGTGGGGCTTCGTCTTCATCTGAGCTGGTCCAATCCTTCCCCTTGGGATCATGGTCCTCTTCTTCCTCCGTGGTCCAACCATAATGCTCCCAGTCCCCATAGACCTTAGGGTCAGCAAGGGAATCAGCCACATAGCTTTCTCCCTCCGAATCTTGGGACGACATGTTGCTTTTATCTGCGGTAGAAACAGCTCGAAACAAAAACAGAGGATTTTTGCGTGATACAGAGGTCAAAACATTCGGGACTTTATATAATGATTTTTTATCGACCACAAGGAGTAACATAAAAGAAATCAGAGTCCGGGAGGCACACGAGCTGCCCATGAGGCAGGGGGCGCTCCCAGGGAAGGGGGGCGCGCGGCGCGCCCTCCACCCTCGTGGACGGCTCGTGTCTCTTCCGGACTGCCACTTATTTTTCTATTTTTCTAAATATTCCAAAACGGAGAAAAATTGCCTTTAGAGCTGTTTTGGAGTCGGTTTACATACCGTACCACATAGCTCTTCCTTTTCGGAGGCTGGATTGTTCCCAAAAGTGTCCCTTATGTATTCCTCCGGGGTCACGGTTTCAATAACATTGGTTTTAACATTTATAGGGTTACCTGAGATATAGTGTTTGATTCTTTGACCGTTCACCACCTTCGGATTTGTGCCTTCGAAGTTGTTGATTTTTATGGCACCAGAATGATAGACCTCCTCGGTAATGTAAGGTCCTTCCCACTTAGAGAGAAGTTTTCCTGCAGAAAATATTAAACGAGAGTTGTATAGCAAGACATAATCACCTACGTTAAACTCACGCTTTTGTATCCTTTTGTCATGCCATCTTTTAACTTTTTCTGTAAACAACTTGGAATTCTCATAGGCCTGGGTTCTCCATTCATCAAGAGAGCTAATGTCAAATAACCTCTTTTCACCGGCAAGTTTGAAATCGTAATTGAGCTCTTTAATAGCCCAATATGCCTTATGTTCTAGCTCAAGAGGTAAGTGACAAGCTTTTCCATAAACCATCTTATATGGAGACATACCCATAGGATCTTTATATGAAGTTCTATAGGCCCATAGTGCATCATCAAGTTTCTTGGACTAATTCTTCCTAGACCTATTAACTGTCTTTTGCAAAATTAATTTCAACTCTCTATTACTTAGTTCTACTTGACCACTAGTCTGTGGGTAATATGGGGATGCAATTCTATGATTCACATCATATTTTGCAAGCATTTTATGGAAAGCACCATGAATAAAGTGTGAACCACCATCAGTCATTAGGTATCTAGGGACTCCAAACCTCGGGAAAATAACTTCTTTAAGCATCTTAATAGAGGTGTTATGATCAGCACTACTAGTTGAAATAGCTGCTGCCCACTTAGTAACGTAATCAACAACAACTAAAATATGTGTATACCCATTAGAGGCAGGAAACGGTCCCATATAATCAAATCCCCAAACATCAAATGGTTCAATAACAAGTGAATAATTCATAGGCATTTCTTGAAGTCTACTGATATTACCAATTCTTTGACATTCATCACAAGATAAGACAAACTTACGGGCATCCTTGAAGAGAGTAGGCCAATAAAAACCGGATTGCAATACCTTGTGTGCAGTTCTATCTCCCGCATGGCGTCCTCCATAAGCTTCGGAGTGGCACTTGCGTAGGATCTGTTCCTGTTCATGCTCAGGTACACAACATCTAATAATACCATCTACTCCTTCTTTATAAAGATGTGGGTCATCCTAGAAGTAATGTCTCAAATCATATAACAACTTTTTCTTTTGCTGGTATCTGAAGCTAGGAGGTATAAACTTAGCAACAATATAATTAGCATAATCAGCATACCAAGGAGCTGTACGAGAAGTATTTATGACAGCTAATAGTTCATCAGGAAAGCTATCATCAATAGGTTGTGGGTCATCAAGTATATTTTCTAACCTCGACACGTTGTCTGCAACGGGGTTCTCAGCTCCCTTTCTATCAATAATATGCAAGTCAAATTCTTGCAGCAAGAGAACCCATCTAATATGTCTAGGTTAGCATCTTTCTTCTCCATAAGGTATTTGATAGCAGCATGATCAGTGTGAATAGTCACTTTAGAATCAACGATATAGGGTCTAAACTTATCACAAGCAAATACAACTGCTAAAAATTCTTTTTCAGTGGTAGCATAATTTTTCTGGGCACTATCTAGAGTTTTACTAGCATACTGGATAACATTCAATTTCTTATCAACTCTTTGCCCTAAAACAGCACCTACAACATAATCACTATCATTGCACATAATCTCAAAGGGTAAATGCCAGTCATGAGGCTGGACAATAGGTGCAGTGATCAATGCTTTCTTAAGTATTTCAAATGCCTCTAGACAATCATCATCAAAGACAAAAGGAATATCTTTTTGTAAGAGATTAGTCAGAGGCCTGGAGATTTTGGAGAAGTCCTTTATGAACCTCCTATAAAACCCAGCATGACCAAGGAAGCTTCATATACCTTTGATGTCCTTGGGGCATGGCATCTTTTCAATAGCATCCACTTTACCTTTGTCAACTTCAATACCTCTTTCAGAAATTTTATGTCCCAAGACAATGCCTTCACTGACCATAAAGTGGCACTTCTCCCAATTCAATACAAGATTAGTAGCTTCACATCTCTGCAAAACTCGATCAAGGTTGCTTAAGCAATCATCAAAAGAAGTTCCGTAAACGGAGAAATCATCCATGAAAACCTCAACAATCTTTTCACAAAAATCAGAGAATATAGCCATCATGCATCTTTGAAAGGTAGCAGGTGCATTACATAAACCAAAAGGAATACGTCTATAAGCAAAGGTACCGAAAGGACAAGTAAAAGTGGTCTTTTCTTGATCCCCTTTTAACACAGGTATTTGAGAGAAACCAGAATAACAATCTATAAAGCAAAAATGAGTATGTTTGGATAGCCTTTCTAGCATTTGATCAATAAAAGGCAAGGGGTAATGATCTTTCTTAGTAGCTTTGTTTAACTTACGAAAATCAATTACCATCCTATAACCTGTAACTATTCTTTGAGGGATCAATTCATCTTTATCATTAGGAACGACAGTCATACCTCCCTTCTTAGGAACACAATGGACATGACTTACCCACTAACTATCAGCAGCTGGATATATAATACCTGCCTCTAGAAGCTTTAGTATTTCCTTCCTTATCACTTCTTTCATCTTAGGATTTAACCATCGTTGATGGTCAATAACCGGTTTAGCATTTTCAACCAATTTTATCTTGTGTTGGCATAAAGTGGGACTAATGCCCTTAAGACCATCCAGAGTATATCCAATAGCAGCACGGTGCTTCTTCAGAGGTTTCAATAGTTTTTCTTCTTCCTGCTCTGAAAGGTTAGCACTAATAATAACAGGATATATCTTCTTTTCATCAAGATAAACATACTTAAGATTATCAGGCAAAGGCTTAAGTTCAAACACGGGATCACCCTTGGGTGGAGGAGGATCCCCTAGGATTTCAACAGGCAAGTTGTTTTTCTATACAGGTCCCTGATTAAAGAATATTTCATCTATTTCCCTTCTCTCATTCATATGCATATCATTTTCATGGTCTAGCAAGTATTGTTCTGAAGGATCATTAGGAGGAACAGCAATAGAAGCAAGACCAATAATTTCATCCTTACTAGGTAGTTCTTTATCAAGGGGTTGTCTACGGAATTTAGCAAAGTTAAAATCATGAGACATATCCCCTAACCCAACAATTACAATATCTTTCACGCAGTCTATCTTAGCATTGACAGTGTTCAAGAAGGGTCTACCAAATATAATGGGACAAAATTCATCTTGTGGGGAACTAAGAATAAGAAAATCAGCAGGATATTTAACCTTCCCACTCAAAACCTCAACATCTCTAACAATCCCAACTGGTGAAATAGTGTCTCTATTAGCAAGCTTAATAGTAACATCAATCCCTTCTAACTCAATAGGTGCAATATCATGCATAATTTCTTGATATAAGGTAAGAGGGATAATACTCGCACTAGCACCTACGTCACATAAACCATGATAGAAATGATCTCCTATCTTAACAGAGATAACATGCAAGCCTACAATAGGTCTATGTTTATTCCTAGCATTGGGTTTGGCTATTCTAGCAGACTCTTCTTGGAGGTAAATAACATGTCCATCTAAATCTTCTACCAAGAGATCTTTAACCATGGCAACACTAGGTTCAACTTTAATTTGCTCAGAGGGTGTAGGTGTTCTAGTATTACTCTTACGAACTACAGTTGAAGCTTGGGCATGATCCTTTATCCTAACAGGGAAAGGTGGTTTCTCAATATAAGCAGTAGGAATAATAGGATCAACATTATAAGTGATAGTCTTTTCTTCAACTTTAATAGGTTCAACTACTTTTACTTCAATAGGGGGATGGTATTTAAACCACTTCTCCTTGGGGAGATCAACATGAGTAGCAAATGATTCACAGAAATAAGCTACTATCTCAGAGTCAAGTCCATATTTAGTGCTAAACTCACGGAAAACATCGGTATCCACAAAAGCTTTAACACAATCAAACTTAGGGGTCATACCTGACTCCTTACCTTCGTTGAGATCCCAATCTTCAGAGTTGCGTTTAATTCTTTCCAATAAATCTGGACTAGCAGGCCTAACACGTGCATTAATGGGTCATGTATGCATGTCCCTGTAATTTAGCGCCGCTTTGGGTTTATGACTAGTCATGTTTGCCAGGGTTCTCTGTCATATGGATGCTAGCGACACTATCATATACGTGAGCGCAAACGGTCTCGGGCCAGGTAAGGTGGCACCCGTGGGGATACCGGGCGTGAGGCCGCAAAGTGATATGATGTGTTACATGCTAGATCGGTGTGACTTAGCATCGGGGTCCCGACACCACCTGAACTTTTTTTATGTTGTTCAATGTGTCCATCTGTGAGAAACTTTTTGTTAAGAAACTCAATCCTCACGGACAATAGTACTCTCGCATTCAACAGGAAGAATGTGATAAAGCTAATGTTTGCATGGTTGGATGCATATCCTTCAAGTGTTATTGTCCTCAAACAGATGTCATGAGAACTGAGAAAATCCTGGTGCTTCTTATGCCACCGATTGGTTATACCTTTTTCCCCACGTCTGTTTGCCTAAATAGACATGAAGACTGAAAACAATTAATGTCTAAAAAACAGTATGTCGAAAAAGCGACAGCTGAACGGTTAATTCTAGTAAATCATATCAATGTGCCTGGTATCATCACCTCTATATACAAATTATGCAGACATGGAAAGCATCATAGAAAGTCGATAATCATGTTTAGATCCAAACGCCACATGCTGATATGTAAGGTCTTGACAGAATCCAGCACCATTGATATGGTATCCATGGTCAAACTCTTCATTGAGCATAGAACATAATATTAGTACCAAAAGTGTACTCCAAGATGATATAAAACTTATGCGCACAAATGAAAAATACAGCTTATGATTACAAAAGTGTTGATGACATAAAAGTTACGCACACAAATGAAAAATGCAGCTTATGATTACAAAAGTGTTGATGATAATATACAATATCTGAATAAGTGTGGGGCTAACCACCATCTTGTAACCTTTAAACGGATCAGCAATTACACCCAAGGTCTCCAGTTTAGACCCAGAGACCACAATTATTTGCAAAGGTGCATAACAATCATCAAGGAGTAGCCTTTGGAGTGAAGGGGCATCTTTGATGATGAGCTCCTCTCCTTTAAAGCAAATTCCAATGCTTACTAGGTGAGGTGACTTTATTTCGAGATAACGGATATGAATTTCTTTTCCAAAAACAAGTAGCAATCACTCCCAGGCAGGGCAGCATGAGTGGATGATGCTGTGTAGTGAGGCCTCCGATAGATCGACCATAACAAGCGCGAGTTTTTTTAGCAGTGAGAGTTGAAGCATTTGTACCAGATTGTCTGCTAGATGGCACCGGGCCAAGGTGGCGGTGTGGAGAGAGGAGGAAAACCATGATATGGACATCTGTGGTGACGACACGGCTACAATGCTTGGTGGGAAGCTATTTGCATACTAATGGTAGAACTCAAGATGCTGGAGTTTTTCGAATTGACGATGTCATCCAAGCATCCACCGTGCAGGTTATGTGGAGCAGTCTGCATGCCGGGATGCATAGGTATTGAACGGAGCCCTGGTGGGAGGAGATGGTGGCTCCGTGGAGTTCAAAATCATGAACGGAAGATAGCCGACGATAGTCGAGATTAAGAGGCGCGACGCCACAGAGTGGGCTACCGAGACGCGAGGAACTATGTGCGGCAACCATCCTTGGTGGGGTGAAGGAAGATGACCCCCCAAGGATGGCGTCCGAGAGATCGTTGATGCGGTCCGCCCGATATTATACGACTTCATCGGATCCAGGGGCGTGGTTGCTCTAGCCCACGCTGCCGGATGCAGGATCTACATCCGGCGGCGCCGTTGGTCGGAGCCTCATCTGTGTACATACCAATCTGAAAAATGGCAGAAACATACATGTAGGACATTCAAAATCAATTCTCAAGATCTGGAAAAAGGCACAAACATATATGTAGGACATTCAAAATCAATTCTCAAGATCTGTCTACGAATTATTAGCACGAACTCTAACCCTAGTCGGATTATTAGGAAAAATAATTTCTATAGAACAAACAATTAATCACTAACCATAGATACCATTCAAACAATCAGTACACTACAGTGATGTAACAAATCCTACTCTGACTTCATGGACTGGGTGAACATAACCATAGGATTTCTATTCCCCAAAAAAGAAGGGGGGGCTAACCAGTTTTCTGTCGGAGTCGAAGTCGTTGTCGGAGTAGTTGTGCACCTATGGACCTGGCTGGGGAGGCACGATGACGGTGACAAAGTCAAGGTCCCGTTGTTTCCAACGCGAGACCCCATCGGCGGCGACCACAACCTCTGTGCCCAGCTTCATGCGTTGCGCGGGTGCTTCACCAGCCCCGGGGCCGCCACTCCCTCCGATGGTGCGCTTCGGGGACATCCTCACAATCTCTATGCGGCGGTGACAACTGTGGTCGCCTATTATGACCAGCGGATCGGGCGCGCCATTAATATGAGGCAATGGGAGCAAGGTGGGTGGCGGTCAAAGGGCTGGCTCGCCTCCCGGTGCGCCCGCGCAGCGGACTGCTCGCATGCCTACCATCATTTCACACGGCTACTAGCACACCACCGGTGACACTGCATAGTGAACGCGCGCGTGCCTCGGCCTCTCGGTCTGCCTACGCGACGGACAACTAGCATGCGCCTCGTCAACTCACACATGCTCGTGCGGCACACGAGATGCGTGGCGGCACATATTATATTGATTTTTCCTTTTTGATGATTAATTATGCCACTTTATTGCCTAACCGAAGCATGACATGTACATTGTTGGTCTAACACACACGGTTCGAATAAAGAGTCCATTTTGCGATATTGGTTGCTAAGTATTGATAATTTCCTGTATGTAAGAATATTATATCAAAACTTGACTCAAATTTGAAAAAAAAATACAGTCTATTGGCGTCCATATGACACCATGATAAGTTTCATGAATTTCACTTAGTTTTGAATTTACTAGAATTCAAAATCAAGATTCTCGATGTTAGAAATTTCTTGTATGGGGACTAAACATGCACTAAGGACACGTACACATATGATTTTCCAAACCATTTTGGTGCACTATCACGGGTCTCATGTAGCTCAAAATTGATTTTTGCACATTAAATCCCTAGGAAATCAATCAATGTATACATACAATGAAGGAGGAACTCGTGTGTCAAACCGAAGACATTTAGCCAAAGATATCGAGCCAAATACACTGACCCGAAGATGGATTTGCCATCACCAACTTTGAATACTAGTTCAGGGGCTACTGACGGTGTCCTGGACTAGGGGGTACTAACTTGTATGTTCCATAGTCCACGTGCCAAACTTACGTCTTATCGAACTCCAGAAAGAAGGACTCCGGAAGCTCCGAACCTCGATGTGATCAAGATGGAAACCTTCGGAGACATGGTGTGTACTTAAAGGATAGCTCATTAACCAACATGATTGGTCACCCGCCATATGTGTAACCTAGGTAGCCCCGGTGTGTATATAAGCCGTGGGGTTCACCAGCTCGGGACCCCCTACCCGAGATCTGCTGGTTTTAGCACCAACATGCCTCCCCTTGGGGCGCCTCAACTAATGGGCCTTAGGGCCCATTAACTCTCTCCTAATATGCCTTTTCTTATTTTCTTTAGCCCATCGGATATGAATAAATTTCATGGGCCTTCTAATCATATTAGATCCATTCATAATTTATGTTTAAGTACTCGAACACAATTTCCACCTATATATCATTTTTTGGTATTACCCGAAACTCTTCTAGTAACCCCGAAACACTTTAGGTTTCACTCGAAACTATTTCTTTTATTCTCGAAACTATTCTGTGAATATTTTATCATAACTATTATTCCATTAACACTCAACGTATCATGATTCCCTTAATCTTGTGACCTTGTAGGTTTGGTAAAACGTAGACATGAACAAAACCCCTTTCGTTCAATGACCAATACCGGAACCGTGGACATCCATATTGATCCATATGAATACACAAATGCTATTTGAGTGAACCATTGGTTATCATGTGATATTCCCTTCGCTTCGCGATACTTTGCAAAACCCAAGGTGAGATGTATCGATATCCTCTTGTGTCATTCCCATGCTCACTATACCGGTCTCCTAGTTACTTGTTTTGTTCTTCTTTCTCGTTGACATGTTCCAGCATCCCTGTGACATAGTCATCTGTGTCTGGCCAGACGATGATGGATTCCATCACACTAAGAGGGTCCTAAGAATATCTACCCATTATCGGAGGAATAAATCCCACTCTTGAGCTATCTAGTCCCTTGTTAAACTTTCCAATGTACTTGTAAGTTGTCATTATTATCATCATGTTATAGATGACGTTTGAGCAACCCCAGAGTCCATCATATGGTAAGAAGTGACTACGATACTCACATGGTCTAAGGAACTAAAGCATACATTAACTCTCTGTGTTATAACGACTGACTTGGGAAGACAATATCTCAAAGTACAAGAAACAAGTTGGGTTAATTCAGTATGATCGTTCTTCTAACATCATACTCTCAAAGTTATTTTGGGACTATAATTACACTTAATGGTATCCCAAGATCCAGAAAACATGGTCACAAACAACACTTGAGCTAGTCCTAGAGGCGAGACTAGGAATCAGGTTTACCATTTGTCCTTCCACATGTGGTAATGAGTTTTCCATTGAATTGCATATTCCAGGATCATAGTAGTTATAGCACATAATATAAACTCTTAATTATAAACGTGGAAATAAATAATAATATATTATTTACTCTAGGACATATTTCCAACACTGCCTTGTGGGATTTATGTACTGTTCTTGCACAACAGATGATTCATTCGCTCTTTGTAAGTAAATTATAAAGGATTTTTTTTAAGTACTGCCTTGTCACGAAGAAAATGTCACATGAACAATTTGAATACAACTTTCGATAAAATTTTGCATTGTGCAAGAATAACGGTTGAGACATAAGGCATGGTCGTCAGGCCCATTGTACGTTATCGCACTAGGGCCTCCGACATGCGAGGGTGAGGCTTGATTCCGAGGGAGGCCAAAGCTTTTCCAAATATCCTACATGATGAACCACTCGAAAAATCTATATTCACGTATGTATTTTTCGGTAAAGGGTGGATTTTATTTACTCGAAATGCAGCATGAACGGGATACAAAGACAGTGAGTACACACCCGGCCTATACATAGCTAGGATGCATACAACCAACACCAACGCACACAAATAGACACGCTCGCAAATAACAAAGTCATATTAGATCCAAGTTTGGCCTAAGTGAGGAAAAAGAAAAGGTAGAAGCAATCAATGCAACGATCGACAAACTACAAAAACGACTATATCCGTATTGATTATTCCCTGACACCACAAGGACAATGGGAAAGATTCTTCCATAGCAATTCCTTCAGGGAGAGAGCGATGCTCAAGCGCTGCCATTACCTGATCCAACCACCAAAGGCCAGGTTCTAAGTTTTCACCCTGCAGAACAAGTCCGAGCATACCCGAGCAATTCCATTAGCAAGGCCACGACACAAAAACATCGCAATTGCCAGGTAAAACCAACTCGGTTCATCTGGGAGCTCCAGACTGGGTACTCGAGAAGCACCATCAAATCGAAGCCAATTATGTATTGTCGCCACCACTTTCCACAAACCCAGCAGCTACATGTGTTGTGTCAATAATCTCGTTGTCGTCGTTGCACGACCATTCCTATATGTCAAGCCATTTTTCATAGGTTGCATCTTGCTATTGAAGGCAAACATGCCGAAGTGAGGGCCGCCACAACTCACAAAGAGCCTTCCGACAACATCTCACAACATCACAAGTACAAGCCATCAGCAATAACCACCAGCTCTGGAGAGTTTTCTGTGTCCACGCCCGAGGGCCGGTCGATGCCCCCATGTTAAGATCACCTGATCCACCCCTCACAAGCAGACGTCGTCAAAGAGATCCGCCGATGAACTAGTATGCACGTCCGACCGGATCCAAGGCTTGCGCCATCGTTGCTTAACAATTCTATAGGATGCAACGACATGAGCGATGCAACTGACTGCCACACGCATAACTGTTGGAAATATGCCCTATAGGCAATAATAAATTGGTTATTATCATATTTCCTTGTTCATGATAATCGTTTATTATCCATGCTAGATTTGTATTGATCGGAAACTCAAATACATGTGTGGATACATAGACAACAATATGCCCCTAGTCAACCTCTACCGGACTAGCTCGTTGATCTAATATGGCTATGGTTTCCTATCCATGGACATGAGTTGTCATTTGATAACGAGGTCACATCATTAGAAGAATGATGTGATGGTCGAGACCCAAACTATAAACGTAGCATATGATCATATCAAGTTTATTGCTATCGTTTTCTGCATGTCAAGTATATGTTCCTACGACCATGAGATCATGCAAGTCACTCACACCGGGTGACTATAAAGGTGCTCTGCAGGTATCTCTGAGGGTGTCTGTTGAGTTGGCATGGATCAAGACTGGGATTTGTCACTTCGTATGATGGAGAGGTATCTTAGGGCCCACTCGTTAATACAACATCACAAGAAACTTGCAAGAAATGTGACTAATGGGTAAGCCATGGGATCTTGTATTACGGAACGAGTAGAGACTTGTCGGAAATGATATTGAACTAGGTATGGAGATACTGACGATTGAATCTCAGGCAAGTAACATATCGATAGATAAAGGGAACTGCATACGGGATTAGCAGAATCCTTGACATTGAGGTTCGACCGATAAGATCTTCATAGAATATGTAGGAACCAATATGGGCATCCAGGTCCCGCTATTGGTTATTGACCATAGAGGTGTCTCGGCCATGTCTGCATAGTTCTCGAACCCGTAGGGTCTACACACTTAACATTTGGTGACAATATAAGTATAGTTTAGTCATTATGGTGGTTACCGAAGGTTGTTCGGAGTCCTGGATGAGATCCCGAATGTGACGAGGAACTCCAGAATGGTCCGGAGTGAAGATTGATATCTTGGACGAAGGGCATTGGAGTCCTGAATTGTTCCGAGGGTACCGGGTGATGACCAGCATCACCGAAAGGGGTTTTGGGGGGCGTCAAGTGTTGGGGGGCATGGGCCAAGGGGAGGGTCAAACCAACCCACTAAGGGGTTGTGCTCCCCCTCACTCTTTCCCATGTAACTAGAAGGGGTGGGGCTCTCCCCTAGGGCAGCCACCCCCTTTGCCTTGGGGACCAAGGCTCTCGGGGGAGGCGCACCAAAACCCCTCTAGGGTTTTCCCCTGGTGGCTACGCCCCCCCCCTAGGGAACCCTAGGGCACCCTCCTCCTCCCTCCCCCCTATATATAGAGGGGTAGAGCGAGGGCATCCGCACCCATCTATGCCACGCTGCTTCCCTTCCTCTCCCTCGTAGTCTTCTTCCTCTTCGTAGTGCTTAGCGAAGCTCTGCCGAGATTCCACCACCACCATCGTCACAACGTCGTCGTGCTGCCGGAGGACTCAAGCTACTACTTCACCATCGCTCGCTGTATCGAGGAGGTGAAGGCGTCATCAATCCGTACGTGTCTTGAACGTGGAGGTGTCATCCGCTCGGCACTAGATCGGAGTTCGCTGGACGGATCGTGATTGGATCGCAAAGACGTTCGACTACATCAACCGCGTTTCTTAATGCTTCCGCTTAGCGATCTATAAAGGTATGTAGATCCATTATTTCCTCTCGTAGATGGTCATCTCCTAGATTGGATCTTGGGTGTTCGTAGGAATTTTTTTTTGTTTCCCATGCAACATTCCCTAACAGTGGTATCATGAGCTAGGTCTATACGTAGATGACATCATGAGTAGAACACAAAGGAATTTGTGGGCGTTGATATTCAGATTGCTTCCTTCCATAGTATTATTTTGATTCAGCGGTATTGTGGGAGCAGCTCGGACCAACTTTACATGTCCACGTACATGTGACCGGTTCCATCGACAGACATGCAACTTGTTACATAAAGATGGCTCGTGAGTGTTTGTCTCTCCCACCTTAGTTGAATCGGATTCGACAATGGTGGTCCTTGTAGCAGGTTGAATATCAATTTGCATATCACCGTTGTGGCTTTGCGTATGTAAGAATCGTTCTTGCTAGATACCCATAGCAGCCACGTAAAACATGCAACAACAATGTAGAGGACGTATAACTTGTTTTTGCAGGGTATGTTGTGATATGATATGGCCAAAGACATGATGATATATATTTGATGTATGAGATGATCATATTTTGTATAGATTATCATGACTTGCATGTCGATGAATACGGCAACCGGCAGGAGCCATAGGGTTGTGTTTAATTATTGTATGACCCGCGTGTCAATCATTAAGTGCTATGTTATGCTTTACTTTATCGCTAAACGGTAGCAATAGTTGTAGAAGCATGGTTGGCGTGACAACCCCGATGGCGACACAATGATGGGGATCATGGTGTCATGCTGGTGAGGATGGAGATCATGCTGGTTCTTTGGACATGGAGATCAAAAACACATGATGATGGCCATATCATGTCACTTATGATTTGCATATGATGTTAATCCTTTTATGCATCTTATTTTGATTAGGACGACGGTAGCATTATAAGGTGATCCGTCACTAAAATTTCAAGATAAAATTGTGTTCCCCCCAAGTGTGCATTTTTGCGAAAGTTCGTCGTCTCGAAGCACCACATGATGATCGGGTGTTGATACGTCCAAAACGTATCTATAATTTCTGCTTGCTCCATGCCTCTTTTGTGGGATATTGCTATGATATTTATACACTTCCATACACTTTTGATCATATTTGGACTAACCTATTAACTCAGTGCACCCCAGTGCCAGTTTCTGTTTTCTGCTGTTTTTGTATTTCAGGTTTTCCCATCACGTAAACTGCCAGAAAAATCTCGGAAAAATTATATAAAAAATCAGCGTTCCGGAAGCATCCTTGCGGCAAAAGTAGGGCCGGAGGGGGCCACCAGGGCTCCAGGTGCCCTGGTGGCGCGGCCCCCCTCCTGGCCGCGCCGGGGGGCGCCTGGGCCCCCCAGGTCTCCGCTGATGCCCCCCTTTGGCATATATTTACACCGCGTCCCGAAACCCTCGAGGACGGAACCCTTTTTCGCGATCTCATCTCTGTTCCGCCGCCGCCACGCTTCCAAGATCGGGAGCACCAGGAGAACTATTCCCGGCACCCTGCCGGAGGGGAGGATCACCACCGGGAGCCTCTCCACCACCATGGACGCCTCCCGGATGAGTTGTGAGTAGTCTCCCTTGGACCATGGGTCCATGACCAGTAGCTATGTGATGTTCTCCTCCCCTCTTTGTGCTTCACTAATTAGACCTCGTGAGCTGCCCTACATGATCGAGGCACATATGTAATCCTTATGCTGTTGCTATGTTGAGTTTGCTGGGATCCGATGGATTGTGAGATTATGTTCAGATTGTGTGTGAGTAATATATTTGATTTACCTCTTTTATATTTATGTTCTTGAGTAATTCTTGCATGTTCTCCGTTGCTATTTATTGCTTTGGCCGAGTAGTAGGTAGTAACTCCAAGAGGGAACGTTATGCTTGATTGTGGGTTCATGCCCCTCGATGACTAGTTTGAGTGACAGAAACATGAGTCTAGGGGATGTGCTATTGCCACAAGGGGGGAAAACGGTGCTTGTACTCGCGGGTGCAAGGATTGTTTACTTTACGCAAAGTTCTTTTAATGCAGTTGTCTGTTGCTTTGAGTTTACACTATGGGTGGGACTCGCAACTTAATACCAGCGAGATGTTCTGGATAGATATCTCAAGGTGGATGATTAGTAGTAGATGCAGATGGATTTCGGTCTACTTACCTTGGCGTACCGCCCATGCTTTTGAGCCTCAACCTTTCTTGCAGCATAGTTAGCATTGGTTTGCGCACATAATTCTGTCAATTGCCCAGCTGTAATTCGTTTACCTCACATAGTTGTTTTATCGTCTTTTGGGAGAGAGACATCACTAGTGAACATCATGGGACCCCGGTCCATATTACCATCACTGATCACATCCGCTATTTACTTTCTGCTTTTACTTACTAGTTGCAGCAATACCTATCACTATTATCTCTTGCGTTTGATCCTTTGTAAACAACAAGGCCGGAGGGATTGACAACCTCTCTGTACTCGTTGGGAGCAAAGTTATTTGTATCTGTGTGCAGGTCCGGTTAATTGCTAAGTATCTGGCGCCATTAGCAGTTGACACCTTCTTGTTGAACCTTGGAGTCTCAGGGGAATTCGATCCTTGGTATCTTTGCCAAGGGAAAACTACCGCTACACTGCATCTCAAACCTTCCACTTGGGGTAACCAACGAGGGGCGAGAAGCCATCAAGCAAAGTTTTCTGGCGCCGTTGTCGGGGACTCCACTCTTTAAGATAGGGGAGTTGCACGCTATCTTTTACCTTTGCTTTTTAGTCTTGTTAGTTTACCTTTCAGTTTTGCTTTAGTATCTTTTATCGAAAATAAAAAAAAATATTTGCTAGTAGTCCTTTCTGTTTAGTCAAGCATGTTAGGATTTGGTGCTTTGAGGGAATCAGAAGTTCTAGATTTCCATCAAAGGGATGGAGAAAATATGAAGAAGGCATGGGACAGAATTTCTGATGCACATAGGAGAATTATGCCTTGGATACCTACAAAAATTGTGCTTAGAAATTTTTACCATGGTCTTTTTAAATGGTGTAAACACTCTCTTGATATTATAGCTGAAGGAGATTTCCTAGAGTGTGATGAAGCTAGAGCTCTTGAAATTATACATGGTCTATCTAGTTACTTTGTTTATGATCATAACTTTGATACTGTCATAGATAGACTTGCTACTATTGAGAAGAGAATGGATGCTCTAGACTTGATGAAGGTAGAGAAACCCAAACCCAATAAGAGAGATATTTTGGAAATTGACAATGATTGGGAGCCTTTTTGTCGGGGATATACCCCGCGGTATGAACCGGCTGGAATTATAACCCGGCCGGACTTGGTATTATATTAAGACGGTTTATATTTGGCAAGTTACTGGTGACCCGGCTGGCGGATCATGGATGACAAGGCCCAAGGCCCAGAAGGCCGGTTCATATTAATAGTGGGCCGGTTTATGAAGAAAACAGAAGGGATATTCTCCTGCAAAGGAAGCAAGACTAGGACTCCTTGTAATAGATCAATCCTAGTCCTATTAGGACTAGTCATGTAAACCGCCCCTTCAACATATATAAGGAGGGGCAGGGCTCCCCAAAGAGGACAAGTTCTCACAAGTTAGACAAGAGAGATGTTTTAGAGTTTAGACAAGCAGACAAGTTTCTAGGGTTAGACACAAAGAGCCGGTTTACCGGCGACACCACGAGGATCATAATGAGACCTAGCCCCAAACAGCACGTAGGGTTATTACCGGATGATGTTTCCCGGGGCCCGAAGCTGTCTAAATCCGTGTCTTGCATCGCGTCTCTCGATTTCGCTCAACCCCTCTCAAGCTACTACATAGATGCGCGGCCTCACCACTAAGTCCGTTAATCCGGACATCTGACGTGCTAATTCCACGACAGTTGGCGCCCACCGTGGGGCCTGTGCACGGTGGTGTTGAGTTCTTGGAGGGATTATTTCTCAGGGATCGAGAATTTCATAATTTTCCGGTTGAAGCAAGAGTCAGGAACAGAAGGATTGGCATCAAGCAAATTTTTTGATCCGATCTGGGTTGGCTGTCAAGTCGCCATGCAATTCTGCTGATATCTATCTACAAATGGAAGCTAGAAGTGGTCAACCCAGACGGGCGGATTGGAATAAACAAGGGTCGGTCTAGGTTACAACGAAGAAAAATCGGGTTAAAGGAAAGTTTGGTCAAAGCAAATACGATCTGTTTCGTTCACGACCCGGATTCCTCCAACCCCCGCGGCCTCGTTTCGAGGTGCCCGTTTCCGCCGCCTCGCGGTGCGCTCCAGCCGCGTTGAGCCGCCACGCTTTGGGTCGTTGACCTGCCTCGCTGTGCGCTTCCGCCCAGACGAGTTGCTGCGGTCGGATCTGCCTCGGACGCTTCAAAAACAGTCATCACCAAAGCTCCAGCCTCTACAGCCGCAGCCGGGTCTCCACGCCGCTCCCTCTTGCAAGCCGCCCCGGACTCCCGAGCTACACACGGGACATTAATGCGCCCCCGCACCGTGCCACCTCGGCTGGCTGCGCCCTTTGGGCTCGCCGCCACGTAATCATCCGCAAGCTGTCGCCCTCATGGCCGGCCTTGGTTTCCACCTTAAAGTCGCCCGGCCTCGTGGCCGACTCCGTCGAGGCTTCAAACCGGCAGCGCCACCACGCGCTTCTGTGTCTGCGCCCTTATCCGAACCGCGCCCTGAGTCGCCATTCCAGCGTGCAGCTCCGCATCGTTCGCCTGTGCGCCTCCGCACGCGGCCGTGGCCCCCGCCTCCTCTCCCCTGCTCCCTCTCAGCCCGCCGGGTCGGCTCCCGCAGGCGCCCGTACCCGCTGACCGGCTCCCGCTCGGCCTGCCCCAGTCTGCCTCACTTCTCCCGCTCACCTGACAAGACGCTGCGGCGCTCACTTTGTTCCGCCGCTGTGATTGACGTTGAGCTGTGATCTGCTGGAGCCTGCGGGCCCGCCGCCGCTGTCGCATCGTTCGACCCGCCGGGATCTCTACAAACTCGCCGCGCTAGATCACCCCATCTCAAAGCCATTCTCACCATGGCTGAGCCACCACTACGAGCCGGCCATGAGCCGCCCTGGCGGCCTCTTTCCAAATCACCGTTTTCTGCTGGCGTACGTCAGCAGTTGAGCCGCCTCTGTTCTTGCTCCTTTGCAAGCAGCCTTCGCCGGATTTTCGCTTCAAGCTGCCGGATCTGTTCGGGCCTTCCTCTGTGGCAGTTTATTTTCCTAAAAACCTCTGTGCGCCCAAGTCCTTTGGTTTTCTGCGGCCTTCGAGCACCGCGGCTCCGCCAAGACGCCGACGGCTCCAAGTTCGTGAACGCTGGCCTGTTTTTAAAAAAAAACACCGCGTTAAGTCGGTCTTACCAAGTCGTTTGAATCCGTCGCTGCTACAACAAACAGAGCAGCAAGGGAGTTGCAGGGGCCATAGCCTGATTTAGTGAGGCCGTTACGCCACGGCATCGCGCTACGTCAAGTCACCAAAGGGACAAGCTTTAAAAAAAATGCTACACCGCGTACGATGGACCACAAGGAGGACTACTACGGTGCAACAGAAATTTTTTCCATACTGTTGCAAAAAATCATCCGAGCACTACAGCGACGCCTTGAGCCGGCCAAGTAAATCAGGTGATATTCATCTAAATTTTTTTTATTAGCATTCATTGTTTTTTTATCAAAGAACAGTTACTCCGGTCTGTAATATATTCTGTGCAGGACAAAGTCTACTACAAAAGTGACAACATAAATATGAGGCTCGCACCGGTTTAATTGTCGTGGCCAAATCTCGTGCCTGCGCCGGATACCACTACTGCGGCCAACTCATCAGTCCGCGCACGCGCGCACTAATCTTCAAACACCGCGGCCGACTCCCTCGTCAATCGACGTGTGCACGCCATCGCCCCCGCGCGGAGATGGAGACACGCCAAACATCGTTCGACACAAGTGATCGTCGTTATTCCACGGATTCCCGCGCCGGTTTACAATGCCTTGGCTGTCTCTCGCGACCGTGCCGGTTTACAACACGGAGGACAACTTGCTCATCTCCAACATTTTACAACCCCACAACCGGTTTAACTGTCTGAGCCGCCTCTGATACTGCGGTCGTTTTACCGTCCACCCAGTGATCCGGTCTATTCAACATACCGGTTTAAATTCACTCAGGTGATATCCATCTACAGTATTATTTCTCTTGTTATATATCATTTTTCATTAATAAAATAAGATGCGTTGATCAGTTTATCTGGTTGTGCAGAAAATATATACTCAGAAGCAATAAAACTCCCTGAAGAGCATGAGGTCACATCCGGTTCAAAAGAGGACGCTTCAAGGAAACCCTCTGGATGGTAATCCATCCAGTGATTGGTTCAAGATCTACCCATGACTTCATGGAGTCATGGAAGACTATATGGACAGTCGGGTTTACCCGCATCCATCGACCGGCCCTCTGGACAGACGGGTTTACCCGCATTCAGTGATTGGCTAAAATTCTTATGGACAATCGGGTTTACCCGCATCCATCGACCGACCCTCTGGACAGTCGGGTTTACCCGCATTCAGTGATTGGCTAGGCCCTCTGGACAGTCGGGTTTACCCGCATTCAGTGATTGGCTAAAATTCTTATGGACAGTCGGGTTTACCCGCATCCATCGACCGGCCCTCTGGACAGTCGGGTTTACCCGCATTCAGTGATTGGCTAGGCCCTCTGGACAGACGGGTTTACCCGCATTCAGTGATTGGCTAATTTTTTTTCTTATGGTTCATATGGAAAGATGGATAATCCACATCCACCGGCCCTCTGGACAGACGGGATTCCCGCATTCAGTGATTGGCTGAACCTTGCTTTGAGCCTAGCAGCTCTTAAAAAGCCTCGACTACATGGTTTTATTTGCAAATTCGCATCTTTGGTGTTTATGTTTTATGACTCTTTAAACCGGAGTGGAACAGCTACAGAAGTTGACCACATATCTATAAAGTTAAAAGTCTGGGTCATGAATACCAGCATGAGTAAACCGGTGTTCATCATAACCCGGATCATCCATCAGGCAACAAGCTACAAACTTCTGGACAAAGTTTCAGAATGATATAAACCGGTGTCTTTTATCAAGCCCGGGTTTGTTATTGGATCCATGAAGGTCGTCATCAAGAAATTTTAAGTTCTACCAGATTAAGAATATCAAGCATACTTGATCGCAGGTATGAAGTATCTTGTTTTTAAATACATATTGGCAGTACATGATCAGTTATAATGATCGGTGTTTATTAAACCGGCCTGGTTTTGACTATAAGTCGCCAGTATGAGACAAAATAATGACCGGTGTTTATTAACCCGGCCCGATTGTGATCAAACATCACTGGAACCGGTCTTCAAACCGGATTATATTCTTCAATAGCCAACATGGCTGGATTCTTATTATGCTTATAAATATTATGATTGAGGTTTTCAAAGTCGTTTTAAGCGCAATGGATATTATTTCATCAATGAAAGTGATTTATTCTATAAAGGAAAAGTCCCGAGTCGCTGCAGGCTTACAACCCGGCACTTGGAGGCTACATTATTCAAATTGAGTTTACATCAAATACACAAGTCTCATGTCGCTGCAAGCATGCACCATGACACTTGGGGGCTAATGCAAAGTCATTTTTTGCTCACTTTATTAAAGACCCGACTCATCACATTATAATGAGCCGGCCCTTGGGGGCTACCAATCGCTCCTATCAACAATTCAAGGTACACAAGTATTAATCCATTATATTGAAGGGTCCACTGCTCAGTTGGTAAAGCACAAAGCTCTTAACCTTGTGGACGTGGGTTCAAATCCCACGATGGAAGTTGCATTATATAATTATATTTACAAAGTCCCTGCTCATTATTGAATAATGACCCGGCACTTGGGGGCTACATGCTGATGTTCTAGTTTACATGATTATACTTTCAAAAGTCCCTGCTCATTATTGCATAATGACCCGGCACTTGGGGGCTACATAATATGGAATATTCAGTCTTCATAGTGATTGGGATTAATGATCCGGATATCTTCAAGATTATACAATGCTATTTTCAATGAAGTATATACAAAGTCCCTGCTCATTATTACATAATGAACCGGCACTTGGGGGCTATAGGGAATATGCATATAAAGGAGGAACATCTTCAAATTTTCAGTTCTGGCAAAATCAGATTAATTGTGTGGCCCGGCAATTTTGGCAATCATAAACCGGCAAGTTCTACATCTTCAAGCCGACTGGATATCAGTTGAATATTTCAAAGACCAATATTTTTGTCAAGTCAGAGCATTAAAGGCCGATTCAAATGGATTCTTCATTTACAATATTTCTTATGCAAGCAAGTTGATTATGAAGTTGGTCTGTTGACCCGGATTTTCTAGAAGGAGGAAAGGACAAGGATTTAAGGATGGTCGGATGACGGTTTACAAGAAATTCTTAACCCGGAGCACAACCTGTCAGATTCGCTCTTGTGTTTATTTTGAAGCATAAGTTTACCATGGACACATCCAAGCTAAACTTGGGGGCTAATGTCGAGGATATACCCCGCGGTATGAACCAGCCGGAATTATAACCCGGTCGGACTTGGTATTCTATTAAGACGGTTTATATTTGGCAAGTTACCGGTGACCCGGCTGGCGGATCATGGATGACAAGGCCCAAGGCCCAGAAGGCCGGTTCATATTAATAGTGGGCCGGTTTATGAAGAAAATAGAAGGGATATTCTCCTGCAAAGGAAGCAAGACTAGGACTCCTTGTAATAAATCAATCCTAGTCCTATTAGGACTAGTCATGTAAACCGCCCTTCAACATATATAAGGAGGGGCAGGGCTCCCCAAAGAGGAAAAGTTCTCACAAGTTAGACAAGAGAGAGGTTTTAGAGTTTAGACAAGCAGACAAGTTTCTAGGGTTAGACACAAAGAGCCGGTTTACCGGCGACACCACGAGGATCATAATGAGACCTAGCCCCAAACAGCACGTAGGGTTATTACCGGATGATGTTTCCCGGGGCCCGAAGCTGTCTAAATCCGTGTCTTGCATCGCGTCTCTCGATTCCGCTCAACCCCTCTCAAGCTACTACATAGATGCGCGGCCTCACCACTAAGTCCGTTAATTCGGACATCTAACGTGCTAATTCCACGACACTTTTGTTAGGATTAGCATTTCTAATCAAGACTTCCTTGCTTATTGTGGTATTGGATCTATGGTTTCTACTATGCCAAAAATTGTTCATGATTCTTTAAAATTTAACATGCATAGATTATCATCTTATCATGAACACACTAATGGAGATATTTCTGAAATCCAGGGAAGAATAAAAGACGTGCCAGTTAAATTTCTTAAAGGGGTTGCAATGATTGATTTCTTCATCATGAAGCCAAACCAAGGAAATATAGTGCTTGGAAGGGACTTCCTCCGAGCAGTAAAAGGCTTCATCGATATAGGTAAGGGACAAATCCGCTTACGCGGGAAGGCAAAAGGTGTGTACCCCTTTCCTAGAAGGAACAAGAGTGAACTTGTTGAGGAACCATTTGAAGCAATTTATAACTCCGATTATTATGATGATTATTGATTCCTCTTTGCATTATGCCTAGCTTAAAGACATAAAAGAAAGCGCTTTTGGGAGGCAGCCCACAATGAATAAAATTTTATTTTGCTTTTGTTGTGTCTTGATGTTGTTACTACAGTAGCATCATCATTGTATCTTTACTTTTCAGCTTTGTGCCAAGTGTAGCCTCTGATTGCAAGAAAGTTCAAAAGTTGTGACGTGCTGTCAAGGAAACAGATTCTGTCCTTGGACAGAAAAAATTCGCATAAAATCACCAGATCATCTTTTTGGTCTGAATTTTTTCGACAGCGTGCTCTATACAATTGTCTTTCGGGCGTCTGTTCTCAGTTTTTTGATTAGAGTTGCAGAAGTGCCCCGAAAAAATCATTTACTACCTGCTGGTCTGTTTTTCACAGATTCTGTCCTGTTTTGCCTTTCCTTCATTTTGCAAACCTTGAGCTTGCTTTTTCTTTGCAAAAACCTTTTGGCAATCTTGAGAAACAGTAGACCTTCAAGAATATCCTTATTTCCAGCAAGGAACAATTATTTTATTATGGGTACTAACCTCGCTAATCAGATTATGATGAGTTATGTATGAAGGGAGTTTTCAAGTGTGCGAGGGAAGATGATAAAAAGATTCAGGAGTGTCAAACGCTCAAGCTTGGGGATGCCCCCATGCACCCCCAAGAAATATTCAAGAAGACTCAAGCGTCTAAGCTTGGGGATGCCCCCGTGCATCCCCTTCTCCATCAACAATTATCAGTTCGTCTTTCGTTCCACTATATTTTTATCACTTCATGTGTTATGTGCTATGCTTGGAGCGTCTTGCTTTTAGTTTCCTTTTTAGTTTTCCTTAGCTTTGCTTGCTTTTCATAACGAGTTGAAACTCAGATTTCTTTGTGTGGGGGAGAAACACGCTCCACTTCAACCTAGAACATAACATAGAATTTTCATGTCGATCCTTGATGTGTGTGTTCTTTGTCTTTCAATAGCTACTATCATGTTCAGCTCTTAGTTTTCATGCTTATCTTTTTTTTAAAGAGCTTTTGTTTAGTTGGTCGCTGGAACTCTCTTTAGTTATCATGCTTATCTTATTAAGAGAGTTGGCTTCTATTGCATTGGTTGATATGTCTATGATAAATGCTATGTGCATAATGATGCTTAGTAGTTCATGTTTTCTTATGGTTAGTCTCAAATAGCTGGGGGGTTCTCAATGTGTTAATGGAGTACCAACATGATTTGTTTGCCTATGATGTGGTATGGTTTAGTGATATCTTCCTTCAAGAATTTATTTTGATTGACTTGGCGTATGCTCACGCATATTTAAGATTGTAAAGAAAGTCTATCAAGCCTTGATGATCTTTAATTTCTGAGTAGCGATATAACTTCCATGCCTGATTCAATGTTGCTTTGCTGCTCTGCATGATTATGACCGTCATTGCTCTCTTAGTTGGTCGCTCCCAGTCTTTTGCTAACCTTCGCCTGTACTAAGCGGACTGACTGCTTGTGCATCCAAAATCCTTTAAACCAGTTATGCCATATGAGTCCACCATACCTTCCTATACATGGTATTTACCTACCATTCCTAACGAAGACTTTCATGTACCATCTCGAAATTATTCAAAAAAAGCATTTCTCTTTTGTGCCTCTGTTTTAGTTCATGAGGAAGTAGTAGTTAATTCATGATCTTTTTAAGTTGGACAAGCTTCACCCCGGGATTGCATGTCTAATGTGCAAACCCATAATACGAGAAGGAACTGGCATTGAGTGCGCCCGGCTCATTAAAAAATTATACAACAAACAAACCCTCCTTCATGCTTTGTTCATGAGAAATCAGAAAACTTTGGCAGTGATAAACAAAGGAGATTAAGAGGATGTGATCGTCCTCATTCGGGAGCCGTTCCTCGAAACTTGTCCATCTCAAGAAGTGATTGAGTTATCTGCTAGCATTCTTGACGAAACATGCATATTCAAAAAAATAATTATTACCTCTGTTTTTAAAACCAAGAGCTCTGGTACATGTTCAGTTTTTGTTTCCGACCACGGGTTTTCAACCTTGCCAACAAAAGCCACGGTTCGAGAGTCTCCACCTTCTTTAAAGCACCAACTACTGAGAGCATGATTGTCATTCTGAGTGTAATGTGCATTGTCCCAAAGTAGCATTGTCTTTTGCATGATTATGATATCGTTTACTCTGAAATCATTGTATCTAGTCGTCACTTAAACCTTGGAGGTGCCCCTGCATTTATGTTTTGCTTCACTAAAGGGGGCAAGCGAGATACCACTTTGTCATATTTGCACACCATGCTCATTACAAATCTTTTGAGTATTTCAGTATCATATTGTAAAACTTTCAGTTCTTTGTTGCGGCCAAAGTGACTATGTGAAACTAGTACATGCATATTGTCTCAGTAAGGACTTGTCATGTGACTATGAAAAGTCCTTATATGGTTAATAGCATGTCACCACAGAAATTATGCTTGTTATCATTTACCTACTCGAGGACGAGCAGGAATTAAGCTTGGGGATGTTGATACGTCCAAAACGTATCTATAATTTCTGCTTGCTCCATGCCTCTTTTGTGTGATATTGCTATGATATTTATACACTTCCATACTCTTTTGATCATATTTGGACTAGCCTATTAACTCAGTGCACCCCAGTGCCAGTTTCTGTTTTCTGCTGTTTTTGTATTTCAGGTTTTCCCATCACGTAAACTGCCAGAAAAATCCCGGAAAAATTATATAAAAAATCAGCATTCCGGAAGCTTCCTTGCGGCCAAAGTAGGGCCGGAGGGGGGCCACCAGGGCTCCAAGCGCCCTGGTGGCGCAGCCCCCCTCCTGGCTGCGCCGGGGGGCGCCTGGGCCCCCCAGGTCTCCGCTAATGCCCCCCTTTGGCATATATTTACACCGCGTCCCAAAACCCTCGAGGACGGAACCCTTTTTCATGATCTCATCTCTGTTCCGCCGCCGCCGCGCTTCCAAGATCGGGAGCACCAGGAGAACTCTTCCCGGCACCCTGTCGGAGGGGAGGATCACCACCGGGAGCCTCTCCACCACCATGGACGCCTCCCGGCTGAGTTGTGAGTAGTCTCCCTTGGACCATGGGTCCATGACCAGTAGCTATGTGATGTTCTCCTCCCCTCTTTGTGCTTCACTAATTAGACCTTGTGAGCTGCCCTACATGATCGAGGCACATATGTAATCCTTATGCTGTTGCTATGTTGAGTTTGCTGGGATCCGATGGATTGTGAGATTATGTTCAGATTGTGTGTGAGTAATATATTTGATTTACCTCTTTTATATTTATGTTCTTGAGTAATTCTTGCATGTTCTCCGTTGCTATTTATTGCTTTGGCCGAGTAGTAGGTAGTAACTCCAAGAGGGAACGTTATGCTTGATTGTGGGTTCATGCCCCTCGATGACTAGTTTGAGTGACAGAAACATGAGTCTAGGGGATGTGTTGTTGCCACAAGGGGGAAAACAACGGTGCTTGTACTCGCGGGTGCAAGGATTGTTTACTTTACGCAAAGTTCTTTTAATGCAGTTGTCTGTTGCTTTGAGTTTACACTATGGGTGGGACTCGCAACTTAATACCAGCGAGATGTTCTGGATAGATATCTCAAGGTGGATGATTAGTAGTAGATGCAGATGGATTTCGGTCTACTTACCTTGGCGTACCGCCCATGCTTTTGAGCCTCAACTTTTCTTGCAGCATAGTTAGCATTGGTTTGCGCACATAATTCTGTCAATTGCCCAGCTGTAATTCGTTTACCTCACATAGTTGTTTTATCGTCTTTTGGGAGAGAGACATCACTAGTGAACATCATGGGACCCCGGTCCATATTACCATCACTGATCACATCCGCTATTTACTTTCTGCTTTTACTTACTAGTTGCAGCAATACCTATCACTATTATCTCTTGCGTTTGATCCTTTATAAACGACAAGGCCGGAGGGATTGACAACCTCTCTGTACTCGTTGGGAGCAAAGTTATTTGTATCTGTGTGCAGGTCCGGTTAATTGCTAAGTATCTGTCGCCATTAGCAGTTGACACCTTCTTGTTGAACCTTGGAGTCTCAGGGGAATTCGATCCTTGGTATCTTTGCCAAGGGAAAACTACCGCTACACTGCATCTCAAACCTTCCACTTGGGGTAACCAACGAGGGGCGAGAAGCCATCAGGTGTGATAGACTCTACGTTCACATACAATGGGTGCAAGCCAGTTTTGCATATAGTAGATACGATCAACATTGAGATGTTCACCATTGAAACCACATCATCTCACGTGATGATCGGACTTGGGTTGGTGAATTTGGATCATGTTACACTCGGACAACTGGAGAGATGTTGATTTGAGTGGGAGTTCTTAGGTAATATGATTAATTGAACTCATTATCATGAACAATAGTCTAAATTGTCTTTGCAAATTATGTTGAAGATCAATAGCTCGCACTGTAGCTCCCTGTTTTAATATGTTCCTAGAGAAAGACTAAGTTGAAAGATATTGTGAGCAATTATGTGGACTAGGTCCGTAATCTGAGGATTGTCCTCACTGTTGCATAGAACGCTTATGTCCTTGATGCACCGCTCGGTGTACCAACCCCTCTAGCATCGTCTGTGGATGTTGTGAACATCTGGCGGACATGTTCTGATGACTACTTGATAGTTTAGTGCGCCATGCTTTATGGCTTAGAATCGGGACTTCAAAGGCATTTTGAACATCATGGAGCATATGAGATGTTCCAAGAGTTGAAGTTTATTTTTGTGAAAAATGCCCGGATCGAGAGGTATGAGACCTTCGACAAGTTCTATACCGACAAGATGGAGGAGAATAGCTAAGCTAGTGAGCAAGTGCTCGGAATGTCTGGGTGCTACAATCGCTTGAATTAAGTGGGAGTTAATCTTCCAGATAAGATAGTGATTGACAGAGTTCTCCATTCACTATCACCAAGCTGCTAGAACTTCATGATGAACTATAACATGAAAGGGATGGACATGATCCCGGAGTTGTTCGTGCTAGGCCGCAAAGGTAGAAATCAAGAAGGAGCGTCAAGTGTTGATGGTTAACAAGACCACTGGTTTCAACAAGGGCAAGGGCAAGAAGGGAAACTTCATAAATGGCAAGCCAGTTGTCGCTCCAGTGAAGAAACCCAAGGTTGAACACAAACCTGAGACTAAGTGCTTCTATTGTAAGGGGAACGGACGCTGGTAGCGGATCTACCCCTAATACTTGGTAAATAAGAAGGCTGACGACTTCAACAAAAGTATATTTGATATACGTGTTATTGATGTGTACCTTACTAGTAATCCTAGTAGCACATGGGTATGAGATATCGGTTCAGTTGCTAATATTGGTAACTCGAAACAAAAGCTGCGGGATAAACGAAGACTAGCTAAGGGAGAGGTGTCGATGTGTGTTGGAAGTGTTTCCAAGGTTGATGTGATCACCATCGCATGCTCACTCTACCTTCGAGATTAGTGTGGAACCTAGATAAATGTTATGTGGTGTCTACATTGAGGCATGGACATGATTAGATTATGTTGATTGCGATACGGTTGTTTATTTAAGTCATAGAATAATGGTTATTCTATTACATGAATAATACCTTCTATGGTCATGCACCCAATGTGAATGCTTTATTGAATCTCGATCGTAGTGATACATATGTTCATAATATTGATGCCAAAAGATGTAGAGTTGATGATGATAGTACCACTTTCTTGTGGCACTGCCGCTTAGGTCACATTGGTGTAAAGCGCATGAAGAAACTCCATGTTGATGCACTTTTGGAGTCACTTGATTTTGAATCACTTGACACATGGGAACCATGCCTCATGGGCAAGATGACTAAAACCCCATTTTCTGGAATAATGGAACGGGCAAGTGACTTGTTGGAAATCATACAAACTGATGTGTGCGGTCCGATGAGTATTGACCCGCGTGGTGGATATCATTATTTCCTCACCTTCACCGATGATTTGAGTAGATATGGGTATATTTACTTAATTAAGCATAAGTCTGGAACGTTTGAAAAGTTCAAGCAATTTCAGAGTGAAGTTGAGAATTATCGTACCAAGAAGATTAAATTTCTACGAACCGATCGGGGAGAATATATTATGGGTTTGGCAATCACTTAAGACAATGTGGAATTGTTTCACAGTTGACGCCACCTAGAACACCACATTGTAATGGTGTGTCTGAACGTCGTAATCGTACCTTGCAGGATATGATCAATTCTATAATGTCTCTTGCCAATCTACCACTATCGTTTTGAGGTTATGCATTAGAGACAACTACATTCACTTTAAATATGGCACCATCTAAGTCCGTAGACACGACACCATATGAACTATGGTTTGGCAAGAAACCTAAGATATCGTTTCTTAAGATTTGGGACTGCGATGCTTATGTCAAAAGGCTTCAGCCAGAAAAGCTCGAACCCAAAGTAGACAAATGTGTCTTCATAGGATACCCAAAAAAGATGGGTGGGTATACCTTCTATCTCTGGTCCGAGGGCAAAGTGTCTGTCGCTAAGAACAGGTCCTTTCTCAAGAAAGAGTTTCTCTCGAAAGAATTGAGTGGGAGGAAGATAGAACTTGATGTGGTTGTTGAACCTTTACTTCAACTAGAGAGTAGCACATCACAGAAAGATGTTTCCGTGGCACCTACGACAGTTGAAGATGAAGCTAATGATAGTGATCATGAAGTTTCGGATCAAGTTACTATCAAACCTCGTAGGTTAACAAGGATACATACTACTGAGTGGTACGGTGACCTTGTCTTAAAGGTCATGTTGTTGGACAACAATGAATCGATGGTGGGCACGGATTCCGACAAATGGTTAGAGGCCATGAAATCAGAGATGGGATCCATGTATGAACCCAAAGTCTGGACTTTGTAAGTATTACCTGAAGGGCTAAAAGCCATTCAAAATAAATGGATTTTCAAGAAGAAGATGGACACGGACGGTAATGTTGCCTTCTATAAAGCTCGACTTGTGGCAAAGGGGTTTTCACAAGTTCAAGGAGTTGACTACGATGAGTCTTTCTCACCTGTAGTGATGCTTGAGTCCGTCAGAACTATGTTCGTAGTTGCTGCATTTTTCGATTGCGAAATCTGGCAGATGGATGTCAAAACGGAGTTTCGTTAGCGGTTTCCATGAGGAAAGGTTCTATGTAATACAATCGGAAGGTTTTGTTGATCCTAAGGATGCTAAAAGGTATGCAAGCTCCAGCGATGCTTCTATGGACTGGAGCAAGCATCTCAGAGTTGGAATATATGCTTTGATGAGGTAATGAAAGCTTGTGGGTTTATACAAAGTTTGCAAGAAACTTGTATTTACAAGAAAGTGTGTGGGAGCACTACAACATTTCTGATAAGTATATGTGGACGACATATTATTGATCAGAAATGATGTAGAATTTCTGGAAAGCATGAAGGATTGTTTGAAATGAGTTTTTCGAAGGAAGACCTGGGTAAAACTGCTTACATATTGGGCATCAAGATCTATAGAAATAGATCAAGACGCCTGATAAGACTTGCACAGAGCACATACCTTGACATGATTTTGAAGGAGTTCAAAATGGATCAGTCAAAGAAGGAGTTCTTGCCTGAGTGGTAAGGTGTGAAGTTGAGTGAGACTCAAAGCTCGACCACGGCAGAAGAAGAGAAATGACGAAGGTCGTCCCCTATGCCTTAGCCATAGGCTCTATATGGTATGCCATGTTGTGTACCACACCTATGGTGTGCCTTGCCACCTGTCTGGCAAGGGGGTACAAAAGTGACTCGGGAGTGGATCACTAGATAGCGGTCAAAATTGTCCTTTGAGGAATAAGGAAATGTTTCTTGGTTATGGAGGGGATAAATATTTTGGCGTAAAGGGTTACGTCGATGCAAGCTTTAACACCTATCCGGATGACTCTGAGTAGCAAACCGGATATGTATAATGGAGCAAACATTTGGAATAGCTCCAAGAGGAGCATGGTAGCGGCATCTACGATATGACATAGAGATTTGCAAAGTACATACTGACCTGAATGTTGCACATGCGTTGACTAAAACCTCTCTCACAAGCATAACATGATCAAACACCAGAACTCATTGAGTGTTAATTACATGGTGATGTGAACTAGATTATTGACTCTAGTAAACTCTTTGGGTGTTAGTCACATGACGATGTGAACTATGAGTGTTAATCACATGGTGATGTGAACTAGATTATTGACTCTAGTGCAAGTGGGAGACTGTTGGAAATATGCCCTAGAGGCAATAATAAATTGGTTATTATCATATTTCCTTGTTCATGATAATCGTTTATTATCCATGCTAGAATTGTATTGATCGAAAATTCAAATACATGTGTGGATACATAGACAACAAGATGCCCCTAGTCAGCCTCCACCGGACTAGCTCGTTGAGCAAAGATGGCTATAGTTTCCTAGCCATGGGCATGAGTTGTCATTCGATAATGAGGTCACATCATTAGCAGAATGATGTGATGGACGAGACCTGCTACCTCTTGAGCTTGTGTTAGTTTTTCCCTTGAAGAGGAAAGGGTGATGCAACAAAGTAGAGTAAGTATTTCCCTCAGTTTGAGAACCAAGGTATCAATCCAGTAGGAGACAACGCACAAATTGCCAAATACCTGCACAAACAATCAAACAACTTGCACCCAACGCAATAAAGGGGTTTTCAATCCCTTCACGGTTATTTGCAAAAGTGAGATCTGATAGAGATAGATAAACTGTAAAGTAAATATTTTTGGGTTTTTGGTTTATAGATTGAAATGTAAAAGATTGCAAAATAGTAGATCGAAAACTTATAAGATGTAAAAAAGGCCCGGGGGCCATAGGTTTCACTAGAGGCTTCTCTCATGATAGCAAATATTACGGTGGGTAAACAAATTACTGCCAAGCAATTGATAGAGAAGCGCAAAGTTAGGACGATATCTAAGGTAATGATCATGAATATAGGCATCACGTCCGTGTCAAGTAGACCGTATCCTACCTGCATCTACTACTATTACTCCACACATCGACCGAAACGATTCTGCATCTAGAGTATTAAGTTCATAAAGAACATAGTAACGCATTAAGGAAGATGACATGATGTAGGGGAATTAACTCAAGCAATATGATGAAAACCCCGTCTTGTTATCCTCGATGGCAACAATACAATACGTGTCATGTCCCTTTCTGTCACTGGGATTGAGCACCGTAGGATTGAACCCAAAGCAAAGCACTTCTCCCATTGCAAGAAAGACCAATGTAGTTGGCCAAAGCAAACCGATAGTTAAAAGAGAATTACTAAGATATCAAATCATGCATATAAAAATTCAGAGAAGACTCAAATAATATTCATAGATAATTTGATCATAAATCCACAATTCATCAGATCTTGGCAAAGACACCGCAAAAGAAGTTTACATCAGATAGATCTCTGCTAGGCTTCTCGCCCCTCGTTGGTTACCCCAAGTGGAAGGTGTGAGATGTAGTGTTGCGGAAGTTTTTCCCTTGGCAAAGATACCAAGGATCGAATCCCCAGAGACTCCTAGGTTCAACAAGAAGGTGTCAACTGCTAACGGCGCCAGATATTAGCAATCAACGTGGACCTGCACACAGATACAAATAACTTTGCTCCCAACGAGTATAGAGAGGTTGTCAATCCCTCCGGCCTTGTCGTTTACAAAGGATTAAACGCAAATGATAGTAGTGATAGATAATGTTTGCAATAGTAAGTAAAAGCGAAAATTAAATAGCGGATGTGATCAATGATGGTAATATGGACCGGAGTCTCATGATGTTCACTAGTGATGTCTCTCTCCCAAAAGACGATAAAACAGCTATGTGAGGTAAACGAATTACAGCTGGGCAATTGACAGGACCATGTGCGCAAACCAATGCTGACTACATTGCAAGAAAGGTTGAGGTTCAAAGTATGGGCGGTATGCCAAAGTAAGTAGACCGAAATCCATCAATATCTACTACTAGTCATCCACCTTGAGATATCTATCCAGAACATCTCGTTGGTATTAAGTTGCGAGCCCCACCCATAGTGTAAACTCAAAGCAACAGACAACTGCATTAAAAGAACTTTGCGTAAAGTAAACAATCCTTGCACCCGCGGGCACAAGCACTGTTGTTTTCCCCCTTGTGGCAACAGCACATCCCCTAGACTCATGTTTCTGTCACTCAAACTAGTCATCGAGGGGCATGAACCCACAATCGAGCATAACGTTCCCTCTTGGAGTCACTACCTATTACTTGGCCAAAGCAATAAATAACAACGGAGAACATGCAAGAATTACTTATGAACATAAATATAAAAGAGGTAGATCAAATATATTACTCAAGCACAATCTGAACATAATCTCATAATCCATCGGATCCCAGCAAAGCAAACTCATCATAGCAACAGCATAAGGATTACATATGTGCCTCGATCATGTAGGGCAGCTCACGAGGACTAATTAGTGAAGCACAAGAACGGGAGGAGAACATCACATAGCTACTGGTCATGGACTCATGGTCCAAGGGAGACTACTCACAACTCATCCGGGAGGCGTCCATGGTGGTGGAGAGGCTCCCGATGATGATCCTCCCCTCCGGCAGGGTGCCGGGAAGAGTTCTCCTGGTGCTCCCGATCTTGGAAGCGGCGGCGGCGGCGGAACAGAGATGAGATCGCGAAAAAGAGTTCCTGTTTCGAGGGTTTCTCGAGACGCTTTAAATATATGCCAAAGGGGGGCATCGGAGGAGCCTCGGGGGGCCCAGGCGCCC
>LR738710.1:567956600-568040153 GCA_902687465.1 Secale cereale | reverse complement strand
CCTTCGGGCGCACGGTAGTTTCTGGAACGCTGATTTTTTATATAATTTTTCTGGATTTTTCCTGGCAGTTCTCGTAATGTGAAAACCTGAAATACAAAAAGCAGCCGAAAACAGAAACTGGCACTGGGGTTCACTGAGTTAATAGGTTAGTCCAAATATGATCAAAAGTGTATGGAAGTGTATAAATATCATAGCAATATCACCCAAAAGAGGCATGGAGCAAGCAGAAATTATAGATACGTTTTGGACGTATCAACATCCCCAAGCTTAATTCCTGCTCGTCCTCGAGTAGGTAAATGATAACAAGAATAATTTCTGTGGTGACATGCTATTAACCATATAGGACTTTTTCATAGTCATATGACAAAAGCTTACTGAGACAATGAATCTGTAGTAATTAAGTTGCCTCATGAGAAAATCACAAAGAACTGAAAGTTTTACAATATGATACTGAAACATCAAATAGATTTGTAATGAACATGGTGTGCAAATATGATAAAGTGATATCTAGCTTGCCCCCTTTAGTGAAGCAAAACATAAATGCAGGGGCACCTTCAAGGTTTAAGTGATGACTAGATACAATGATTTCAAAATAAACGATATCACAATCATGCAAAAGACAATGCTACTTTGGGACAATGCACATTACACTCAGAATGACAATCATGCTCTCAGTAGTTGATGCTTTTAAAAGAAGGTGGAGACTCAACATAAAAGTAAAAGAATGGCCCTTCGCAAAGGGAAGCAGGGATTACTCATGTGCTAGAGCTTTTTATTTTGAAAACATAGAAACAATTTTGTCAACGGTAGTAGTACTTCATATGTGTTATGCATAAGACATCCTATAAGTTGCAAGCCTCATGCATCGAATACCAATAGTGCTCGCACCTTGTCCTAATTAGCTCGGATTTCCATGGATTGTCATTGCATTACATATGTTTCAACCAAGTGTCACAAAGGGGTACCTCTATGTCACCTGTACAAAGGTCCAAGGAGATAGATCGCATTTGATTTCTCGTTTTTGATAGATCTCAAATTGAGGACATCCATACCGGGACAACATAGAAAATAGATAATGGACTCCTCTTTAATGCTTAAGCATATTCTCATAAGAGATTGAGGATTAATGTCCAAGCTAAAACTTCCACCATGATACATGGCTTTGGTTGGCGGCCCAATGTTCTTCTCTAACAATATGCATACTCAAACCATTCAACTCATGGCAAATCACCCTTACTTCAGACAAGACGAACATGCATAGCAACTCACATGATATTCAACAAAAGTGTAACAGTTGATGGCGTCCCCAGAAAAATGGATACCGCTCAGCAAGCAACTTATAAGAAATAAGATACATAAGCGACATATTCTTTACCACAATAGTTTTTAAGCTACTTTCCCATGAGCTATGTATTGCAAAAACTGAAGGTTTTAAAGGTAGCACATTTAAATTTACTTGGAGTGGCGGTGAAATACCACATATAGGTAGGTATGGTGGACTCATATGGCATACCTGGTTTAAAAGGATGTGGATGCACAAGCAGTCAGTCCGCTTAGTACAGGTGGAGGTTAGCAAAAGACTGGAAGCGACCAACTAAGAGAGCAATGACGGTCATAATCATGCAGAGCGACAAAGCAACATTGAATCAGGCATGGAAGTTATATCGCTACTCAGAAATAAAAGATCATCAAGGCTTGACAGACTTTCTTTACAGTCTTAAATATGCGTGAGCATACGCCAAGTCAATCAAAATAAATTCTCGAAGGAAGATATTACTAAACCATACCACCTCATAGGTAAACAAATCATGTTGGTACTCCAATAACACATTGGGAACCCCCCAGCTATTTGAGACTAACCATAAGAAAACCTGAACTACTAAGCGCCATTATGCACGTAGCATCTTTATCATAGACATATTAACCAATGCAACAGAAGCAAACTCTCTTAATGAGATAAGCATGGTAATTAAAGAGAGTTCAAGCAACCAACTAAAAACCTCTTTAAAAAGATAAGCATGAATACTAAGAGCAGAACATGATAGTAGCTATTAAAAGACAAAGAACACACACAGCAAAGATAGACATGAAAATTCTATGTTATGTCCTAGGTAGAAGTGGAGCGTGTTTCTCTCCCACATAAAGATGCTGAGTTCCGACTCGTTATGAAAAACTAAAAAGGAAACTAAAACCAAGACGCTCCAAGCATAGCACATAACACATGAAGTGATTAAAATATAGTGGAACGAAAGACAAACTGATAATGTTGGTGGAGAAGGGGATGCACGGGGGCATCCCCAAGCTTAGACGCTTGAGTCTCCTTGAATATTTCTTGGGGGTGCACGGGGGCATCCCCAAGCTTGAGCGCTTGACACTCCTGAAACTTTTTATCATCTTCCCTCGCACACTTGAAAACTCCCTTCATACATAACTCATCATAATCTTATTAGCGAGGTTAGTACCCATAATAAAATAATTTTACCTTGCTGGAAATAAAGATATTCTTGAAGGTCTACTGTTTCTCAAGATTTCGAAAAGGTTTTTTCAAAGAAAAAGCAAGCTCTTGGTTTGCAAAATGAAAGAAAGGCAAAACAGGACAGAATCTGTGAAAAACAGAACAGCAGGTAGTAATTGATTTTTTCGGGGCACTTCTGCAACTCTAATCAAAAAACTCAGAACAGACGCACGAAATACAATTATATAGAGAACTCTGACGAAAAAATTCAGACCAAAAAGATGATCTGGTGATTTTATACGAATTTTTCTATCCAAGGACAGAATCTGTTTCCTGGACAGCACCTCACAACTTTTGAACTTTCTAGCAATCAGAGGCTATACTTGGCACAAAATTGAAAAGTAAAGATACAATGATGATGCTACTGTAGTAAACAACATCAAGACACAACAAAAGCAAAATAAATTTTTTATTCATGTGGGCTGCCTCCCAAAAGCGCTTTCTTTTATGCCTTTAAGCTAGGCATAATGCACAGAGATCAAGTTTTATCAAGAGTAAAAGAATAGCTAGCCCGTACAACGGACTCAAAAGGTAACTTGATCTTCTTTCGAGGGAAGTGTTCCATCCCTTTCTTCAGAGGAAACTGAAATTTTATATTACCCTCTTTCATGTCAATGATAGCACCAACGGTGCGTAAAAAGGGACGTCCCAAAATAATTGGACAAGAAGGATCACATTCAATATCCATAATAGTAAAATCAACGGGAACATAATTATCATTGACAATGATAAGAACATCATCGATCCTCCCCAAAGGTTTCTTTATGAAAGAATCAACGAGACGAACACCAAAAGAACAAGAATCAAAAGGTTTCAATTTAAGCATATCATATATTCTTTTGGGCATAACAGAGGTACTAGCACCAACATCACATAAAGCATAGCAAGAGAAGTCATTCAATTTAATTTTTATCATAGGATCCCAACCATCTTCTAGCTTTCTAGGTATGGAGGCTTCTACTCTAAGTTTCTCCTCCCTAGCTTTGATGAGAGCATTAGTGATATGCTCTGTGAAGGCAAGGTTAAGCGTGCTAGTGCGGGGATCTCTAGACATCTTGTGAAGGAAATCAATAACTTCGGTAAGAGTGCAATTATCAAAATCAAGGTCACTAGCATTAAGTAAAGTGGTAGTGGTGTCCTTTAGGTTCACTTGTTTGGTAGTTTCTATAGTCATAGCATCACCATTAATAGGTCCATCGGGACCAGGAGTACATTGGGTGCTAAGAGTTTGGATATCCTCAACAACTTGGATAGTAGCAACAGTGTGGTGGGTAGGAAGGTTCTTAATTCTATCCTCTTCCTCCCTTAGGGATGCAACCACTTCGGGTTTTGCTGCCATTTGGTTTATCAAAGTGGCTTGTGTGTGTGACATATTGGAAACTTGGGTCTCAGTGATAGTGAGCCTAGTCTGGAGGTTAGAAATCTCAATATTTATGCTCTCTAATTGTCTAATAATGTCTTGCAAGATAGCAGTATGCTCATTTAATTGCCTCGAGAAGGTTTTGTTTTGTTCATATTGAGTGTGCATGTAATTCTTAGTAGCCTTCTCTATTTCTAGAAGTTTCTCGTAACCAGGCAGATCTCTATCTTTTTGGGTGGAGTTCTTGGTGCTAGGATAAGCATTGTTGTTCCCATAAGAATTAGAGGGGAACGGTCTAGGATTGCTACCAAAGTTACTCCTATAAGCATGAGCAATCACAGAATCTAAAGGATCATAACGAGGATCAACAGAAGATTGCTTCGAGAGTAGAGACATGATCAAGTCAGCTTTTTCATTTAGGGAGGAAATCTCCTCGACAGAGTTTACCTTCCTACCTATTGGAGCGCGTTCGATGTGCTATTGGGAATAGTTGGTCATCATCTCATCGAGAAGCCTTGTGGCAACACCAAGTGTAGTTGACATAAAATTTCCTCCCGCGACCGAATCTAACAAGTTCCGCGAGGTAAAGTTCAAGCCTGCATAAAAAGTTTGGATAACCATCCAAGTAGTCAAACCATGAGTAGGGCAGTTCTTGATAAGAGATTTCATACGTTCCCAAGCTTGGGCAACGTGTTCATTATCCAATTGTTTAAAATTCATTATGTTACTTCTCAGTTGGATAATTTTAGCAGGTGGATAGTATTTTCCAATAAAAGCATCTTTGCACTTGTCCCATGAATCTATGCTATTTCTAGGCAAAGACTGAAACCAAATTTTAGCTCCTCCTCTCAAGGAGAAAGGAAAAAGCTTAAGCTTAACAATATTACCATCTATTTCTTGGTACTTTTGCATATCACAAAGTTCAACAAAGTTGTTCAAGTGTAAAGCAGCATCATCTCCAGCACCGGAGAATTGTTCTTTCATGACTAAGTTTAGTAAAGCAGGTTTAATTTCATATGAAGGTGCTGAAGTGGCAGGTGTAGTGATAGGTGTGCTGATAAAGTCATCATTGTTATGACTAGTGAAGTCACACAACTTGGTGTTCTCGGTGGAACCCATAGTAGCAAGCAAGCAAGATAACTATTTTTGTGATTTTCGATAAAAGGATACTAAAGCAAAAACTGAAAGGTAAACTAACAAGACTAAAAAGCAAAGGTAAAAGATAGCATGCAACTCCCCTATCCTGAAGAGTGGAGTCCCCGGCAACGGCGCCAGAAAAACTCTTGCTAGGCTTCTCGCCCCTCGTTGGTTACCCCAAGTGGAAGGTGTGAGATGTAGTGTTGCGGAAGTTTTTCCCTTGGCAAAGATACCAAGGATCGAATCCCCAGAGACTCCTAGGTTCAACAAGAAGGTGTCAACTGCTAACGGCGTCAGATATTAGCAATCAACGTGGACCTGCACACAGATACAAATAACTTTGCTCCCAACGAGTACAGAGAGGTTGTCAATCCCTCCGGCCTTGTCGTTTACAAAGGATTAAACGCAAAGGGGGGGCGCGCCGCCAGGGCGCCTGGAGCCCTGGTGCCCCCCCCCCCCCCCCCCCCCCCCCCCGGCTGTCCTTCGGGCGCACGGTAGTTTCTGGAACGCTGATTTTTTATATAATTTTTCTAGATTTTTTCTGGCAGTTCTCGTAATGTGAAAACCCGAAATACAAAAACAGCCGAAAACAGAAACTGGCACTGGGGTGCACTGAGTTAATAGGTTAGTCCAAATATGATCAAAAGTGTATGGAAGTGTATAAATATCATAGCAATATCACCCAAAACAGGCATGGAGCAAGCAGAAATTATAGATACGTTTTGGACGTATCAATCTCCAAGAACATCAAGGAGAACATGGTATTGAGGATCAAAGGGAGAGAAGAAGCTATCTGGCTACGAGCTATGGACCCGTAGGTCTGTGGGAAACTACTCACACTTCATTGGAAGGGCAATAGGGTTGATGTAGATGCCGTCCGTGGTTGAATCCCCCTCCGGCAGAGTATGGGAAAAGGCCTCCAGATGGGATCTCGCGGAAACAGAAGGTTACGGTGGTGGAAAAGTGGTTTCGATGATGCCTTTAGGGTTTCTGGAATATTTGAGAATATATAGGCAGAAGAAATAGGCCGGTGGATGCTCGAGGGGCCCACAAGGGTGGGGGCACGCCCTACCCCCCAAGGCGCGCCCTCCGTCCTTGTGGCCGCCTCGCAGCTCCCCCGACGTGCACTCCCAGTCCTCTGGATGTCTTCTGGTCCAAGAAAAAACCTCATAAAGTTTCGTTCCGTTTGGACTCCATTCGATATTCCTTTTTTGTGAAACTCAAAAATAAGGAAAAAAACAGAAACTGTCACTGGGCTCTGGGTTAATAGGTTAGTCCCAAAAATAATGTAAAATAGCATATTAATGCATATAAAACATCCAAAACAGATAATATAATAGCTTGGAACAATAAAAAAATTATAGATACGTTGGAGACGTATCAAGACCCAAACTATAAACGTAGCATGTGATCATATCAAGTTTATTGCCATCGTTTTCTGCATGTCATGTATATGTTCCTATGATCATGAGATCATGCAACTCACTGATACCGGAGGAGTACCTTGTGTGTACCAAACGTCGCAACGTAACCGGGTGACTATAAAGGTGCTCTACAGGTATCTGTGTGATGCCCCCGATTTGACCGTACAATAATCATGCACGCAAATGTGTATGATCAAGATTAAGGACTCACGGGAAGATATCACAAAACAACTCTAGACACAAATTAAAATAATACAAGCTTTATATTACAAGCCAATGGCCTTGAGGGCTCGAATACATAAGCTCAAATACGCAAGAGTCAACAGAAGCAATAATATCTGAGTACATACATAGGTTAAACAAATTGCCATAAGATGGCTAGCACAAAAGTAACAACGATCGAAAAGGCAAGGCCTCCTGCCTAGGACCTCCTAACTACTCCTCGAAGCCGAACTCCACATAGAAACATCCTCCGGGATCCTTTGGCTCCTAGACTCCATCATATGGTTGCATCATCCGAGTAGAAAGGAAAAAAGGAGGGAAAAGGGGATCAAAGCAACCGTGAGTACTCATCCAAAGTACTCGCAAGCAAGGATCTACACTACATATGCAATGGTATCTGTGTAAAGGGGTAATATCTGTGGGCTAAACTACAGAATGCCAGAATAAGAGGGGGAAAGCTAGGCCTATCGAAGACTACGCTTCTCGCAGCCTCCATCTTGCAGTAGTAGAAGAGAGTAGCTAGAATAGTAACAAGTATCAATGCTTCTGACAGCCTCCATCCTGAGTAGCTGGAAAGTTTACCAAGTAACATCATATAGCATAATCCTACCCGGCGATCATCCCCTCGTCGCCCTGTGGGAAAGCGATCACCGGGTTGTATTTGGCACTTGAAAGGGTGTGTTTTATTAAGTATCTGGTTCTAGTTGTCATGAGGTCGGAGTACAACTCTGAGTCATCCTTTTACCGAGGGACACGGCTATTCGAATAGATTAACTTCCCTATAGGGGTGCACCACATTACCCAACACGCTCGATCCCCTCTGGTCGGACACACTTTACTGGGTCATGCCCGGTCTCGAAAGATTAACACGTCACAGCCCTACCTAGGCACAACAGAGAGGTCAGCATGTCGGTTTAAATCCTAAGTGCGTAGGGGTCTGGGCCCATTGCCCATTGCACACCTGCGCGTTACGAGGGCGGCCGGTGAGCAAACCTACCAACTTCCATTTCAAAGGAAGTTATGTTACGCGGTCCAACCCGACGCTCGCCGCTAAGTTGCTGACGTAAAGAAGGCTTCGGCTGATACCACAACGTCGAGAGCCCATATCTATTCCCACGTAGCTGGTTAGTTGATACGTCCAAAACGTATCTATAATTTCTGCTTGCTCCATGCCACTTTTGGGTGATATTGCTATGATATTCATACACTTCCATACACTTTTGATCATATTTGGACTAACTTACTAATCCAGTGCACCCCAGTGCCAGTTTCTGTTTTCGGCTGTTTTTGTATTTCAGGTTTTCACGTTTCGAGAACTGCCCAGAAAAATCCAAAAAATATATATAAAAAATCAGCGTTCCGGAAACAACACTGCGTCCGAAGGGCAGCCGGGGGGGCCACCAGGGCTCCAGGTGCCCTGGCGGCGCCCCCCCCCCCGGGCCGCACCGGGGGGGTGCCTGGGCCCCCCAAAGCTCCCCCGATGCCCTACTTTGGCATATATTTAAAGGGTCCTCCGTAACCCTCAGAAAAAGAACTCTTTTCGCGATCCCATCTCTGTTCCGCCGCTGCCGCCGCTTCCAAGATCGGGAGCACTAGGAGAACTCTTCCCGGCACCCTGCCGGAGGGGAGGATCACCACCGGGAGCTTCTCCACCACCATGGACACCTCCCGGATGACTCGTGAGTAGTCTCCCTTGGACCATGAGTCCATGACCAGTAGCTATGTGATGTTCTCCTCCCGTTCTTGTGCTTCACTAATTAGTCCTCGTGAGCTGCCCTACATGATCGAGGCACCTATGTAATCCTTATGTTGTTGCTATGTTGAGTTTGCTGGGATCCGATGGATTATGAGATTATGTTCAGATTGATCTTGAGTAATATATTTGATTCACCTCTTTTATATTTTTGTTCATAAGTAATTCTTGCATGTTCTCCGTTGTTATTTATTGCTTTGGCCGAGTAATAGGTAGTGACTCCAAGAGGGAACGTTATGCTCGATTGTGGGTTCATGCCCCTCGATGACTAGCTTGAGTGACAGAAACTTGAGTCTAGGGGATGTGATGTTGCCACAAGGGGGAAAACAATGGTGCTTGTGCCCGCGGGTGCAAGGATTGTTTACTTTACCAAAGTTCTTTTAATGCAGTTGTCTGTTGCATTGAGTTTACACTATGGGTGGGACTTGCAACTTAATACCAGCGAGATGTTCTGGATAGATATCTCAAGGTGGATGATTAGTAGTAGATATTGATGGATTTCGGTCTACGTACTTTGGCGTACTACCCATGCTTTGAACCTCAACCTTTCTTGCAATGTAGTCAGCATTGGTTTGCGTTCGTGGTCCTGTCAATTGCCCAGCTGTAATTTGTTTACCTCACATAGTTGTTTTATCGTCTTTTGGGAGAGAGACATCACTAGTGAACATCATGAGACTACAGTCCATATTACCATCATTGATCACATCCGCTATTTACTTTTCGCTATTTACTTACTATTGCAAAAACTATCTATCACTACTATTATTGCTTTTAATCCTTTGTGAACTACAAGGCCGGAGGGATTGACAACCTCTCTGTGCTCGTTGGGAGCAAAGTTACTTGTATCTGTGTGCAGGTCCACGTTGATTGCTACTAATCTGGCGTCGTAGCAATTGACACCTACTTGTTGAACCTAGGAGTCTCTGGGGATTCGATCCTTGGCATCTTTGCTAAGGGAAAACACTTCTACTTACTGGATCTTACACCTTCCACTTGGGGTAACCAACGAGGGGTTCGAGGCCCATCATTAGTGCGTATAGGCCAGTGGTTAGACTCAAATCAAATATACAAACTCTTTAAGCATGTTATTATAAAATAACCACGGACAACGACCAAGGCCAGGCCACCTCTCTCCTCGGTGTCTCAACCTGTCCTATCGCTTCGCCACAAAGAATCACTCAAGGGCCATCAGGAACCCAGGCCCACCACTACCTGGATGGAGCCACCTGTCCTTTCAGCTCCCAATCCGTGAATCACTTGTGAGTACTCTACGAGCCGACCCGACTTTAGTCGGAACATGTATCATGTATAATATGTATTTTGTATATACCCGTGATCACCACCCTAGTGATCACGGCCCAATAGTATAGCATGGCAGACGGACAAGAATATGGAGCCACTGATGGAATACTAGCATCCTATACTAAGCATTAGGACAGGAGGTAAAGGTATCAATAGTTGTAGCAACAATGACAGGCTATGCAACAGAGTAGGAGCTATCGAATCATCAACAGTAGCAAACCTAATGCAATAATAAGAGAGAAGAGAATGGGCGATATCTGGTGATCAAAGGGGGGGGCTTCCCTAGTTGGTCTCGCAAGAAGGAGGGGTCGTCCTCGATGTAGTCGATTGTGGGGGTATCGATGGCGGTCTCGAGGTCTACTGGAAAGAAGTAACAGAGGGGGAACATAATAAATAACAGAGCAATAAAAGCATCACAAAGCATAACAAGGCAATACGCGGTGCTAGCGAAGGGGGAAACATCCGGGAAAGTATTCCCGGTGTTCGACGTTTTCGGGCAGATGAAACGGAGGTAGATTTTTGCATGTTCACTATGCTAGGGACATGTGGCAGACAAACGGACTATGTATTCGGATTCATCTCGAAATTCTAAGCAACTTTCATGTACAAAGTATTTGCATTCGAGATACGGTTTATTTTATATTAATTTATCAAGATTTAATCATTCTTTGGAATTATTATTATTTAATTAATTCGAAAATTCATTACTACATCATCATGACGTCAGCGATCAAAGTTGATCGTTGACCAGTCAAACTGACATGTGGGGCCCGGTTGTCATTGTCACTGATTAACTAAAGATAGTTAGTTAGTTAACTAAACGATAAAGTTAATTAACAGATTTACTTAGGTTAATTAATTATTTTATTTATTATTATTATTATTTTAAAAATCCTTTTTTGGGGACGTGGGGCCCCATGTCATAGGCCTAGAGGTAGCCTTAACGGGTGCTGGGTTAAAGGGTAGCGGGCAAAGGGGCGCTGCGGGCGCGACCACAACCCAAACGGCGGCCAGCGCGCGGGGCGGCACGACGCGGCCTAGAGGCGAGCGGAGGGGAGGCTGCGAGGCAGTGGCCGACGATGAGGCGCGGGAGGTCGGCACGGGGCGTGGCCGGTGGGAGGCTGCGACGGTGGCTGCAGGCGAAGCGGGCGAGGGAGGAGGCGCGCGGGATGGCACGGTCACAACAGCAACTAAAGCAGGGGTGGCCGGGCTCGAGCAGAAGGTAGTGAGCAAGCAGCGGCAATGCACGCGCGGGGCGGCGCGGGAGGCGGGCGGCAGCAGTGGGGCAAGGTTGCGAGAAACGACTGGCGTGTCGCGGGGGGCGCGAGGGCACAACGACGCGAGGGCGAGCGTGGCCAGGAGCGCGGTTTGTTCGCGGCTAGCGTGGGGCGGGCTCGGCCCAGGGAAAGTTAGGGGCACGAACAAGCGCAAGCTACGACCATGGCAGCTGTAGTGCGAGCCGATAGCAAACGGTGACGGATCGATGCGCGGTTGGTCTAAATCGAAAACCCACAGCCCGGCGTGTTGAGTGGTGGTACGAGCGTGACCAAAATGTCACTAGGGTGACGTAGGGGATGACATCTTGCGGCACCCGACGGTGATGCCCGATCAATTCGAGCCTACGGGGCTCAGTAAAAAACGGTAGGAGGTCAAGGGGGAACGGGAGCTCACTGGGAGTGTGTTGGCGAGCTCGTGGAGGCGCGGGGCGGACCGGAGTAGCGGGATGATCCGGTGGCAGTGGCGATGGCCGACGCGGAGGAAAGGCGCCGATCCAGTGACGGGGGCTTCGCGGGCTCGTGCTGGAGGACGTGGTCGGTGTGAGATGGCGACACGGAGCTCCTGGACACCGTGGAGGGGGGCAGGGACGACGGTGTCCCCGGGAATGGGGTCGGCCATGCTGACGAGGGCTCGGCCTTGCGGGAGAAGAAGAAGCAGCGCGAGGAGGGGGTGTGGAGCTAGGGTTAGCAGAGGGTGGTAGCAGGGGTCCTTATCTTCGCGGGGCACCACCGGATGGTCGGCACGTCGCCGAGGCTTCGGCCATGGCAGGTGGATGGCCGCCACGCACTGGCCTATGCCTTCTCATCTGTGCTGAGATTGAAGGAGGCCTGTGGTGGGTTGGGTCTAATACTGTTCCTTTGGGCTACAAGTGCACAGTAGGTTGCGTATAATTTTCTTTTCTTTTCTTTAATTCTTTTAATTGCTATATATTCTAGTGTTGACAATGTACCAAAGTGGCACCTAAATTGATGTTACCAATTATGCCATTGCCACATTGATTTTCTACTCAAATTAAAAATAGTTTTGTAATTATTTATTATTTAAAAGTGTTTAAATAATATTTTCACTACTGTTTTATTCATCTTATAGTATTTATGTATTTTATAAAAGTGTGGTTTCTCCATCATAATTACATATGCATTATTTGGCACAATCCAAACATTTTAGTTCTATGGTTTGAAAACTTTTGATGTTTGCTTTTAATTAAATTTGAATTTGAATTGTTTTTAACTAACGCAAGATTATCAACATTAACCGCGGTGACGTGGTATCATTTAGCAGAGGGTTACTGTAGCTTAATTACCCCGGCGTCACAATTCTCCTTCACTACAAGAAATATCGTCGCGAGATTTTAAGAGGTTTAGTAAGGGGAAAGATCTCGTTACGAAATTCTAACGAATCTTCTCGGTCTTGGTTGCTCTTCTCGAAGAGGTCGATCAATTACGTTGATGACTTCATTTCTTTGCTTCAGGTCATCGGGATGAAGTCGGCATCCTTTCTTCGGAAACTCCATCGTAATTATAAAAGAATAAAGGATGGGTATTCCGGGAGAACGAACCTCTACAAGGTTGAGTATCTGGTCGATAACATCAGGGGAAGGTGGCGGAAAGTAACTCTCGAATTGAAACTTAAGAAAATATCGAGAGCGAAGTAAGGTGGTATCATGAGAAGTTTCGAGCAGGCAGACAATCGTTCAGTGCCTGAAATAGGGCGTGAAAAGGGGTTCATAGCAACGAGAATAAGTATTGTGTCTGATACCAGAATTAATGATCTCATCGGAAGGTGGCTCGTGAATTACATACAAGGCCATGCGTGAGGAATAACTTTGCGAACAGGGGGTGTATAGGAGAGTCAGGTTTCGATCCTATGGAACTGTGGGTTATGGGCCCACCATGTGGGTTAAAAATAGGAAGGGCGGTGACGTCTTGCATGATCATGTAAGCAAGGCACGTCAAAGGATAGTCTATCGGTTATGTCAGCAACAACATCGGTACCAAGGGCAAGGGACGAAGAGAACCATTTTCCTGCTCGTTGAACGAGGCGGACCAATAGGCAAAGTTCTCGTCCATCGGCGGTTACCGGAATATCAGCAACAGTAGAAACATGGTCTCACTAACAGAGTTGTACACCGCGGTGTTTACATAAGCAGTGAATTATTACTGCTTAGATCATATAGATCACAAGAAAGGTTAAACAAACCAACGGAAAGGAAAAATGTGTTTAGACACAAGTATTAGGAGTATAGCCTTCCCAAGGATAAGCAGGGCATGATATACACGGCAGGAGATCAAGGACATGACCATTTAGATAAAAGAGGAAGAAGAATCATGATATGTACCCATACAACGGTGTTCGGGTAACTGATCAAGAAACATTTAGCCTTGCGCTACCAACGCTCTTGTTGATGTTTGCGTACCACTGCCATGCTTCGGGATAGCACTGACATGGCCTTCAAGTAAAGGTCGGACTTTGTATACACAAATAGGGTCCAGGAGGAACTGCTAGAATAGTTTGTAAACTTCAACATGGAAAAGATGAGGATGTGGTCGATGGGCTCAGCAACAACTCATCGTGATTTCCATAAACATGGATTTCCACAATTAAGTGAACAAGGTGATAATATTGGACATACCGAAGTATATAATGGAGTATGTTCGAGGAGAACATCCACGAGTAAACATTGATCGGTATGTGCACCTAGAAAGATGGACTAAGTAGCAGGGTCAATGTTAGTATGGCGATTCAATAACCAAAAGACTTTGAATGAAACTATTGACCATTCACTTCAAAGCAATAGGGTTGCTAGGAGTGTTGAAATTACACCTCACAATCCAATTGTCGGTATTCCAATCAGAAAAAACAAGGGGAACAAGAAATGAACGGAGATGGCAAGAAGTATTACTATAACAAGAATTAATAGGTGGAGCATTTCCCATAACATACTTGTCATAAAATATGGTAATACTCAAATGTAGAACATAACATGAGTTGGACAGCAAGGAACTCAAGGTACAACACAAAACATGAACAAGTTTGTGTTGGAGAAAAGGCAATAAAGGTGTCGATGACAACACCAATCATCGAGGGCAGGAATGGTATTTCTCATCATGAACTTGATTGATATCATGGAAGAATTCAAAATGTTGATGATGATCACGACAAATTTTGTTGAGAAGCTTCATAAGGAAGCAATCGAACAACGACTGCATCAAGCTAAAGGACTGATGCAGCGAAGGATTATTGGGACCATAGATATGACATGAATTAGGAATCAAGCTCGTTGTTTGAGGTGAAACGATAAGACGAGGAAGATCGACGTAAGCTTAGCTCATCGTCGAAAGTTATGCTCCGAGAATAAGGACCAAGTAGCACAGTTAAAATTAGACGATAATGATATAGCCGATCGGGCTAGGAATGACGTGGTTGAGTACAAACTTGTAAGCACTGAAGATTACCAATGGTTGTTAAATCGCAGCACGGACTCGATTCAGTTGTCGGTGTCATTAAGGCGTTTAACAACTCGGAAACCGTGGAAAAATGGAATCGGTGAGAATAATAGTTGATGAAGCACTCATAATAGGTTATCCAGTTCCGTGATACTCTTGAGATACTGAAGGGGTAATACTCGACGATAGCTCAGAATTTAAGTTGGACACGCATATTAACCTGCATAAGGCAAGTGTTTTAACTTGTCCGAGAAATGAAATGAAAGGAGAACAATATGGTCGGAACCACGATTGAAAAAGGCTAGATCCCAGATATAAGATGAACTTATATCAAGGGGATAATTATTTCTATGAGAAGCTTTCATGATAAGATCTGCATCGTGTCCATGGGCATGAACACAAAGTCGAAGGTCGACTCCCACTTCTCCAAATGCATAACCTTTCATTCACTTCTTGTTTCAAAAATGGCATTAGTGTTGAAAGTTTTACCTGGTGAAATACCAGATGAGTATGACCCGTGAAATCTTTCGGGTTCACACGGCTTTATGGAGCATAGGTTCAACCAATCAGGGCATCTTAGGAACATATACCATAAACTTTTAGGAGTATCACAAGCTCGATAGTAGAGCATGGTTGACAAAGAAGAGGATACAATTTACCAAAGGCATTATGTACCCGAGGAAAGACTCATAAAGTTATAGAATATGAAGGATAATGTCGGATAATAATTCAACAAAGGATCGGACAATCCATAATGGAGTTGATGTGAGCATCGGTACAAAATCAGAGGGAGAAACAAGGGAAAGTCATTGGATCATAGAAACAACTGACTAATTCAAAGCTCAAATGCGAAGGAATTATGAGTTCCAATTCAAGGGATCAGAAGCAAACGCTCTGATTAATGATGGATAGGTTGAGTAGTCTTAGGGGTACAACCGGTGGCAATTGATTGCTCGAGATCCAGCACATCTTTAAAATGACGTCTGAGCGGGGAGGATGAATTCTAGGACCTGATTGAGGATTGCGAGCATTCGCAATCATAACGAACCAGCGGACTGAAAATGATAATGACAAATGGTGTCAATAAGATTACTAGACTATGGAATTAACCACAATGCACGAAGGCAAGGAATTCAGAGTAATAGGCTACCAAGGATTTTCATAAAACCGAATAGTATTCCAAAGAATTTTGTGAAACACATGAACAACTGAGGGTGAACGAATCCTCGATAAGTGTGAGGAATTATACATAGGGGTATTCATGCGACAAAGAACTGTGAAGTAGTGTCACAAGGGATTCTTAGAAAGTCAGAGAATAATTCGATGCATCTTGTAATAACAAAAGCAACTGGGGATGAAAGTAAGATCGACAAGTGTATTTATCCATAGGGATATATTGGTGGTACGGGATTGCAAAAGCGATGGGCACAGAGTCTCGAGAGAACTTCGGAGAGTATCTTTGGAATCTTTTGGTGCAGCAAGCGATCATCTGGAGTGAGGGGCTCTCCGGGCGAAAGTATTTTCAAGAACCTAAAGTTAGGTTTTAGCAAAATCATTTAACCCGGGTAGAAGAGAGATCAGAGTTCTAGAGCATAGACGAGAAATAAAAGATAATAATACCACACAAATGGCGACGTGGGCCCGTAAGCCACACAACCATCTTAGTAAACGTTCTCAATGACTAGACACAACTTAGGCCAAGGAGTTGGAAAGGGGATTCCTACAGACAGTTGGCTCTGATACCAACTTGTGATGCCCCAGATTTGATCGTACAATAATCATGCACGCAAATGTGTACGATCAAGATCAAGGACTCACGGGAAGATATCACAACAGAACTCTAGACACAAATTAAAATAATACAAGCTTTATATTACACGCCAGGGGCCTTGAGGGCTCGAATACATAAGCTTGAATACACAAGAGTCGGCGGAAGCAATAATATATAAGTACACACATAAGTTAAACAAGTTGCCATAAGATGGCTAGCACAAAAGTAGCAACGATCGAAAAGGCAAGGCCTCCTGCCTGGGACCTCCTAACTACTCCTCGAAGCCGAACTCCACATAGAAACATCCTTCGGGATCCTCTGGCTCCTGGACTCCATCATCTGGTTGCACCATCCAAGAACAAAGGAAAAAGGGGGGAAAAGGGGAGCAAAGCAACCATGAGTACTCATCCAAAGTACTCACAAGCAAGGATCCACAGTACATATGCAATGGTATCTGTGTAAAGGGGTAATATCTGTGGGCTAAACTGCAGAATGCCAGAATAAGAGAGGGAAAGCTAGGCCTATCGAAGACTACGCTTCTGGCAACCTCCATCTTACAGCAGTAGAAGAGAGTAGCTGGAATAGTAACAAGTATCAATGCCTCTGGCAGCCTCCGTCTTGAGTAGCTGGAAAGTTCACCAAGTAACATCGTATAGCATAATCCTACCCGACGATCCTCCCCTCGTCGCCCTGTGGAAAAGCGATCACCGGGCTATATCTGACACTTGAAAGGGTGTGTTTTATTAAGTATTCGGTTCTAGTTGTCATGAGGTCGGAGTACAACTACGGGTCATCCTTTTACGGAGGGACACGACTATTTGAATAGATTAACTGCCCTACAGGGGTGTGATACGTCTCCAACGTATCTACTTTTCCAAACACTTTTGCCCTTATTTTGGACTCTAACTTGCATGATTTGAATGGAACTAACCCGGAGTGACGTTGTTTTCAGCAGAATTGCCATGGTGTTATTCTTTTGCAGAAATTAAAGTTCTCGGAATGACCTGAAACTTCACAAAGAATATTTTTGGAATTTATAAAAAATACTGGTGAAAGAATTAACACTAGGGGGCCCACACCCTGTCCACGAGGGTGGGGCACGCCTGCCCCCCTTGGGTGCGCCCCCTGCCTCGTGAGCCCCCTGGAGCTCCACCGACCTCAACTCCAACTCTATATATTCACGCCTGGGAGAAAAAACCAGAGAGAAGGATTCATTGCGTTTTACGATACGGAGCCGCCGCCTAGCCCTAATCTTCTTCGGGAGGGCTAATCTGGAGTCCATTCGGGGCTCCAGAGAGGGGAATCCGTCGCCATCGTCATCATCAACCTTCCTCCATCACCAATTTCATGATGCTCACCGCCGTGCATGGGTAATCCCATCGTAGGCTTGCTGGGCGGTGATGGGTTGGATGAGATTTACCATGTAATCGAGTTAGTTTTGTTAGGGTTTGATCCCTAGTATCCATTATGTTCTAAGATTGATGTTGCTATGACTTTGCTATACTTAATGCCTGTCACTAGGGCCCGAGTGCCATGATTTCAAATCTGAACATATCATATTTTCATGGATATACGTGAGTAGTGTCACAAGGGATTCTTAGAAAGTCAGAGAATAATTCGATGCATCTTGTAATAATAAAAGCAGCTGGGGATGAAAGTAAGATCGACAGGTGTATTTATCCATAGGGATATATTGGTGGTACGGGATTGCAAAAGCGACGGGCACAGAGTCTCGAGAGAACTTCGAAGAGTATCTTTGGAATCTTTTGGTGCAGCAAGCGATCATCTGGAGTGAGGGGCTCTCCGGGCGAAAGTATTTTCGAGAACCTAAAGTTAGGTTTTAGCAAAATCATTTAACCCGGGTAGAAGAGAGATCAGAGTTCTAGAGCATAGACGAGAAATAAAAGATAATAATACCACACAAATGGCGACATGGGCCCGTAAGCCACACAACCATCTTAGTAAAAGTTCTCAATGACTAGACTCAACTTCGGCCAAGGAGTTGGAAAGGGGATTCCTACAGACAGTTGGCTCTGATACCAACTTGTGATGCCCCAGATTTGATTGTACAATAATCATGCACGCAAATGTGTACGATCAAGATCAAGGACTCACGGGAAGATATCACAACAGAACTCTAGACACAAATTAAAATAATACAAGCTTTATATTACAAGCCAGGGGCCTCGAGGGCTCGAATACATAAGCTCGAATACACAAGAGTCGGCGGAAGCAATAATATATAAGTACACACATAAGTTAAACAAGTTGCCATAAGATGGCTAGCACAAAAGTAGCAACGATCGAAAAGGCAAGGCCTCTTGCCTGGGACCTCCTAACTACTCCTCGAAGCCGAACTCCACATAGAAACATCCTTCGGGATCCTCTGGCTCCTGGACTCCATCATCTGGTTGCACCATCCGAGAACAAAGGAAAAAAAAGGGGAAAGGGGAGCAAAGCAACCGTGAGTACTCATCCAAAGTACTCGCAAGCAAGGATCCACGGTACATATGCAATGGTATCTGTGTAAAGGGGTAATATCTGTGGGCTAAACTGCAGAATGCTAGAATAAGAGAGGGAAAGCTAGGCCTATCGAAGACTACGCTTCTGGAAACCTCCATCTTACAATAGTAGAAGAGAGTAGCTGGAATAGTAAAAAGTATAAATGCCTCTGGCAGCCTCCGTCTTGAGTAGCTGGAAACTTCACCAAGTAACATCGTAGCATAATCCTACCCGACGATCCTCCCCTCGTCGCCCTGTGGGAAAGCGATCACCGGGCTGTATCTGGCACTTGAAAGGGTGTGTTTTATTAAGTATCCGGTTCTAGTTGTCATGAGGTCAGAGTACAACTACGGGTCATCCTTTTACGGAGGGTGATGTCTACACACGCTTCTACTCCTGTAGACTATGTTGGGCCTCCAAGCGCAGAGGTTTGTAGGACAGCAGCAATTTCCCTCAAGTGGATGACCTAAGGTTTATCGAACTCAGGGAAGTAGAGGTTGAAGATGGTCTCTCTCAAGCAACCCTGCAACTAAGATACAAGAAGTCTCTTGTGTCCCCAACACACCTAATACAACTAGGAGTTGTATAGGTGCACTAGTTCGGCGAAGAGATGGTAAAATATGGATGATAGGAGTGGCAAAGCAAAGTAATATAAATCTGTAATAAAAAGTGCAGCAAGCAAACAAGTGGTAAACGTGAGCACAAATGGTATTGCAATGGTGGAAATAAGGCCTAGGGATCATACTTTCACTAGTGGCAACTCCCAACAACATTAACATAATCGAATCACATGATATTTCCCATAAAACATGCAATGGAGACGCACCCGGAGGTCATTCCTTCGTGGTCAAGAGAGGACGAGAATTATGTAGGGCTACAAAAGCACACCTCAAAGTTCGTAGTTCTCAATCTAAGGATTTCCCAATGTCACTGCGGCCATCCAAAGAGAGTCCCACAATCACCACAACATATCTAAAGGATAGTCAAAGACAAGCACCAAGAGACTCTCAATCCTCAATCAACACACAAGAGAGGAAATCACTCATGAAAATATTTTTCTAATCCATGTCCAATAGACCGCTGTCACCTTGGTCTCGGGGATTATACTAGATAAAGACAAGTGAGTACATCAATCCAATACATAGAGGAAGGGGAAATATCATGGGATCACCCTAGATTAACATAGCCTATGATCACAACGAAGATCACATCATGGGAGAGAGAGATAACCACATAGCTACACGTACGAGCCCTCGGCCCCGGAGGAAACTACTCACGCATGGACATGGTGAGGAGGAGGTTGATGATGGTGTTGATGGAGAGGTGCAGCCCCGCGAGGAGGAGACGGCCGGCGGCAGCCACGGAGGCGGCGGCGGCGGCCCTTGGGGGCGCGGCGGCGGCGGCCCATGGGGGCGCGGCGGCGGCGGCCCTTGGGGCGGCGGCGGCCCTAGGGGGCAGCGGCTCATTAGCCCCCCTTCTTCCTTGTGGATGGTGCTGCAATGGTGCTGGTCCTCCCCTCCAAGACAGCGGCTCGGGAGGAGGAAAATTCGTGGCCCCTGGTGACCTAGGTTTCCTCTCTTTATATAGACTCTCGGATTCCCGTCATCAGATTTTGGGCCTCAGTAAAACGGGCTTTACTCGGCCGTCCGGACTCCGATTTGGACGAATTTTATATCCAGAAGCATCGCCTCGAAATTCCCCACAACTTTCGCAACTAGACTTTTTCCGTTTGACATCGTATTCGGGTAGGAACGTGACCATCTTTAAAAAACGTTCTCAGACAGATTTGAGGAAAGTCAGAGTCCTACTCCAATACGACTCCTTTTGCGTTTTTGTCAATTTCCAAGTAAATCCTACACAATAAAGTGTAAAACAAAAACATTGTGCACTTTTGCAACCATTAGTAGGTTAGTCCAAATATGATCAAAAGTGTATGAAAGTGCATAAATATCATCGCAATATCACACAAAAAGGGCATGGAGCAAGCAGAAATTATAGATACGTTTTGGACGTATCAACATCCCCAAGCTTAATTCCTGCTCGTCCTCGAGTAGGTAAATGATAACAAGCATAATTTTTGTGGTGACATGCTATTAACCATATAAGAACTTTTCACAGTCACATGACAAGTGCTTACTGAGACAATGAATATGTAGTAATTAAGTTGCCTCATGAGAAAATCACAAAGAACTGAAAGTTTTACAATATGATATTGAAACACTCAATAGATTTGTAGTGAGCATGGTGTGCAAATATGACAAAGTGGTACCTCGCTTGCCCCCTTTAGTGAAGCAAAACATAAATTCAGGGGCACCTCCAAGGTTTAAGTGAGGACTAGATACAATGATTTCAGAATAAACGATATCATAATCATGCAAAAGACAATGGTACTTTGGGACAATGCACATTACACTCAGAATGACAATCATGCTCTCAATAGTTGGTGCTTTAAAAAAAGAAGGTGGAGACTCTCGAACCGTGGCTTTTGATGGCAAGGTTGAAAACCCGTGGTCGGAAACAAAAACTAAACATGTACCAGAGCTCTTGGTTTTTAAAACAGAAGTAAATTTTTTTTTTAGAATATGCATGTTTCGTCAACGAATGCTAGCAGATAACTCAATCACTTCTTGAGATGGACAAGTTTCGAGGAACGGCTCCCGCGTGAGGACGATCACATCCTCTTAATCTCCTTTGTTTATCACTGCCAAAGTTTTCTGATTTCTCATGAACAAAGCGTGAAGGAGGGTTTGTTTGTTGTATAATTTTTTAATGAGCCGGGCGCACTCTATGCCAGTTCCTTCTCGTATTATGGGTTTGCACATTAGACATGCAATCCCGGGGTGAAGCTTGTCCAACTTAAAAAGATCATGACTTAACTACTACTTCCTCATGAGCTAAAACAGAGGCACAAAATAGAAATGCTTTTTTTTAATAATTTCGAGATGGTACATGAAAGTATTCGTTAGGAATGGCAGGTAAATACCATGTATAGGAAGGTATGGTGGACTCATATGGCATAACTGGTTTAAAGGATTTGGATGCACAAGCAGTCAGTCCGCTTAGTACAGGTGGAGGTTAGCAAAAGACTGGGAGCGACCAACTAAGAGAGCAATGACGGTCATAATCATGCAGAGTGACAAAGCAACATTGAATCGGGCATGGAAGTTATATCGCTACTCAGAAATTAAAGATCATCAAGGCTTGATAGACTTTCTTTACCGTCTTAAATATGCGTGAGCATATGCCAAGTCAATCAAAATAAATTCTTGGAGGAAGATATCACTAAACCATACCACATCATAGGCAAACAATTCATGTTGGTACTCCAATAACACATTGAGAACCCCCCAGCTATTTGAGACTAACCATAAGAAAACATGAACTACTAAGCACCATTACGCACGTAGCATTTTTATCATAGACATATCAACCAGTGCAACAGAAGCCAACTCTCTTAACAAGATAAGCATGATAACTAAAGAGAGTTCCAGCGACCAACTAAACAAAAGCTCTTTAAAAAGATAAAGCATGAAAACTAAGAGCTGAACATGATAGTAGCTATTGAAAGACAAAGAACACACGCAGCAAAGATAGACATGAAAATTCTATGTTATGTTCTAGGTTGGAGTGGAGCGGGTCTCTCTCCCACACAAAGAAAGTTGGGTTCCAACTCGTTATGAACAGCAAGCAAAGCTAAAGAAAACTAAAAAGGAAACTAAAAGCAAGACGCTCCAAGCATAGCACATAACACATGAAGTGATAAAAATATAGTGGAACGAAAGACGAACTGATAATTGTTGATGGAGAAGGGGATGCACGGGGGCATCCCCAAGCTTAGATGCTTGAGTCTTCTTGAATATTTCTTGGGGGTGCATGGGGGCATCTCCAAGCTTGAGCGTTTGACACTCCTGAATCTTTTTATCATCTTCCCTCGCACACTTGAAAACTCCCTTCATCCATAACTCATCATAATCTGATTAGCGAGGTTAGTACCCTTAATAAAATAATTTTTCCTTGCTGGAAATAAGGATATTCTTGAAGGTCTATTGTTTCTCAAGATTGCCAAAAGGTTTTTGCAAAGAAAAAGCAAGCTCAAGGTTTGCAAAACGAAGGAAAGGCAAAACAGGACAGAATCTGTGAAAAACAGACCAGCAGGTAGTAAATGATTTTTTCGGGGCACTTCTGCAACTCTAATCAAAAACTCAGAATAGACGCCCGAAAGACAATTGTATAGAGCACGTTGTCGAAAAAATCAGACCAAAAAGATGATCTGGTGATTTTATACGAATTTTTCTGTCCAAGGACAGAATCTGTTTCCTGGACAGCACGTCACAACTTTTGAACTTTCTTGCAATCAGAGGCCACACTTGGCACAAAGCTGAAAAGAAAATATATAAAACTGAAAGAACAAACTGAAAGCAAAGATAATAAGGGTTGTCTCCCTAGAGCTCTTTCTTTATAGCCATAAAGATAGGCTTAAGACTTTAATGATGCTCTCGTAGGAATAAGAGTTGAAGAACAAAAGAGAGCATCAAGAAGCAAATACCAAATATATTTAAGCCTACCATGCTTCCTATGCATAATAATATTGCAATGGAATAATTCATTGAAGCACAAAGCAATAAGCATAGGAAGACAAAACAAGTGCAGCTTCAAAACCTTCAACATAAAGAGAGGGAACTTAATATTATTGAAATATCTATATGCATATGTTCCCTTCTCATAATAATTTTCAGTGGGATCACAAATAAACTCAACAATATAAGCATCACATAAAGCATTGTTACCATGATCCACATGCAAAAAGGTACTCTTACTCTCCACATAAGCATCTTTGGGGAGCCCATGGTTAGGACTTTTTAGCATTAACATTTTCAGTCTCCCCCAAGCTTGAGCAATGCTTTCTCCGTCACGAGACCTAAAGTTATAGATATAGTTCCTGTCTCGATGAATTTCATGAAGAGGATAAAACTTAGTATAAAAGAGAGACATAAGCTCTTGCCAATCAAGCAAGTGCGAGTTATCGAGAAGCTTATACCAATCTGAAGCTTTATCTATAAGTGATACGGCGAACAATTTCCTCATGACAAACTTCCTTGATACATCTGCAAGCTTAAATAATGAACATAATTGTGACAGATATAGCAAGTGTTCACCGGGATGTCTGTCTCCTGCGTAACGATTAGCCAAAACATAATCGATAATACCAGCTGGTATTTTATAGGGCACAATTTCAGTAGGGGGAGGAGCAACCACCACAGGTGTGGGGCGTCTTCCCGCAAGCAACGATCCAATAGCAAGGTTGTCCATAAGCATAACTAGTGAAATAAAAACAAGAAACAAAAAGATTTAATTGCAAGATCTAAAGATATACCTTCAAGCACTCACTTCCCCGGCAACGGCGCCAGAAATAGCTTGATGTCTACACACGCTTCTACTCCTGTAGACTATGTTGGGCCTCCAAGCGCAGAGGTTTGTAGGACAGCAGCAATTTCCCTCAAGTGGATGACCTAAGGTTTATCGAACTCAGGGAAGTAGAGGTTGAAGATGGTCTCTCTCAAGCAACCCTGCAACTAAGATACAAGAAGTCTCTTGTGTCCCCAACACACCTAACACAACTAGGAGTTGTATAGGTGCACTAGTTCGGCGAAGAGATGGTAAAATATGGATGATAGGAGTGGCAAAGCAAAGTAATATAAATCTGTAATAAAAAGTGCATCAAGCAAACAAGTGGTAAACATGAGCACAAATGGTATTGCAATGGTGGAAACAAGGCCTAGGGATCATACTTTCACTAGTGGCAACTCCCAACAACATTAACATAATCGAATCACATGATATTTCCCATAAAACATGCAATGGAGACGCACCCGGAGGTCATTCCTTCGTGGTCAAGAGAGGACGAGAATTATGTAGGGCTACAAAAGCACACCTCAAAGTTCGTAGTTCTCAATCTAAGGATTTCCCAATATCACCGCGGCCATCCAAAGAGAGTCCCACAATCACCACAACATATCTAAAGGATAGTCAAAGACAAGCACCAAGAGACTCTCAATCCTCAATCAACACACAAGAGAGGAAATCACTCATGAAAATATTTTTCTAATCCATGTCCAATAGACCGCTGTCACCTTGGTCTCGGGGATTATACTAGATAAAGACAAGTGAGTACATCAATCCAATACATAGAGGAAGGGGAAATATCATGGGATCACCCTAGATTAACATAGCCTATGATCACAACGAAGATCACATCATGGGAGAGAGAGATAACCACATAGCTACACGTACGAGCCCTCGGCCCCGGAGGAAACTACTCACGCATGGACATGGTGAGGAGGAGGTTGATGATGTTGTTGATGGAGAGGTGCAGCCCCGCGAGGAGGAGACGGCCGGCGGCAGCCACGGAGGCGGCGGCGGCGGCCCTTGGGGGCGCGGCGGCGGTGGCCCTCGGGGCGGCGGCGGCCCTAGGGGGCAGCGGCTCCTTGGCCCCCCTTCTTCCTTGTGGATGGTGCTGCAATGGTGATGGTCCTCCCCTCCAAGACGGCGGCTCGGGAGGAGGAAAATTTGTGGCCCCTGGTGACCTAGGTTTCCTCTCTTTATATAGACTCTCGGATTCCCGTCATCAGATTTTGGGCCTCAGTAAAACGGGCTTTACTCGGCCGTCCGTACTCCGATTTGGACGAATTTTATATCCAGAAGCATCGCCTCGAAATTCCCCACAACTTTCGCAACTAGACTTTTTCCGTTTCACGTCCTCTTCGGGCGGGAACGTGACCATCTTTAAAAAACGTTCTCAGACAGATTTCAGGAAAGTCAGAGTCCTACTCCAGTACGACTCCTTTTGCGTTTGTGTCAATTTTCAAGTAATTCCTACACAATAAAGTGTAAAACAAGAACATTGTGCACTTTTGCAACCATTAGTAGGTTAGTCCAAATATGATCAAAAGTGTATGAAAGTGCATAAATATCATAGCAATATCACACAAAAAGGGCATGGAGCAAGCAGAAATTATAGATACGTTTTGGATGTATCAGAGGGACACGACTATTTGAATAGATTAACTGCCCTACAGGGGTGTGATACGTCTCCAACGTATCTACTTTTCCAAACACTTTTGCCCTTATTTTGGACTCTAACTTGCATGATTTGAATGGATCTAACCCGGAGTGACGTTGTTTTCAGCAGAATTGCCATGGTGTTATTTTTTTGCAGAAATTAAAGTTCTCGGAATGACCTGAAACTTCACAAAGAATATTTTTGGAATTTATAAAAAATACTGATGAAAGAATTAACACTAGGGGGCCCACACCCTGTCCACGAGGGTGGGGCACGCCTGCCCCCCTTGGGTGCGCCCCCTGCCTCGTGAGCCCCCTGGAGCTCCACCGACCTCAAGTCCAACTCTATATATTCACGCCCGGGAGAAAAAAACCAGATAGAAGGATTCATCGTGTTTTACGATACGGAGCCGCCGCCTAGCCCTAATCTTCTTTGGGAGGGCTGATCTGGAGTCCATTCGGGGCTCCAGAGAGGGGAATCCGTCGCCATCGTCATCATCAACCTTCCTCCATCACCAATTTCATGATGCTCACCGCCGTGCATGAGTAATCCCATCGTAGGCTTGCTGGGCGGTGATGGGTTGGATGAGATTTACCATGTAATCGAGTTAGTTTTGTTAGGGTTTGATCTCTAGTATCCAATATGTTCTAAGATTGATGTTGCTATGACTTTGCTATGCTTAATGCTTGTCACTAGGGCCCGAGTGCCATGATTTCAGATCTGAACATATCATATTTTCATGGATATATGTGAGTTCTTGATCCTATCTTGCAAGTCAGTAGTCACCTACTATGTGTTATGATCCGGCAACCCCGAAGTGAAAATAATCGGGACCACTCCCAGTGATGACCGTAGTTTGAGGAGTTCATGTATTTACTAACTGTTAATGCTTTGGTCCGGTACTCTATTAAAAGGAGGCCTTAATATCCCTCGGTTTCCAATAGGACCCCGCTGCCAAGGGAGGGTAGGACAAAATATGTCATGCAAGTTTTTTCCATAAGCATGTACGATTATATTCGGAATACATGCCTACATTACATTGATGAACTGGAGCTAGTTCTGTGTCACCCTATGTTATAACTATTGCATGAGGAATCACATCTAACATAATTATCCGTCATTGATCCATTGCCTATGTGAAGGAAATATGCCCTAGAGGCAATAATAAAGATGTTATTTGTATTTCCTTATATCATTATAAATGTCTTTTATTCATGCTAGAATTGTATTAACCGGAAACTTAGTACATGTGTGGATACATAGACAAAACAGTATGTCCCTAGTATGCCTCTACTAGACTAGCTCATTGATCAAAGATGGTTATGTTTCCTAGCCATAGACATGAGTTGTCATTTGATCAACGGGATCACATCATTAGGAGAATGATGTGATGGACTAGACCCATCCGTTAGCATAGCACTATGATCGTTTAGTTTTACTGCTATTGCTTTCTTCATGACTTATACATGTTCCTATGACTATGAGATTATGCAACTCCCGAATACCATAGGAACACCTTGTGTGCTATCAAACGTCACAACGTAACTGGGTGATCATAAAGATGCTCTACAGGTGTCTCCGAAAGTATTCGTGGTGTTGGCATAGATCAAGATTAGGATTTGTCACTCCGAGTGTCGGAGAGGTATCTCTGGGCCCTCTCGGTAACACACATCATAATAAGCCTTGCAAGCAAAAGACTAATGAGTTAGTCACGAGATGATGTGTTACGGAACGAGTAAAGAGACTTGCCGGTAACGAGATTGAACTAGGTATAGAGATACCGACGATCGAATCTCGGGCAAGTAACATACCGATGACAAAAGGAACAACGTATGTTGTTATGCGGTTTGACCGATAAAGATCTTCGTAGAATATGTAGGAGCCAATATGAGCATCCAGGTTCCGCTATTGGTTATTGACCGAAGATGAGTCCCGGTCATGTCTACATAGTTCTCGAACCCGTAGGGTCCGCACGCTTAACGTTTGATGACGATCGGTATTATGAGTTTATGAGTTTTGATGTACCGAAGGTAGTTCAGAGTCCCGAATGAGATCACGGACATGACGAGGAGTCTCGTAATGTTCGAGACATAAAGATTGATATATTGGACGACTATATTCGGACACCGGAAGTGTTCTGGAAAGTTTCGGAATTTACCGGAGTGCCGGGGGGGTTACCGGAACCCCCGGGGGAATGGTGGGCCCTGGTGGGCCATAGGGGAGAGAGAGGGCAGCAGCCAGGAGGTGGCGCGCCCCCTCCCTAGGAGGAGTCCGAATAGGACAAGGGGAGGGGGGCACGGCCCCTCTTTCCCTCGCCCTCTCCCTCTCCCTCTCTTTCCTTCCCCCTTCTTCCTTCTTTGGTAGTTCCTACTAGGAATAGGATTGCAATCCTATTCCTAGTAGGATTGCACCCTAGCCGCACCATAGGAGGGCCGGCCTGTTGGGGAACGTAGTATTTTTAAAATTTTCCTACGATCACGCAAGATCTATCTACCAGATGCATAGCAACGAGAGGGAAGAGTGTGTCTACGTACCCTCGTAGACCGGAAGCGGAAGCGTTAGAACAACGCGGTTGATGTAGTCGTACGTCTTCACGGCCCGACCGATCAAGCACCGAAACTACGGCACCTCCGAGTTCTAGCACACGTTCAGCTCAATGACGTCCCTCGAACTCCGATCCAGCTGAGTGTCGAGGAAGAGTTTCGTCAGCACGACGGCGTGGTGACGATTTTGATGTTCTACCGTCGCAGGGCTTCGCCTAAGCACCGCTACAATATTATCGAGGAGAACTGTGGTGGAGGGGGGCACCGCACACGGCTAAGAGATCATGAGATCAACTGTTGTGTCTAGAGGTGCCCCCTGCCCCCGTATATAAAGGAGGGAGGGAGAGGCCGGCCCTAGAAGGGGCGCGCCAAGTGTGGGGAGTCCTACTAGGACTCCCAAGTCCTAGTAGGATTCCCCTTTCCTTTCCGGAGTAGGAGAGAAGGAAAGAGGGGGAGAGGGAGAAGGAAAAGGGGGCTGCACCCCTTGTCCAATTCGGACCAGAAGGGGGCCACGCGCCTCCTTCCTTTTGGCTTCTCTCCTCTATTCCCGTAACTCCCCGGTACTCCGAAAATACCCGAATCATTCGGAACCTTTCCGATGTCCGAATATAGTCGTCCAATATATCGATTTTTATGTCTCGACCATTTCGAGACTCCTCGTCATGTCCCCGATCTCATCCGGGACTCCGAACTCCTTCGGTACATCAAAACTCATAAACTCATAATAAAACTGTCATCGAAACCTTAAGCGTGCGGACCCTACGGGTTCGAGAACTATGTAGACATGACCGAGACACGTCTCCGGTCAATAACCAATAGCGGAACCTGGATGCTCATATTGGCTCCCACATATTCTACGAAGATCTTTATCGGTCAAATCGCATAACAACATACGTTGTTCCCTTTGTCATCGGTATGTTACTAGCCCGAGATTCAATCGTCGGTATCTCAATACCTAGTTCAATCTCGTTACCGGCAAGTCTCTTTACTCGTTCTGTAATACATCATCCCGCAACTAACTCATTAGCTGCAATGCTTGCAAGGCTTATAGTGATGTGCATTACCGAGTGGGCCCAGAGATACCTCTCCGACAATCGGAGTGACAAATCCCAATCTCGAAATACGCCAACCCAACAAGTACCTTTGGAGACACCTGTAGAGTACCTTTATAATCACCCAGTTACGTTGTGACGTTTGGTAGCACACAAAGTGTTCCTCCGGTATTCGGGAGTTGCATAATCTCATAGTCATAGGAACATGTATAAGTCATGAAGAAAGCAATAGCAATAAAACTAAACGATCAAGTTGCTAAGCTAACGGATGGGTCTTGTCCATCACATCATTCTCCTAATGATGTGACCCCGTTGATCAAATGACAACTCATGTCTATGGCTAGGAAACATAACCATCTTTGATCAATGAGCTAGTCTAGTAGAGGCATACTAGGGACACTCTGTTTTGTCTATGTATTCACACATGTACTAAGTTTCCAGTTAATACAATTCTAGCATGAATAATAAACATTTATCATGATATAAGGAAATAAATAATAACTTTATTATTGCCTCTAGGGCATATTTCCTTCAGTCTCCCACTTGCACTAGAGTCAATAATCTAGATCACATCACCATGTGATTAACACCAATAGTTCACATCACCATGTGACTAACACCCATAGTTCTCATCGCCATGCAACCAATACCCAAAAGGGTTTACTAGAGTCAACAATCTAGTTCACATCGCCATGTGATTAACACCCAAAGAGTACTAAGGTGTGATCATGTTTTGCTTCGTGAGAGAAGTTTAGTCAGCGGGTCTGTTATATTCAGATCCGTATGTATTTTGCAGATTTCTATGTCTACAATGCTCTGCATGGAGCTACTCTAGCTAATTGCTCCCACTTTCAATACGCATCCAGATTGATACTTAGAGTCATCTGGATTTAGTGTCAAAGCTTGCATCAGCGTAACCCTTTACGACGAACTCTTTATCACCTCCATAATCGAGAAACATTTCCTTAGTCATCCAGTTACTAAGGATAATTTTGACCGCTGTACAGTGATCTACTCCTGGATCACTATTGTACCTCCTTGTCAAACTTATGGCAAGGTACACAAAATGTTTGGTACACAGCATGGCATACTTTATAGAACCTATGGCTGAGGCATAGGGAATGACTTTCATTCTCTCTATATTTTTCTGCCGTGGTCTGGCTTTGAGTCTTACTCAACTTCACACCTTACAAGTCAGGCAAGAACTCCTTCTTTGACTGATACATTTTGAACTACTTCAAAATCTTATCAAGGTATGTACTTATCGAAAGTCTTATCAAGCGTCTTGATATATCTCTATAGATCTTGATGCTCAATTTGTAAGCAGCTTCACCAAGGTCTTTCTTTGAAAAACTCCTTTCAAACACTCCTTTATGCTTTCCAGAAAATTCTACATCATTTCCGATCGACAATATGTCATTCACATATACTTATCAGAAAGGTTGTAGTGCTCCCACTCACTTCTTGTAAATACAGGCTTCACCACAAGTCTGTATAAATCTATATGCTTTGATCAACTTATCAAAGCGTATATTCCAACTCCGAGATGCTTGCACCAGTCCATAGATGGATCGCTGGAGCTTGCACAATTTGCTAGCACCTTTAGGATTGACAAAACATTCTGGTTGCATCATATACAACTCTTCTTTAATAAATCCATTAAAGAACGCAGTTTCGTTATCCATTTGCCAGATTTCATAAAATGTGGCAATTGCTAACATGATTCGGACAGACTTAAGCATCGCTACGGGTTAGAAAATCTCATCGTAGTCAACACCTTGAACTTGTCGAAAACCTTTCGCAACAAGTCAAGCTTTGTAGACAGTAACATTACCATCGGCGTCAGTCTTCCTCTTAAAGATCCATTTATTTTCAATGGCTTGCCGACCATCGGGCAAGTCAACCAAAGTCCATACTTTGTTCTCATACATGGATCCCATCTCAGATTTCATGGCCTCAAGCCATTTAGCGGAATCTGGGCTCATCATCGCTTCCTCATAGTTCGTAGGTTCATCATGGTCCAGTAACATGACTTCCAGAACCGGGTTGCCGTACCACTCTGGTGTTGAACGAACTCTGGTTGATCTACGAAGTTCAGCAGAAACTTGATCTGAAGTTTCATGATCATCATCATTAGCTTCCTCACTAATTGGTGTAGGAATCACTGGAACTAGTTTCTGTGATGTTCCACTTTCCAATTCGGGAGAAGGTACAATTACCGCATCAAGATCTACTTTCCTCCCACTCACTTCTTTCGAGAGAAACTCCTTCTCTAGAAAGGATCCACTCTTAGCAACAAAGACCTTGCCTTCGGATCTGTGATAGAAGGTGTACCCAACAGTTTCTTTTGGGTATCCTATGAAGATTTACTTCTCCGATTTGGGTTCGAGCTTATCATGTTGAAACTTTTTCACATTAGCATCGCAGTCCCAAACTTAGAGAAATGACAGCTTAGGTTTCTCGTCAAACCACAGTTCATACGATGTCATCTCCACCGATTTAGATGGTGCCCTATTTAATGTGAATGTAGCTGTCTCTAATGCATAACCCCAAAAGCGATAGTTGTAGATCGGTAAGAGACATCATCGATCGCACCATATCTAATAAAGTACGGTTATGACGTTCGGACACACCATTACACTGTGGTGTTCCGGGTGGCGTGAGTTGTGAAACTATTCCACATTGTTTCAAATGAAGACCAAACTCGTAACTCAAATATTCTCCTCCACGATTAGATCGTAGAAACTTTATTTTCTTGTTACGATGACTCTCTACTTCACTCTGAAATTCTTTGAACTTTTCAAATGTTTCAGACTTGTGCTTCATTAAGTAGATATACCCATATCTGCTCAAATCATCAGTGAAGGTCAGAAAATAACGATACCCGCCGCGAGCTTCAACACTCATTGGTCCGCATACATCAGTATGTATGATTTCCAACAACTCTGTTGCTCGCTCCACAGTTCCGGAGAACGGAGTTTTAGTCATCTTGTCCATGAGGCATGGTTCGCAAGCACCAAGTGATTCATAATCAAGTGATTCCAAAAGTCCATCACTATGGAGTTTCTTCATGCGCTTTACACCAATATGACCTAAACGGCAGTGCCACAAATAAGTTGCACTATCATTATTAACCTTGCATCTTTTGGCTTCAATATTATGAATATGTGTATCACACGATCGAGATCTAACAAACCATTTTCATTGGGTGTATGACCATAGAAGGTTTTATTCATGTAAACAGAACAACAATTATTCTCTAACTTACATGAATAACCGTATTGCAATAAACATGATCAAATCATATTCATGCTCAACACAAACACCAAATAACACTTATTTAGGTTCAACACTAATCCCGAAAGTATAGGGAGTGTGCGATGATGATCATATCAATCTTGGAACTACTTCCAATACACATCATCACTTTATCCTTTAACTAGTTTCTGTTCACTATGCAACTCCCATTTCGAGTTACTACTCTTTAGCAACTGAACCAGTATCAGATACCGAGGGGTTGCTATGAACACTAGTAAAATACACATCAATAATCTGTATATCAAATATACCTTTGTTCACTTTGCCATCCTTCTTATCCGCCAAGTATCTAGGGCAGTTCCACTTCCAGTGACCATTTCCTTTGCAGTAGACGCACTTAGTTTCAAGCTTGAGTTTAGCTTTGGGTTTCTTCATGGGAGTGACAACTTGCTTGTCATTCTTCTTGAAGTTCACCTTCTATCCCTTTGCCCTTTACTTGAAACAAGTGGTCTTATTAACCATCAACACTTGATGCTCTTTCTTGATTTCTACCTCCGCCGATTTCAGCATCGCGAAGAGATCGGGAATTAACTTCGTCATCCCTTGCATATTATAGTTCATCACGAAGTTCTACTAACTCGGTGATAGTGACTAGAGAGCTTTGTCAATTACTATCTTATCTGGAAGATTAACTCCCACTTGATTCAAGTAATTGTAGTACCCAGACAATCAGAGCACATGCTCACTGGTTGAGCTATTCTCCTCCATCTTGTAGGCAAAGTACTGTCAGAGGTCTTATACCTCTCGACACGGGCATGAGTATGAAATACTAATTTCAACTCTTGGAACATCTTATATGCTCCGTGGCGTTCAAAACGTTTTTGAAGTCCCGGTTCTAAGCCGTAAAGCATGGTGCACTTAAACTATCAAGTAGTCATCATACCGAGCTTTTGTCAAAACGTTCATAACGTCTACATCTGCTCCTGCAATAGGTCTGTCACCTAGCGGTGCATCAAGGACATAATTCTTCTGTGCAGCAATGAGGATAATCCTCAGATCACGGACCTAGTCCGCATCATTGCTACTAACATCTTTCAACTTAGTTTTCTCTAGGAACATATAAAAAATTAACGGGGAGCAACATCGTGAGCTATTGATCTACAACATAGATATGCTAATACTACCAGGACTAAGTTCATGATAAATTAAAGTTCAATTTAATCATATTACTTAAGAACTCCCACTTAGATAGACATCCCTCTAGTCATCTAAATGATCACATGATCCAAATCAACTAAACCATGTCCGATCATCACGTGAGATGGAGTAGTTTTCAATGGTGAACATCTTATGTTGATCATATCTACTATATGATTCACGCTCGACCTTTTGGTCTCCAGTGTTCCGAGGCCATATCTGCATATGCTAGGCTCGTCAAGTTTAACCCGAGTATTCTGCGTGTGCAAAACTGTCTTACACCCGTTGTATTTGAACGTAGAGCTTATCACACCCGATCATCACGTGGTGTCTCGGCACGACGAACTTTCGCAACGGTGCATACTCAGGGAGAACACTTATACCTTGAAATTTAGTAAGGGATCATCTTATAATGCTACCGTTGTTCTAAGCAAAAATAAGAAGCATAATAAGATAAACATCACATGCAATCAAAATATGTGACATGATATGGCCATCATCATCTTGTGCTTTTGATCTCCATCTCCAAAGCACCGTCATGATCACCTTCGTCACCGGCGCAACACCTTGATCTCCATCGTAGTATCGTTGTCGTCTCGCCAACTATTGCTTCTACGACTATCGCCACCGCTTAGTGATAAAGTAAAGCAATTACATGGCGATTGCATTTCATACAATAAAGCGACAACCATATGGCTCCTGCCAGTTGCCGATAACTTTACAAAACATGATCATCTCATACAAAACCGTATAACTCATCATGTCTTGACCTTATCACATCACAACATGCCCTGCAAAAACAAGTTAGACGTCCTCTACTTTGTTGTTGCAAGTTTTACGTGGCTGCTACGGGCTTAGCAAGAACCGTTCTTACCTACGCATACAAAAACCACAACGATGTTTCGTCAAGTATGTGATGTTTTAACCTTCACAAGGACCGGGCGTAGCCACACTTGTTTCAGCTAAAGTGAGAGAGACAGACACCCGCCAGTCACCTTTAAGCAACGAGTGCTCGTAACGGTGAAACCAGTCTCGCGTAAGCGTACGCGTAATGTCGGTCCGGGCCGCTTCATCTCACAATACCGCCGAAGCAAAGTATGACATGCTGGTAAGCAGTATGACTAGTATCGCCCACAACTCATTGTGTTCTACTCGTGCATATCATCTACGCATAGACCTGGCTCATGATGCCACTGTTGGGAAACGTAGTATTTTTAAAATTTTCCTACGATCATGCAAGATCTATCTACCAGATGCATAGCAACGAGAGGGAAGAGTGTGTCTACGTACCCTCGTAGACCGGAAGCGGAAGCGTTAGAACAACGCGGTTGATGTAGTCATACGTCTTCATGGCCCGACCGATCAAGCACCTAAACTACGGCACCTCCGAGTTCTAGCACACGTTCAGCTCGATGACGTCCCTCGAACTCCGATCCAGCCGAGTGTCGAGGAAGAGTTTCGTCAGCACGACGGCGTGGTGACGATTTTGATGTTCTACCGTCGCAGGGCTTCGCCTAAGCACCGCTACAATATTATCGAGGAGAACTGTGGTGGAGGGGGGCACCGCACACGGCTAAGAGATCATGAGATCAACTGTTGTGTCTAGAGGTGCCCCCTGCCCCCGTATATAAAGGAGGGAGGGAGAGGCCGGCCCTAGAAGGGGCGCGCCAAGTGTGGGGAGTCCTACTAGGACTCCCAAGTCCTAGTAGGATTCCCCTTTCCTTTCCGGAGTAGGAGAGAAGGAAAGAGGGGGAGAGGGAGAAGGAAAAGGGGGCTGCACCCCTTGTCCAATTCGGACCAGAAGGGGGCCACGCGCCTCCTTCCTTTTGGCGTCTCTCCTCTATTCCCGTAACTCCCCGGTACTCCGAAAATACCCGAATCACTCGGAACCTTTCCGATGTCCGAATATAGTCGTCCAATATATCGATTTTTATGTCTCGACCATTTCGAGACTCCTCGTCATGTCCCCGATCTCATCCGGGACTCCGAACTCCTTCGGTACATCAAAACTCATAAACTCATAATAAAACTGTCATCGAAACCTTAAGCATGCGGACCCTACGGGTTCGAGAACTATGTAGACATGACCGAGACACGTCTCCGGTCAATAACAATAGCGGAACCTGGATGCTCATATTGGCTCGCACATATTCTACGAAGATCTTTATCGGTCAAACCGCATAACAACATACGTTGTTCCCTTTGTCATCGGTATGTTACTAGCCCGAGATTCGATCGTCGGTATCTCAATACCTAGTTCAATCTCGTTACCGGCAAGTCTCTTTACTCGTTCCGTAATACATCATCCCGCAACTAACTCATTAGCTGCAATGCTTGCAAGGCTTATAGTGATGTGCATTACCGAGTGGGCCCAGAGATACCTCTCCGACAATCGGAGTGACAAATCCCAATCTCGAAATACGCCAACCCAACAAGTACCTTTGGAGACACCTATAGAGTACCTTTATAATCACCCAGTTACGTTGTGACGTTTGGTAGCACACAAAGTGTTCCTCCGGTATTCGGGAGTTGCATAATCTCATAGTCATAGGAACATGTATAAGTCATGAAGAAAGCAATAGCAATAAAACTAAACGATCAAGTTGCTAAGCTAACGGATGGGTCTTGTCCATCACATCATTCTCCTAATGTTGTGACCCCGTTGATCAAATGACAACTCATGTCTATGGCTAGGAAACATAACCATCTTTGATCAATGAGCTAGTCTAGTAGAGGCATACTAGGGACACTCTGTTTTGTCTATGTATTCACACATGTACTGAGTTTCCAGTTAATACAATTCTAGCATGAATAATAAACATTTATCATGATATAAGGAAATAAATAATAACTTTATTATTGCCTCTAGGGCATATTTCCTTCACGGCCGGCCTCCCCCCTTGCTCCTTTATATACGGGGGCAAGAGGGCACCCAAAGACACACAAGTTGAATTGTTCTAGCCGTGTGCGGTGCCCCCCTACACAGAAACACACCTCGGTCATACCGTCGCAGTGCTTAGGCGAAGCCCTGCGCCGGTAGATACATCATATCCGTCACCACGCCGTCGTGCTGACGAAACTCTCCCGTGAAGCTCAACTGGATCAAGAGCTCGTGGGATGTCATCAAGCTGAACGTGTGCTGAACGCGGAGGTGTCGTACGTTCGGTGCTTGATCGGTTGGATCGCGAAGAAGTTCGACTACATCAACCGCGTCACTTGACGCTTCTGCTTCCGGTCTACAAGGGTACGTAGACACACTCTTCCCTCTGGTTGCTATGCATCTGGTAGATAGATCTTGCATGATCATAGGAAAATTTTAAAATACTACGTTCCCCAACAGTGGCATCAGAGCCAGGTCTATGCGTAGATGATATGCACGAGTAGAACACCATGAGTTGTGGGCGATACTAGTCATACTGCTTACTAGCATGTCATACTTTGCTTCGGCGGTATTGTGTGATGAAGCGGCCCAGACCGACATTACGCGTACGCTTACGCGAGACTGGTTTCACCGTTATGAGCACTCGTTGCTTAAAGGTGACTGGCGGGTGTCTGTCTCTCTCACTTTAGCTGAATCAAGTGTGGCTACGCCCGGTCCTTGTGAAGGTTAAAACAACACATACTTGACGAAACATCGTTGTGGTTTTGTATGCGTAGGTAAGAACGGTTCTTGCTAAGCCCGTAGCAGCCACGTAAAACTTGCAACAACAAAGTAGAGGACGTCTAACTTGTTTTTGCAGGGCATGTTGTGATGTGATATGGTCAAGACATGATGAGTTATACGGTTTTGTATGAGATGATCATGTTTTGTAATGTTATCGGCAACTGGCAGGAGCCATATGGTTGTCGCTTTATTGTATGAAATGCAATCGCCATGTAATTGCTTTACTTTATCACTAAGCGGTAGCGATAGTCGTAGAAGCAATAGTTGGCGAGACGACAACGATGCTACGATGGAGATCAAGGTGTCGCGCTAGTGACGAAGGTGATCATGACGGTGCTTTGGAGATGGAGATCAAAAGCACAAGATGATGATGGCCATATCATGTCACATATTTTGATTGCATGTGATGTTTATCTTATTATGCTTCTTATTTTGCTTAGAACGCCGGTAGCATTATAAGATGATCCCTTACTAAATTTCAAGGTATAAGTGTTCTCCCTGAGTATGCACCGTTGCGAAAGTTCGTCGTGCCGAGACACCACGTGATGATCGGGTGTGATAAGCTCTACGTTCAAATACAACGGGTGTAAGCCAGTTTTGCACACGCAGAATACTCGGGTTAAACTTGACGAGCCTAGCATATGCAGATATGGCCTCGGAACACTGGAGACCAAAAGGTCGAACGTGAATCATATAGTAGATATGATCAACATAAGATGTTCACCATTGAAACTACTCCATCTCACGTGATGATCGGACATGGTTTAGTTATTTTGGATCACGTGATCATTTAGATGACCAGAGGGATGTCTATCTAAGTGGGAGTTCCTTAATATGATTAAACTGAACTTTAACTTATCATGAAACTTAGTCCTGATAGTTTTTGCATATCTATGTTGTTGTAGATCAATGGCCCGTGCTACCGTTCCTTTGAATTTTAATGCATTCCTAGAGAAAGCTAAGTTGAAAGATGATGGTAGCAATTACACGGACTGGGTCCGTAACCTGAGGATTATCCTCATTGCTGCACAGAAGAATTATGTCCTTGAACGGTTCTTGCTAAGCCCGTAGCAGCCACGTAAAACTTGCAACAACAAAGTAGAGGATGTCTAACTTGTTTTTGCAGGGCATGTTGTGATGTGATATGGTCAAGACATGATGAGTTATACGGTTTTGTATGAGATGATCATGTTTTGTAATGTTATCGGCAACTGGCAGGAGCCATATGGTTGTCGCTTTATTGTATGAAATGCAATCGCCATGTAATTGCTTTACTTTATCACTAAGCGGTAGCGATAGTCGTAGAAGCAATAGTTGGCGAGACGACAACGATGCTACGATGGAGATCAAGGTGTCGCGCCGGTGACAAAGGTGATCATGACGGTGCTTTGGAGATGGAGATCAAAAGCACAAGATGATGATGGCCATATCATGTCACATATTTTGATTGCATGTGATGTTTATCTTATTATGCTTCTTATTTTGCTTAGAACGACGGTAGCATTATAAGATGATCCCTTACTAAATTTCAAGGTATAAGTGTTCTCCCTAAGTATGCACCGTTGCGAAAGTTCGTCGTGCCGAGACACCATGTGATGATCGGGTGAGATAAGCTCTACGTTCAAATACAACGGGTGTAAGCCAGTTTTGCACACGCAGAATACTCGGGTTAAACTTGACGAGCCTAGCATATGCAGATATGGCCTCGGAACACTGGAGACCGAAAGGTCGAGCGTGAATCATATAGTAGATATGATCAACATAAGATGTTCACCATTGAAACTACTCCATCTCACGTGATGATCGGACATGGTTTAGTTAATTTGGATCACGTGATTGTTTAGATGACCGGAGGAATGTCTATCTAAGTGGGAGTTCTTTAATTAATATGATTAAATTGAACTTTAATTTATCATGAACTTAGTCCAGATAGTTTTTGCATATCTATGGTGTTGTAGATCAATGGCCCGTGCTACCGTTCCTTTGAATTTTAATGCATTCCTAGAGAAAGCTAAGTTGAAAGATGATGGTAGCAATTACACGGACTGGGTCCGTAACTTGAGGACTATCCTCATTGCTGCACAGAAGAATTATGTCCTTGAAGAACCGCTAGGTGACAAGCCCCATCCCGCTAATGTAGACGCTTTGAACGTCTGGCAGTCGCGGTCTGATGACTACACGATAGTTCAGTGTGTCATGCTTTACGGCTTAGAACTGGGACTTCAACGACGTTTTGAACGTCATGGACCATATGAGATGTTCCAGGAGTTGAAGTTAATATTTCAAGCAAATGCCCGGATTGAGAAATATGAGATTTCCAATAAATTCTACAGCTGCAAGATGGAGGAGAATAGTTCTATCAGTGAACACTTGCTCAGAATGTCTGGGTACTACAATCATATGACTCAACTTGGTTGCAAAGTTGACGAGGATAGTTTTATTGATAGAGTTCTTCAATCACTGCCACCAAGCTATAAAGGCTTCGTGATGAACTATAATATGCAAGGGATGCAAAAGACAATTCCCGAGCTCTTCGCTATGCTCAAGGCTGCGGAGGTAGAAATCAAAAAGGAGCATCAAGGGTTGATGGTTAACAAGACCACTAGTTTCAAGAAAAAGGGCAAGGGAAAGAAGGGGAACTTCAAGAAGAATAGCAAGATAGTTGCTACTCCCACGAAGAAACCCAAGTCTGGAGCCAAGCCTGAAACTGAGTGCTTCTACTGCAAGGGGACTGGACACTGGAAGCGGAACTGCCCCAAGTATTTGGCGGATAAGAAGGATGGCAAGGTGAACAAAGGTATATGTGATATACATGTTATTGATGTGTACCTTACTAATGCTCGTAGTAGTACCTTGGTATTTGATACCGGTTCGGTTGCTAATATTTGTAACTCGAAACAGGGACTACGGATTAAACGAAGATTGGCTAAGGACAAGGTGATGATGCGCGTGGGAAATGGTTCCAAAGTCGATGTGATTGCCGTCGGCACGCTACCTCTACATCTACCTTCGGGATTAGTTTTAGACCTAAATAATTGTTATTTGGTGCCAGCGTTGAGCATGAACATTATATCTGGATCTTGTTTGTTACGAGACGGTTATTCATTCAAATCAGAGAATAATGGTTGTTCTATTTTTATGAATAATATCTTTTATGGTCATGCACCCTTGAAGAGTGGTCTATTCTTATTGGATCTCGATTGTAGTGATACACGTATTCATAATATTGAAACCAAAAGATGCAAGGTTAATAGTGATAGTGCAACTTATTTGTGGCACTGCCGTTTAGGTCATATTGGTGTAAAGCGCATGGAGAAACTCCATAGTGATGGACTTTTGGAATCACTTGATTATGAATCACTTGGTGCTTGCGAACCATGCCTCATGGGCAAGATGACTAAAACTCCGTTCTCCGGAACTATGGAGCGAGCAACAGATTTGTTGGAAATCATACATACTGATGTATGTGGGCCAATGAGTGTTGAAGCTCGCGGCGGGTATCGTTATTTTCTGACCTCCACTGATGATTTGAGCAGATATGGGTATATCTACTTAATGAAGCACAAGTCTGAAACATTTGAAAAGTTCAAAGAATTTCAGAGTGAAGTAGAGAATCATCGTAACAAGAAAATAAAACTTCTACGATCTGATCGTGGAGGAGAATAATTGAGTTACGAGTTTGGTCTTCATTTGAAACAATGTGGAATAGTTTCACAACTCACGCCACCCGGAACACCATAGTAATGGTGTGTCCGAATGTCGTAACCGTACTTTATTGGATATGGTGCGATCTATGATGTCTCTTACCGATTTACCGCTATCGTTTTGGGGTTATGCTTTAGAGACAGCTGCATTCACGTTAAATAGGGCACCATCTAAATCCGTTGATACGACACCTTATGAACTATGGTTTGGCAAGAAACCAAAGTTGTCGTTTCTTAAAGTTTGGGGCTGCGATGCTTATGTGAAAAAGCTTCAACCTGATAAGCTCGAACCCAAGTCGGAGAAATGTGTCTTCATAGGATACCCAAAAGAGACTGTTGGGTACACCTTCTATCACAGATCCGAAGGCAAGATATTCGTTGCTAAGAATGGATCCTTTCTAGAGAAGGAGTTTCTCTCGAAAGAAGTGAGTGGGAGGAAAGTATAACTTGATGAGGTAATTGTACCTTCTCCCGAATTGGAAAGTAGTACATCACAGAAAATTGTTCCAGTGATTCCTACACCAATCAGTGAGGAAGTTAATGATGATGATCATGAAACTTCGGATCAAGTTTCTGCTGAACATCGTAGATCAACCAGAGTACGTTCCGCACCAGAGTGGTACGGCAACCCAGTTCTGGAAATCATGTTACTAGACCATGATGAACCTACGAACTATGAGGAAGCGATGATGAGCCCAGATTCCGCAAAATGGCTTGAGGCCATGAAATCTGAGATAGGATCCATGTATGAGAACAAAGTGTGGACTTTGGTTGACTTGCCTGATGATCGGCAGGCCATCGAAAATAAATGGATCTTTAAGAGGAAGACCGACGCAGACGGTAATGTTACTGTTTACAAAGCTCGACTTGTTGCGAAAGGGTTTCGACAAGTTCAAGGAGTTGACTACGATGAGACTTTCTCACCAGTAGCGATGCTTAAGTCTGTCCGAATCATGTTAGCAATTGCCGCATTTTATGATTATGAAATCTGGCAAATGGATGTCAAAACTGCATTCCTGAATGGATATCTCAAAGAAGAGTTGTATATGATGCAACCAGAAGGTTTTGTCAATCCAAAAGGTGCTAACAAAGTGTGCAAGCTCCAGCGATCCATCTATGGACTGGTGCAAGCATCTCGGAGTTGGAATATATGCTTTGATGAGGTGATCAAAGCATATGGTTTTATACAGACTTTTGGAGAAGCCTGTATTTACAAGAAAGTGAGTGGGAGCTCTGTAGCATTTCTAATATTATATGTGGATGACATATTATTGATTGGAAATGATATAGAATTTCTGGATAGCATAAAAGGATACTTGAATAAGAATTTTTCAATGAAAGACCTCGGTGAAGCTGCTTATATATTAGGCATCAAGATCTATAGAGATAGATGAAGACGCTCAATTGGACTTTCACAAAGCACATACCTTGATAAGATTTTGAAGAAGTTCAAAATGGATCAGTCAAAGAAAGGGTTCTTGCATGTATTACAAGGTATGAAGTTGAGTAAGACTCAATGCCCGACCACTGTAGAAGATAGAGAGAAAATGAAAGTCATTCCCTATGCCTCAGCCATAGGATCTATCATGTATGCAATGCTGTGTACCAGACCTGATGGGTGCCTTGCTATAAGTCTAGCAGGGAGGTACCAAAGTAATCCAGGAGCGGATCACTGGACAGCGGTCAAGAACATCCTGAAATACCTGAAAAGGACTAAGGATATGTTTCTCGTGTATGGAGGTGACAAAGAGCTCGTCGTAAACGGTTACGTCGATTCTAGCTTTGACACTGATCCGGATGACTCTAAGTCACAAACCGGATATGTATTTTTATTGAACGGTGGAGCTGTCAGTTGGTGCAGTTCCAAGTAGAGCGTCGTGGCGGGATCTACGTGTGAAGCGGAATACATAGCTGCTTCGGAAGCAGCAAATGAAGGAGTCTGGATGAAGGAGTTCATATCCGATCTAGGTGTAATACCTAGTGCATCGGGTCCAATGAAAATATTTTGTGACAACACTAGAGCAATAGCCTTGGCGAAGGAATCCAGGTTTCACAAGAGAACAAAGCACATCAAAAGACGCTTCAATTCCATCCGCGATCTAGTCAAGGAGGGAGACATAGAGATTTGCAAAATACATACGGATCTGAATGTTGCAGACCCGTTGACTAAGCCTCTTCCACGGGCAAAACATGATCAGCACCAGGACTCCATGGGTGTGAGGATCATCACTTTGTAATCTAGATTATTGACTCTAGTTCAAGTGGGAGACTGAAGGAAATATGCCCTAGAGGCAATAATAAAGATGTTATTTGTATTTCCTTATATCATGATAAATGTCTTTTATTCATGCTAGAATTGTATTAACCGGAAACTTAGTACATGTGTGGATACATAGACAAAACAATATGTCCCTAGTATGCCTCTACTAGACTAGCTCATTGATCAAAGATGGTTATGTTTCCTAGCCATAGACATGAGTTGTCATTTGATCAACGGGATCACATCATTAGGAGAATGATGTGATGGACTAGACCCATCCGTTAGCATAGCACTATGATTGTTTAGTTTTACTACTATTGCTTTCTTCATGACTTATACATGTTCCTATGACTATGAGATTATGCAACTCCCGAATACCGTAGGAACACCTTGTGTGCTATCAAACGTCACAACGTAACTGGGTGATCATAAAGATGCTCTACAGGTGTCTCCGAAAGTATTCGTGGTGTTGGCATAGATCAAGATTAGGATTTGTCACTCCGAGTGTCGGAGAGGTATCTCTGGGCCCTCTCGGTAACACACATCATAATAAGCCTTGCAAGCAAAAGACTAATGAGTTAGTCACGAGATGATGTGTTACGGAACGAGTAAAGAGACTTACCGGTAACGAGATTGAACTAGGTATAGAGATACCGACGATCGAATCTCGGGCAAGTAACATACCGATGACAAAAGGAACAACGTATGTTGTTATGCGGTTTGACCGATAAAGATCTTCGTACAATATGTAGGAGCCAATATGAGCATCCAGGTTCCGCTATTGGTTATTGACCGGAGATGAGTCTCGGTCATGTCTACATAGTTCTCGAACCCGTAGGGTCCGCACGCTTAACGTTTGATGACGATCGGTATTATGAGTTTATGAGTTTTGATGTACCGAAGGTAGTTCGGAGTCCCGGATGAGATCACGGACATGACGAGGAGTCTCGGAATGTCCGAGACATAAAGATTGATATATTGGACGACTATATTCGAACACCGGAAGTGTTCTGGAAAGTTTCGGAATTTACCGGAGTGCCGGGGGGTTACCGGAACCCCCCGGGGGAATGGTGGGCCCTGGTGGGCCACAGGGGAGAGAGAGGGCAGCAGCCAGGAGGTGGCGCGCCCCCTCCCTAGGAGGAGTCCGAATAGGACAAGGGAAGGGGGGCGCGGCCCCTCTTTCCCTCTCCCTCTCCCTCTCTTTCCTTCCCCCTTCTTCCTTCTTTGGTAGTTCCTACTAGGAATAGGATTGCAATCCTATTCCTAGTAGGATTGCACCCTAGCCGCACCATAGGAGGGCCGACCGGCCTCCCCCCTTGCTCCTTTATATACGGGGGCAAGAGGGCACCCAAAGACACACAAGTTGAATTGTTCTAGCCGTGTGCGGTGCCCCCCTCCATAGAAACACACCTCGGTCATACCGTCGCAGTGCTTAGGCAAAGCCCTGCGCCGGTAGATACATCATATCCGTCACCATGCCGTCGTGCTGACGAAACTCTCCCGTGAAGCTCAACTGGATCAAGAGCTCGTGGGCCGTCATCAAGCGGAACGTGTGCTGAACGCGGAGGTGCCGTACGTTCGGTGCTTGATCGGTTGGATTGCAAAGAAGTTCGACTACATCAACCGCGTCACTTGACGCTTCCGCTTCCGGTCTACGAGGGTACGTAGACACACTCTTCCCTCTCGTTGCTATGCATCTGGTAGATAGATCTTGCGTGATCGTAGGAAAATTTTAAAATACTATGTTCCCCAACACTATGAGCTTTTCACATATTGATATTTGCTTAGTTACTTTTCCGTTGCCACTGTTACGGTTGCTACAAAAATTGCTACTGTTACTTTTCCCACCGTTACCATTATTTCCATACTACTTTGCTACTAAATACTTTGCTTCAGATATTAAGTCTTCCAGGTGTGGTTGAATTGACAACTCAACTGCTAATACTTGAGAATATTCTTTGGCTCCTCTTGTGTCGAATCAATAAATTTGGGTTGAATACTCTACCCTTGAAAACTGTTGCGATCCCCTACACTTGTGGGTTATGGAGACTATTTTCTCGCGCCGTTGTCGGGGAGCATAGCTCTATTCTTTGAGTCACTTGGGATTTATATCTGTTGATCACTATGAAGAACTTGAGATATGAAAAACCCAAGATTTTTCCCTCAACTACGAGGGGAGGTAAGGAACTGCCATGTAGCTCTGCACTTGATTCACCCTCTGTTATGACTAAATTTGTGACACCTACACCTACTATTGATTCTGATATGTCGCACGTTATTGATGATGCCACATCTGCTATGCATGATACTTATGATGAAACTACTTCTATGCTTGATAATACTGTGCCACTAGGTGAATTTCTTGATGAACAACTTGCTAGGGTTAGAGAGAATGAAATTATTGAACCTGATAATATTGATGAAAGTGATGATGAAGATTCTCCCCCTAGATATGAATTGCCTGTTGTGCCTGAGGGTTATGTTATGGATGAAGAAACTGCTAGAGATCTTTTAACTTGCAAAGATAGATATGATCTTAAGAAACTGTTAGCTAAGCTGAAAGAAAAGTCTTTGAATGCTAGAATGAAATATGACCCTGCTTTTGCTACTTCACCTATCTGCATCTCTGATAAGGATTATGATTTCTCTGTCGATCCGGAGATAATTACTTTGGTTGAATCTGATCCTTTTTATGGCTATGAATCTGAAACTGTTGTGGCACATCTTAGTAAATTAAATGATATAGCCACTCTATTCACCAATGAGGAAAAAATTCGTTACTATTATATCCTTAAGCTATTTTCATTCTCGCTAAAGGGTGATGCTAAAACATGGTTTAATTCTCTTGATCCTGGTTGTGTGCGTAGTCCCCAGGATATGATTTATTACTTCTCTGCTAAATATTTCCCCGCCCATAAGAAGCAAGCTGCCTTAAGGGAAATATATAATTTTGTGCAAATTGAAGAATATAGTCTCCCACAAGCTTGGGGGAGGCTTCTCCGATTACTTAATGCTTTGCCCGATCATCCTCTCAAGAAAAATGAAATACTTGATATCTTTTATAATGGACTAACCGATGCTTCCAGATACCACCTGGATAGTTGTGCTGGTTGCGTTTTCAGTGAAAGAATTGTTGATCAAGCTTAATTGCTATTGAATAATATGTTGAGTAATGAAAATGATTGGACACTTCCTGAACCAACTCCTAAGCCAACCCCGAAGAAAAGGGGTATTTCTATTTCTCAGTCCTGAAGATATGCAAGAGGCAAAGAAATCTATGAAAGAAAAGGGTATTAAAGCTGAAGATGTTAAGAATTTACCACCTATTGAAGAAATACATGGTCTTGATAACCCGACACAGGTATTAAAGGTATATTCTCTCTATAGATTTGATAAGGGTGAAATCCCATCTACTAAGTTTGCTAGCCAATGCTTGGATGAGTTTGATAATTTTATAGTTAAACAAGAAGACTTCAATGCTTATGTTGGTAGGCAATTGGAACGTAATGCTTATATGGTTGAACACTTAAGTGATTATATGTCTAGAGTTAAAGGTGACCTTAAACTTATTAGTAAACATGCTTCTATGGTTACCACTCAGGTGGAACAAGTGCTTAAAGCACAAAATTATTTGCTCGATGAATTACATAATAAGAAAAATGATAATGATGTTAGAGTTGTGACTAGAGGGGGTAGAATGGCTCAGGAACCTTTGTATCCCGAGGGCCACCCTAAGAGAGTTGAGCAAGATTCTCAGAGAACTAATGTTTATGCACCTAGTCCTTCTAAGAAGAAGAAAAAGAAAAATGATAGGACTTTGCATGCTTCTAGTGAACCTGTTGTTGACACACCTGAGAATCCCAATGATATTTCTATTTCTGATGCTGAAACACAATCTGTTAATGAACATGAACCTAGTGATAATGATAATGATGATGTTCAAGTTGATGCTCAACCTAGCAATAACAATGATGTAGAGATTGAACCTGTTGTTGATCTTGATAACCCACAATCAAAGAATCAACGTTACGATAAGAGAGACTTTGTTGCTAGGAAGCACAACAAAGAGAGAGAACCATGGGTTCGAAACCTATGCCTTTTCCTCCTAAACCATCCAAGAAAAAGCACGATGAGGATTTTGAGCGCTTTGCTGAAATGATTAGACCTATCTTTTTGCGTATGCGTTTGACTGATATGCTTAAAACAAATCCTTATGCTAAGTATATGAAAGATATTGTTACCAATAAAAGAAAGATACCAGAAGTTAAAATTTCCACCATGCTTGCCAATTATACCTTAAAGGTGGAATACCAAAGAAACTAGGAGATCCTGGAGTACCAACTATACCATGCTCCATTCAAAGAAACTATGCTAAAATTGCTTTATGTGATCTTGGAGCCGGTATCAGTGTTATGGCTCTTTCTTTATATCGTAGACTTGATTTGAATAAACTGACACCTACTGAAATATCTTTGCAAATGGCCGATAAATCAACCGCTATACCTATCGGTATTTGTGAGGATGTGCCTGTTGTGGTTGCAAATGTTACTATTTTAACAGACTTTGTTATCCTTGATATTCCCGAGGACGATGGTATGTTGATTATCCTTGGTAGACCCTTTTTAAATACTACAGGGACTATTATTGATTGCAACAAAGGCAATGTCACTTTTCATGTTAATGGTAATGAGCATACGGTACATTTTCCGAGGAAACAACCTCAAGTCCACAGTATTAATTCTATTGGAAAAATTTCAACGATTACTATTGGAGGTTTTGAATTCCCTCTTCCTACTATCAAGAAGAAATACGATATTCTTATTGTTGGGGACATACATATCCCCGTTGAGGTAACCTAGTGTTATTCGAAAATTCTCCGGTTTCATGTTATTCGGAAAGATTTTGTTAACAAGACTTGATCAACCTTGTTAGTGGATTCCTTTTGATGAGCATGAGATGGATGGAGTTAGAAAGCACAACTCTCAGTACCCTCCTTTTACTTTCTGTTATTTAGATTAAATAAAGCAAAAATAGTAATTTTTTTGTCTGTTTTCTAAATTATCCTTGCAATAAAAAAATACCCCAAAAATAAAAGTTCTTCGAATGTCCTGAAATTGATTTATGATTTTTGTATAATATTTAAGAATTTTTGGCACTGAGAACACACCAGGGGGACCCACCATTTGGCCACGAGGGTGCAGGGTGCGCCCACCCCCCTGGGACGCGCCCCTGCCTCATGGACCCCACGTGGACCCCCTCCACTTATTCCAGCACCCACTCACTTCGTCTTCCTCGAGAAAAATCTTGTCATAGCTCAAACCCGTGTTCTAGCTCATCTTGCTGCCATTACCGATCTCCTTGCTCAAAGTTCCATTCACAAAACTGTTTGGGGAGATTGTTCTTCGGTATGTGACTCCTCCAATGGTCTAATTAGTTTTTGTTCTAGTGCTTTATTTATTGCAAATTTTTGCTGCTAAGGTGACCCTGTTCTTGAGCTTGCATGTCAAATTTATGTGGTCAAAAGTAGTTTTAATGCATGATATAGCCTCTAGGCACTTGTGGGAGTAGTTGCTATCAATCTTGTTAAGTTTGGTTCACTTTTATTTTAAGTCACTAAAAATTTCAGAAATTTTTCAGAGGAAGAAAATATTGAGGAGATTGTTGAGAGGCTCTTCAAGCCGAAGCTCAGAGGATAAGCGGAATGAGGAGAATAAAAAGCTCAAATATAATCTTCCTCGCATTGCGGAGGTTTGGCCATGCGAATGGCTTTGTGATGCATTCTCAAAAGCCACCTGAATTTATGAAGACTTTTATTACTTAAGTGAGAATGCAGGCCTCATCGATTTCCTCCACGACCAGCGCGAACAGTATCTCCTACTCACTAATATTTTCGTGCAAAAAATTTATTTCCATGCTAAGAAATTGCCATCTTCAGTGGAGTTTCACTTATATGATGAGGCTAAGGAGATGTCACTCCATGATTTCTGCCGGGTCTGCAAGATACCCTTTGTGGGCAACATAGAGGAACCACATCGTAGTGATGTGGATGGATTTATTGATAGAATTGTTGTAGGGTAAACGAGGAAATTTTCTGATGCAAGAATTACTAGTATACATTTTACTGTCCTACGTTACTTTGCAATATTTGCTAGTAGATGCTTAATTGGTCGCGGGAACAGTGGAAACCATAGTACTCCTGATCTTGTCATTTTGTGCCATGCTTTATTTCGTGATACAACTTTCAGCTTAGGCGCTATTATTGCTAAACGATTAAGTCAGAACCGTACAAAGGGCTCCATCTTTGGAGGCATCTTTGCTTCACGCCTTGCTAAACACTTTGAGATACCCATTAGGCATTATGAGAAAGAGGAAAAGTTGATGCCCCCTATTTTTCTAGATTATAAGAGTATGGTAGCACATGAATTTATTGTTAAAAATAAGAATAAGATGCTTAAATATAATTTGATATTTGATAAAACTTACTGTGAGATTATTACCTTGCCTGCACCCTCCTTGTTTAACATACTTTAAGGCACGTACCTCATCTTGCCCGAGGCCATTTATGCGCATCGGAAGCTGACGCAGGTCCCAGAGCCTGAGCCTGAGCCTGAGCCACCACTTGACCCTTATCGACAGTGTGTTAATTAGTGGGACCCAGAGGAGATCGCCAACCAGTGGCACCCTGAGGACCCTCCTCAGTACACCGGAGAGAGTAGCTTCGATCCATGGGCATAGAACAACTTAGGCCAAAAGCCTAAGCTTGGGGGAGTACGTATTTCTCACCGAAATTACATTCATGTTCACACACTCATTCTAGTTGTCGGTGATCATACTTTTTCATTGTACTATCCATGCTAGTTTATTTTATTTTATAAGCCTTTATCTTGTGTGTTTGAAAAACCTTAAGAAAAAACCCAAAAAAATTAGTTGTAGCTTTTTAGCTAGCTTACTTTCCATTCCTGTAGTAGTAGTAATTAAAATAAATCCAATAATTCTCGTTCTTCTTTTGCTTGTTGGGAGCTTTCCCGTGTAAATAGTTTTATTTATTATCTTTTCTTTGGGTGTCGAGAGGAGAAGACCATAATGAAAATGTTGAGTGGCTCTCATATGCATTATTGTTGGTTTAACCAAAAGCCCATATTACCTGTTCTTCTCCCTTGTATTAAATGCTTGCAGATTCCAGCTTAGTCCAATGCACGTGCACTATTATTATTATCCACACCGTTCAGTCGTGTGAGTGAAAGGCAATAATGACGATATATGATGGACTGATTGGGATGAGAGAAACTGGTATGAACTCGACCTATCTTGTTTTTGCAAATATGATTAGTTCACCGTTCCCGATTTAGTCTATTATGAATGAAACATGTTTGCAATGACAATTAGAGATTATAGTTGCTCATGCCATGCTTAATTTGCTAGGAGTTTATAATGGTTTACCTTGCGTGCCAACATGCTATTAAAATGGTTGTGATGTGGTATGATAGGGTGGTATCCTCCTTTGAACGATTCGAGTGGCTTGACTTGGCACATGTTCACGCATGTAGTTGAAACAAAATCAACATAGCCTCCACGATATTTATGTTCATGGTGATTTATATCCTACTCATGCTTGCACTCATTGTTGATTAATCTTAATGCATGTTCATGACTGTTGCCGCTCTCTAGTTGGTCGCTTCCCAGTCGCTTTTTAGCCTTCACTTGTACTAAGCGGGAATACTGCTTGTGCATCCACTTCCATAAACCCCAAAGTTATTCCATATGAGTCCACCATACCTTCCTATATGTGGTATTTACCTGTCGTTCCAGGTAAATTTGTATGTGCCAAACTCTAAACCTTCAAATGAAATTCTGTTTTGTATGCTCGAATAGCTCATTTATCAACTAGGGTTGTTTATATATTCCATGCTAGGTGGGTTATTCTCACGATGAGTGGACTCCGCTCATCATTCACGAGAAAATGGCGGGTAACTGGGATGCCCAGTCCCATGCTCAAATCAAATCAAAATAATTAAACAAAACTCCCCTTGGACTGTTGTTGGTATGGATGGTACCCCGTGGATTCGGATGGCCGTGGAGTGTGCTTGCTGGTGGTGGGGGAGTATAAACTTTACCATTCTATTTGGGAACCGCCTATAATGTGTGGAGCATGGAAGATATCGAGATCTCTTGGTTGTTTTGTTGACAATGAAAGTATGCCACCCAAAATATTATTTATCGCTGTTTCAAAACTCGAGCTCTGGCACCTCTGCAAATCTCTGCTTCCCTCTGCGAAGGGTCTGTCTATTTACCTTTATGTTGAGTCATCATCCTCTTATTAAAAAGCACCAGTTGGAGAGCACCGCTCTCATTTGCATGCATTGCAATTAATTTACATTGAGTATGACTGTGACTGGATCTCTTTTACCATGAATTACAATGTCTAGTCAGTCCTTGATCTTCAGGGGTGCTCTACATTTATGTTTTGCGGTCTCGGAAAGGGCTAGCGAGATACCATCTTGTCATATCATATTATGATTATTTTGAGAAAGTGTTGTCATCCGAGATATATTATTATTGCTCGCTAGTTGATTATGCCATTGATATGAGTAAACATGAGACCTAAATGTTATTGCGAATGTGGTTAGTTCATAATCTTTGCTGAAAACTTGAATGTTGGCTTTGCATATTTGCAACAACAAGAGCAAACAGAGTTTGTAAAAGTTTTTCTTTATCACTTTCAGTTTGTCAACTGAATTGCCTGAGGACAAGCAAAGGTTTAAGCTTGGGGAGTTGATACGTCTCCAGCGTATCTACTTTTCCAAACACTTTTGCCCTTGTTTTGGACTCTAACTTGCATGATTTGAACGGAACTAACCCGGACTGACGCTGTTTTCAGCAGAATTGCCATGGTGTTATTTTCTGCAGAAATAAAAGTTCTCGGAATGACCTGAAACTTCACAGAGAATTTTTTTGGAATTTATAGAAAATACTGGCGAACGAATTAACACTAGGAGGCCCACACCCTGTCCACGAGGGAGGGGGCGCGCCTGCGCCCCCTGCCTCGTGGGCCCCCTGGAGCTCCACCTACCTCAACTCCAACTCTATATATTCACGTTGGGGGAGAAAAAAACAGAGAGAAGGATTCATTGCGTTTTACGATATGGAGCCGCCGCCTAGCCCTAATCTTCTTTGGGAGGGCTGATCTGGAGTCCGTTTGGAGCTCCGGAGAGGGGAATCCGTCGCCATCGTCATCAACAACCTTCCTCCATCACCAATTTCATGATGCTCACCGCCGTGCGTGAGTAATCCCATCGTAGGCTTGCTGGACGGTGATGGGTTGGATGAGATTTACCATGTAATCGAGTTAGTTTTGTTAGGGTTTGATCCCTAGTATCCATTATGTTCTAAGATTGATGTTGTTATGACTTTGCTATGCTTAATGCTTGTCACTAGGGCCCGAGTGCCATGATTTCAGATCTGAACCTATTATGTTTTAATGGATATATGTGAGCTCTTGATCCTATCTTGCAAGTCAATAGTCACCTACTATGTGTTATGATCCGGCAACCCCAAAGTGACAATAATCGGGACCACTCCCGGTAATGACCGTAGTTTGAGGAGTTCATGTATTCATTAAGTGTTAATGCTTTGGTCCGGTACTCTATTAAAAGGAGGCCTCAATATCCCTTAGTTTCTAATAGGACCCCGCTTCCACGGGAGGGTAGGACAAAATATGTCATGCAAGTTCTTTTCCATAAGCACGTATGACTATATTCGGAATACATGCCTACATTACATTGATGAACTGGAGCTAGTTTTGTGTCACCCTATGTTATAACTGTTGCATGAGGAATCGCATCCGACATAATTATCCATCATTAATCCATTGCCTACGATCTTTTTTCACATAATGATCTTTGCTTAGTTACTTTTCCGTTGCCACTGTTACGATTGCTACAAAAACTGCTACTGTTACATTTGCCACCGTTACCGTTATTTCCATACTACTTTGCTACTAAATACTTTGCTGCAGATATTAAGTCTTCCGAGTGTGGTTGAATTGACAACTCAACTGCTTATACTTGAGAATATTCTTTGGCTCCCCTTGTGTCGAATCAATAAATTTGGGTTGAATAATCTACCCTCGAAAACTGTTGCGATCCCCTATACTTGTGGGTTATCAGGGTGCACCACATTACCCAACACACTCGATTACCTCTAGACGGACAAACTTTATTGGGTTATGCCCAGCCTCGGAGGATCAACACGTCGCAGCCCTACCTAGGCACAACAGATAGGTCAGCATGCCGGTCTAAATCCTAAGCGCGCAGGGGTCTGGGCCCATCGCACATTGCACACTGCTACTTCTCGAGCTTGCGTTGTATTCCCTCGAAGAGGAAAGGGTGATGCAGCACAGTAGCGTAAGTATTTCCCTCTGTTTTTGAGAACCAAGGTATCAATCCAGTAGGAGACCATGCGCGAGTCCCTCACACCTGCACAAACAAATAAGAACTTCGCAGCCAACGCGATAAGGGGTTGTCAATCCCTTTACGGTCACATACGAAAGTGAGATCTGATAGAGATGATAGTTTGATATTTTTGGTATTTTTCATTGTAAGAACAGAAAGTAAAAGCGGAAAAGTAAAGTATGTGTAGATTGATATGTTGAGAATAGACCCGGGGCCATAGTGTTCTCTAGTGGCTTCTCTCATGATAGCGATATTCTACGGCGGGTAAACAAATTACTGTCGAGCAATTGATAGAAAAGCGAATAATTATGAGACTATCTAGACATGATCATTATATATAAGCATCACGTCCGATACAAGTAGACCGAAACGATTCTGCATCTACTACTATTACTCCACACATCGACCGCTATCCAACATGCATCTAGTGTATTGAGTTCAAAAGAACAGAGTAATGCCTTAAGCAAGATGACATGGTGTAGAGGGATAAACTCAAGCAATATGATATAAACCCCATCTTTTTATCCTCGATGGCAACAATACAATACGTGCCTTGCTGCCCCTACTATCACTGGGAAAGGACACCGCAAGATTGTACCCAAAGCCAAGCACTTCTCCCATTGCAAGAACTATAGATCTAGTAGGCCAAACCAAACCAATAATTCGAAGAGACTTGCAAGGATATTATAATCATACATAAAGAGTTCAGAGGAAAACCAAATATTTCTCATAGATAATCTTGATCATAAACCCACAATTCATCGGATCTCAACAAAAACACCGCAAAAAGAGATTACATCGAATAGATCTCCTCGAAGACCGAGGAGAACTTTGTATTGAGATCCAAAGAGAGAGAAGAAGCCATCTAGATACTACCTATGGACCCTAAGGTCTGCGGTAAACTACTCACAACTCATGGTGAGGCGATGATGATGATGTAGAGGCACTCCGTGGAAGATCCCCCATCCGACGGAGCTCCGGAACAGGCCCCAAGATGGGATCTCACGGGAACAGAAGGTTACGACGGTGGAACTAGGGTTTTCTCTGTTGTTCTGATGGTTTCGGGGTACGTAGGCATATATAGGAGGAAGGAGGGCACCGGGGGCCATACATGGGACCCACGAGGCAGGGGCGCGCCCTAGGGGGGGCACCCTCGTGGGCACCACGTAAGCCCTACTCTGTGGTTCTCAAGTCTTTCGTGCGTGGTTTTCTCCAAAAATATCTCTCCCGAAAGTTTCATTCCGTTTGGACTCCATTTGATATCCCTTTTCTGTAAAACCCTGAAACAGGCAAAAAACAACAATATGGACTGGGCCTTTGGGTTAGTAGGTTAGTCCCAAAAATAATATAAAAGTATATGACAAAGCCCATTAAACATCCAAAACATCATAAATAATAGCATGGAACAATCAAAAAATATAGATACGTTGGAGACGTATCACACACCTGCACATTGCGAGGGCGGCTCGTGAGCAGACCTAGCAACCTCCATTTCAAAGGAAGTTACATTCCGCGGTCCAACCCGGCGCGCGCCGCTAAGTTGCTGACGTCAAGAAGGCTTCGGCTGATACCACGACGTCGAGAGCCCATATCTATTCCCACATAGCTGGTTAGTGCGTATAGGCAAGTGGCCAGACTCAAATCAAATATCCAAACTCTTTAAGCGTGTTATTATAAAATAACCGCGGACAACGACCAGGGGCAGGCCACCTCTCTCCTCGGTGTCTCAACCTGCCCTGTCGCTCCGCCACAAAGAATCACTCGAGGGCCATCAGGAACCCATGCCCTCCACTACCTGGATGGAGCCACCTGTCCTTTCAGCTCCCAATTCGTGAATCACTTGCGGGTACTCTATGAGCCGACCCGACTTTAGTCACAACATGTATCATGTATAATATGTATTTAGTATATACCCGTGATCACCACCCGAGTGATCACGACACAATAGTATAGCATGGCAGACGGACAAGAATGTGGGGTCACTGATGGAATACTGGCATCCTATACTAAGCATTAGGACAACAGGTAAATGTATCAACAGTTGTAGCCACAATGACAGGCTATGCAATAGAGTAGGAGCTATCAAATCATCAACAGTAGCAAACCTAATGCAATAATAAGAGATAAGAGAATGGGTGATATCTGGTGATCAAAGGGGGGGCTTGCCTGGTTGCTCTGGCAAGAAGGAGGGGTCGTCGTCGATGTAGTTGATCACGGGGGTATCGGCGGCAGTCTCGAGGTCTACCGGAAAGAAGTAACGGAGTGGGAACACAATAAATAACAGAGCAATCAAAGCATCACAAAGCATAACAAGGCAATACGCGGTGCTAGGTCTGACCTAACGCAGTACTAGGCGATACTGGCGAAGGGGGAAAACATCCGGTAAATTATTCCCGGTGTTTGACGTTTTCGGGCAGATGAAACGGAGGTGGATTGTTGCATGTTCACTATGCCAGAGACATGTGGTAGACGAACGGCCTACGTATTCGGATTCGCCTCGAAATTCTGAGCAACTTTCATGTACAAAGTATTTTCATCCAAGATACAGTTTATTTTATATTATTTATAAAGATTTAATAATTTGTTGGAATTATTATTATTTAATTAATTCAAACAATCATTACTACATCATCATGACGTCACCGGTCAAAGTTGACTGTTGACCAGTCAAACTGACATGTGGGGCCCGGTTGTCATTGTCACCGATTAACTAAACAGAGTTAATTAGTTAACTAAGTGATTAGGTTAATTAAAAAATTTACTTAGGTTAATTAATTAATTAATTTTTTATTAGTTTTTTTTAATCCTTTTGGGGGGCGTGGGGCCCCATGTCATAGGCCTAGAGGTAGCCTTAACGGGCGCTGGGCTAAAGGTCAGCGGGTGAAGGGGCGCTACGGGCGCGACCGCAGCCCGAGCGGCGGCCAGCGCACATGGCGGCACGGCGTGACCCAGAGGCGAGCGGAGGGGGCCGCGAGGCAGTGGCTGGTGGCGAGGCGCGGGCGGTCGGCACGGGGCGTGGCCGGTGGGAGGTTGCGACGGTGGCTCCAGGCGAAGCGGGTGAGGAAGGAGGCGCGCGGGGTGGCGCGGTCGCAGCAGCAGGTGAAGCAGGGGGGTGGTCGGGCTCGAGCAGAAGGCAATGAGCGAGCAGCGGTGCGGGAGGCCGACGGCAGCAGTGGGGCAAGGCCGTCGGGAACGATGGGCGTGGCGTGGGGCGCACGAGGGCACAATGACGTGAGGGCGGGCGTGGCCAGGAGCACAGTCTGTTCGCGGCTAGCGTGGGGCGGGCGCGGCCCAGGGAAACTTAGGGGCGCGGGCAAGCGCAAGCTACGGCCATGGCGGCTGAAGTGCGGGCCGATAGCAAACGGTGACGGATCGATGCGCGGTTGGTCTAAATCGAACACACTCAGCCCGGCGTGTTGAGTGGTGGTACGGGCGTGACCAAAAGGTCACTGAAGTGACGCCAGCGATGACATCTGCAACACCCGATGGTGGTGCCCGGCCAATTCGAGCCTACGGGGCTCAGTAAAAAGTGGTAGGAGGTCAAGGGGGGACGGGAGCTCACTGGGAGTGTGTTGGCGAGATCATGGAGGCGCGAGGCGGACCGGAGTAACGGGACGATGCGGCGGAAGTGGCGATGGCTGACGCGGAGGAACGGTGATGATCCAGCGATGGGGGCTTCGCGGGCTCGTGCTGGAGGACGTGGTCGGTGTGCGACGACGCGACAGAGCTCCTGGACACCGCGGAGGGGAGCGGGGACGGTGGTGTCCCCAGGAACGGGGTCGGTCATGGTGACGAGGGCTCGACCTTGCGGGAGAAGTAGAAGTGACGCGAGGAGGGGTGGAGCTAGGGTTAGCACGGGGAGGTAGCGGGGGTCCTTATCTTCGCGGGGCACCACCGGATGGCCGGCACATCGACGAGGCTTCGGCCATGGCGGGTGGATGGCCTCCACGCACTGGCCTCCGCCTTCTCCTCTGTGCTGAGATTGAAGGAGGCCTGTGGTGGGCTGGGTCTAATATTGTTCCTTTGGGCTACAAGTGCACAGGAGGTTGCGTATAATGTTCTTTTCTTTTATTTAATTCTTTTAATTGCTATTTATTCTAGTGTTGATAATATACCAAAGTGGCACCTAAATTGATGTTACCAATTATGCCAGTGCCACATTAATTTGCTACTCAAACTAACAATAGTTTTGTAATTATTATTATTTAAAAGTATTTAAATAATGTTTTTCGCTACTGTTTTATTCATCTTATAGTATTTTTTTTATAAAAGTGTGGTTTCTCCATCATAATTACCTATGAATTATTTCGCACAATCCGAACATTTTAGTTCTATGGTTAGAAAACTTTTATTGTTTGCCTTTAGTTCAATTTGAATTTGACTCGTTTTGAACTAACGCAAGATTATCAACATTAACTGCGGTGACGTGGTATCATTTAGCGGAGGGTTACTGTAGCTTAATTACCCGGGCGTCACAATCTCCAAGGGTGTCTGTTGAGTTGGCATGGATCAAGACTGGGAATTGTCACTCTGTATGACAAAGAGGTATCTCAGGGCCCACTTGGTAATACAACATCACAAGAAGCTTGCAAGCGATGTGACTAATGGGTTAGCCACAGGATCTTGTATTAGGGAATGAGTAAAGAGACTTGCCGGTAATGAGAATGAACTAGGTATGGAGATACCGAGGATCAAATCTCGGGCAAGTAACATACCGATAGATAAAGGGAACTGCATACAGGATTAGCAGAATCCTTGACATTGAGGTTCGACTGATAAGATATTCGTAAAAAATGTAGGAACCAATATGGGTATCCAGGTCTGAAAGCGCAACTAATCCCCGGGTGATTTTGGTAATTAATAACAACATATAGCTCATTGAACTAATATCCTTTCAAGATAAACATTTCATGAAGTTCAAAGATTGGCACGGCATGGATTAGAGATGTGGACCCCTCAAAATGCGAAGGAAAAGGCTTGGCAAAAGCTCAAGACTCTACATATTCATTTTAGTGATCCAAGATCACATTGAGTCCATAGGAAAAGCCAATACTATTAAAAGGGGATGAGGTGTTGCTTAATGGCTTAGTGATATGCTCCAAATCCCTCAACCACTTTCTCCCAAATCCCTCAAGCACTTTCTCACTTCCAGATATGTCCCAAACCTAAAAGTCAAACTTGACCCCACCAATTTGATCTATCCAGCGCCACCAAGTTCACTTGACATAGCCACTACCACAAACCCTAATCAGTTCAGTCTCACCGATAGGGATCTCGGTCTCACCGAGATGGGATTACAAACTCATTGTTTCCCTTCATAACGTTTCGGTCTAACCGAGATGAGTGATTTGGTCCCACCGAGTTGGCAATGCAAACTCTCGAGTTTCTCTTCGTAACATTTCGGTCTCACCGAGATGAGCGAATCGGTCCCACCAAGTTTTCCTGGCCAAGTCTCTGTTAGCCTATTACTAAAATTGGTCTCACCGAGTTCATGTGATCGGTCTCATCGAGATGAGGTTTCCCCTAACAGTAATGCATCGGTCTCACCAAGTTGATATGGTCAGTCCCACAAAATGTCTAACGTTCACATTTTGAACTGCTTCGGTCTGACCGAGTTTGTTTATTCGGTCTGACCGAGTTGGGTCAAATGTGTGTAACAGCTAGATTTTGTGTGGAGGCTGTATATACCCCTCCACCCCTTCTCCATCAAAGAGAGAGAGAGCCATCAAAACATGTATACACTTCCACTATTCATTTTAAGAGAGAGAACCACATGCTCATGTGTTGAGACCAAGATATTCCAATCCAACCACAAGAATCTTGATCTCTAGCCTTCCCCAAGTTGCTTTCCACTCAAATCTTCTTTCCACCATATCCAAATCTATGAGAGAGAGAGTTAAGTGTTGGGGAGACTATCACTTGAAGCACTTGAGCAAGGAGTTCATCGTCAACACACCATTTATTACCTTTTGGAGAGTGGTGTCTCCTAGATTGGTTAGGTGTCACTTGGGAGCCTCCGACAAGATTGTGGAGTTGAACCAAGGAGTTTGTAAGGACAAGGAGATCGCCTACTTTGTGAAGATCTACCCTAGTGAGGCTAGTCCTTCGTGGGCGACGGCCATGGTGGGATAGACAAGGTTGCTTCTTCGTGGACCATTCGTGGGTGGAGCCCTCCGTGGACTCGCGTAGTCGTTACCCTTTGTGGGTTGAAGTCTCCATCAACGTGGATGTATGATAGCACCACCTATTGGAACCACGCCAAAAACATACGTGTCTCCAATTGCGTTTGCACTCTCCAACCCCTCCCTTTGCCTTCATATGCAATGCTTTACTTTCCGCTGCCACAACTCTAGAATTGCATGTGTAGGAAGATTGCTTGATTTGTGCTAGATTGCTAAAAACTGTCAAAACATAAATTTGGGAAAAGGCTAAGTTTTTATTTGGTCAAGTAGTCTAATCACCCCCCTCTAGACATACTTTCGATCCTACAAGTGGTATCAGAGCTTTGGTCTCCTTTTGCCTTGATTTCCATAGCTTTGGTGATCATAGCCTTGGTTTCACAACCTAGGAGAGTATGGCGTCTAGCGAGGGAAGTTACCACCGTAGAGGTCCTTACTTTGATGGTACTAATTTTGCTAGTTGTAAGCATAAGATGAAAATGCATATTCTTGGTCATAACCCTGCCGTTTGGGTTATTGTGTGTATTGGTTTGCAAGGTGAATTCTTCGATGGGAAGGAATCGAATCGTGAAGCTACTGCTGAAGAATTGAATATGTTGCAATACAATGCTCAAGCTTGCGATATCCTCTTCAATGGATTGTGTCCCGAAGAATTCAACAAAACCAGCCGTCTTGAGAATGTAAAGGAAATTTGAGATATTTTGATTGATATGCATGAAGGTACCGACTCCGTCAAGGAATCCAGGTTGGATGTGCTTCAAAGTCAACTCGACAAGTTCAAACTGAAGGATGGTGAAGGTGTCGCTGAAATGTACTCTAGGCTTGCTCTCATTACAAATGAGATTGCCTGCTTAGGAAGTGAAGAGATGACCGATAGATTCGTGATCAAGAAGATCCTAAGAGCCTTGGATGGAAACTATGATACCGTGTGCACATTGATCCAAATGATTCCCAATTACAAAGATCTCAAGCCAACAGAAGTCACTGGTAGAATTGTTGCTCATGAGATGTCACTTAAGGATAAAGAAGAGCTTCACAACAAGTCTAGTGGCGCTTACAAAGCTTCATGTGATGCTCCTACATCATCAAGTGAGAAACAAGTCTTCAATGAAGAATTGAGCTTAATGGTGAAGAACTTCAACAAATTCTACAAGAATAGAAGCAAAGAAAGAAACTCCAAGTCAAGGTTCTACAATGACAAAAGATCTTCTAGTCGTGATCGGAATTGCTACAATTGTGGGAGACCTGGACACTACTCAAATGAGTGTACGGATCCACAGAAGAGAAGAGAAGATTCACCTAAAAGGAGAAGTAGAAGAGAAGATTCACCACTGAGAGAGAAGGAGTAGAGATGATCGTTATGAACGTAGCCCCTCTCGTAGAAGCAAGGATTCAGAAAGGAAGGACAGGTCATCAAGGAGCTATACAAGACGAAGACATCAAGCTCATGTTGGTGAATGGGTATCCGGTTCCGACTCCGATGACCACTCCGAGAGAAGCTATTACTCCGATTCCGAAGATACTCAAGATGAAGGTGTTGCCGGAATTCATCTTGTGTCATCCAACTCCTACGACATATTTGACTCACCAAATGAAGGAATTGGAAGATGCTTCATGGCTAAAGGCCCTAAGGTATCACACCCCGAATATCTTGATTTCAATAGTGATGAAGATGATCTGCTGGGAGATGATGATTTACCTGTTGGTAGCAATAGTGATGAAAACTATGATGAAAACTATGATGAAATTGTTATTAATCATGCTAATCAATATAAAACAAATGATGATGATAAGGAGAAGAATGAGCATCTAACTAAAGGATTAAACACTCTTAAGTTAGCTCATGAATCTACCTTAGAGGATCATCGAGAGCTTTTGAGGACTCGTGAGAAGCTACGCTTTGAAAAGCTCAATCTAGAACAAGAGCATGGGTTCTTAAAAGCAATCAATGATGATCTTCGTAAGAAAAGTTCTTCTTACATTGGCAAGCGTTCACTCTTGTCTACTTACATGCCACAAGTAAAATCTAGCAATAAGAACAAGAAAGGTTCTTCCTCTAGTAGTAAAAATAATCATGATAAATCCAATATTATTGTTTCTAGTAGTTCTCTTGATTCCACTAACGATTCTCTTAGCCAAGTTACACTTGAGCAAGAAAATACCTTATTGAAGGGAATTATAGAGAAAGGTGTTTATAAGAGCCTTGCTGGGAGTAAGCAATTCGAGGAAATTGTACGCAAGCAAGGAAAGCACCGGAAGAATCAAGGTGTTGGTTTTGAACGAAAGTTCAATGCCAATGGAGTTGAGTGGGAAGAAGATCAATACCCCAAGACAAAGTTTGTTCCTCGACAAGAGAAGTGTGATCCTACTTCCTTCAAGGGGACACAAGCCCAAGATGATCTTCCACCACAAGACCACTGAAAGAACATGCGGTGCCCCCATGTTTGGTTTTCGTAATTGATGACAATCTCTATGGACTAATGGTTGCCTTGAGTTATATTTGAAGGGTTTGTCCATAGGCTTTTCTTGGAGTTCATTTGTTGGTTTCAAGGAGAGTTTGTGATGACCAAGATGCTATTAAGGAATTATCCAAAGATTGGTCTTGTGGGTGTCGAGCCTATCGCAAGCATGTCTTGAAGAAGAAGAGTTTGTGATCATTCATGTTTACCTTCAAGACATCATCCAAATGAAGAGAGTTGGAAAGATTCAAGGTTGATCAAGACTAAGTCAAAGAATGAATCAAGTTGATCAACACACAAAGTGTAGAAGATGTACCGAGAGGGATCAAGCAATCCCATGGTATGGTAAGCATTGTCATTCACGCTTTGTGTACTAACCCATGGTCTTCGTGAGAGTTCTTTGTGGGGTTAGGTTGCGGTGTGAAAGTTCAAGTGGAGCATCACGAAGAGATCAAGTGATTGAAGCTTGCCGTCCATTGTGGTGACAATGGACTTGTGAAGATATGCCGGAGAGTGGCTCACCCATAGTGGAGTATGGGGGAGCAATCTACTAGTCTTCATCGAGACAACGCAATCAAGAAAGGTGGTCCAACTTGAGGAAGTAAAGATCATCTACATCTAGCTCAAGTGGACTTTGTGCAAAGCAAAGGTTTGCCCTTGATAGGATTTCTATTTTACCGGTCTCGTGGTGGTAGTTGGGAGACCGGGTTATAGGATCGTTTGCCGTACTATCAAGGGGGGCTCTCAAGTTGGTAGCTTGATTGTATTGTTAGTAGAGAGCTCAAACCATTGCATCCTTGCATCATGTTTCTTGGTTCTTGTTTGGTTCTCTTTGTGAGTCTTAGAGCTTATGGTCATCTTGATGACAAGCTTGAGTTCATCGAAAACGGAGTTCACATGTGTCTTCTATGATGTTTTCGGTGTTGGGTGTTTTACCGGTCTTCTCCGAGGAAGGGTTCTCACCATTTTCTTATGGGCCTTTTCTAATTTGCTTCTTATTGATATTTCTATCAAGATTGTGTTAGCCCTTGTCGCTAGCTTTCCAACAAACTTGGTTTCATCGAATTCGGAGTCCGTATGCAAAAGTTATGGTCATTTTGGTGTACTGAAAAGGCTGCAGCGGTACTACCGCGGGTTGGAGCAGAAGTAATTTTTTACTACCGCTTTCGGGAGCGGTACTACCGCTTGGAGCAGTACTATCGCGGCTACTTCTGTTGCTACTTCCGCTCGGGACCAAAAACTCGTCACAAGTCCAGCGGTGGTAGGCACGGATGTAATTTTTTAGTACCGCTCGCAAGCAGTAGTACCGCTACCCTTAGCAGTAGTACCGCTACCCCTAGCGGTAGTACCGTGAGGTCAAGCGGTACTACCGCTCCGACGGTTCTTCTGGCCTTTTTGCCTCCTCACTATTGTTTTTCAAAGGGGTACTACCGCTAGGGCGGTAGTACCGCTCCTGGAGCGGTAGTACCGCTCTGTGCGGGCAGTGAGCATAACGGTTGGATTTTTTTCCACCTATAAAAGGGGGTCTTCTTCCCCATGAAGCTTATCCTTTTGAGCTTGTGTTGTTCCCCCATTGTTAACCTTCTTCGAGCTTGCTATCTCTCAATCCCTCCATGGATTCTTGCTAGTTTTGGGGGGAAAAGAGAGAGGAGATCTAGATCCACATTTCCACCAATCACTTTCTCCTCTAGGTGAGGGGAACCCCTTGGATCTTGATCTTGGAGTTCTTGGTGTTCTCCTTCTTGTTCTTCCTCTCATTTCCCTCCCTAGCATTAGTTGCTTTGGTGTGATTTGGGAGAGAAGGACTTGGGCACTCCGTGTGCCCTTGCCATTGCATTTGGTGCATCGGTTTGAGTTCTCCACGGTGATACGTGGAAGTGAAGTTTGAGAAGCTTATTACTCTTGGGTGCTTGGTACCCTTGAGCTTGTTCCTCTTGGGTGCTTGGGCGCCCTAGACGGTTGGTGGTGTTCGGATCTCAATCATTGTGGTGTAAAGCTCCGGGCAAGCATCGGGGTCTCCAATTAGGTTGTGGAGATCGCCCCGAGCAATTTGACGGGTACCGGTGACCGCCCCCAAGGATTGCCAAAGTGTACGGGTTCGGTGACCGCCCCCAAGGGTCGCCATTTGTACGGGTTCGGTGACCGCCCTCAAGGGTCCCTTAGTGGAATCACGGCATCTTGCATTGTGCGAGGGCGTGAGCAGATTATGGTGGCCCTAGTGGCTTCTTGGGGAGCATTGTGCCTCCACACCGCTCCAAACGGAGATTAGCATCCGCAAGGGTGTGAACTTCGGGATACATCGTCGTCTCCGCGTTCCTCGGTTATCTCTTACCCGAGCCCTTTACTTATGCACTATACTTTGTGATAGCCATATTGTTTCTTGTCATATATCTTGCTATCTCCTAGTTGTTTATCTTGCTTAGCATAAGTTGTTGGTGCACATAGGTGAGCCTAGTTGTTGTAGGTTTTGTGCTTGACAAATTAACCGCTAGGTTTATTCCGCATTTGTTCAAGCCGAAACCGTAATTATTTTAAAGCGCCTATTCACCCCCCCCCCCTCTAGGCGACATCCACGATCTTTCAACCACAATCTAGAAGGCAAGGACAAGATTCAAGAGGAGATTGATGCATTTGAAGAAGCTCCTAAGGCCTTGGTCAAGTGGATTCCCAAGACTACGTCAAGTTCTACTTCATCAAGTACATCTACAACTCCAAGGATTCCCATCAAGATGATGTGGATCCCAAAGAAGAAAAACTAGAGAGTCCTCGAGGGTGACTCCGCCAACATACTTCATTCATATTCATAATGGCAAGGACAAGTGCAATCTTCCGCATCTTGCACTAGTTCAAGGAGTCACAAACCCTCTTGTTGGTAAGACAAGGGACAAGGTAACATAATGCTTTCATGGACATCATCTGCGTAATCCACTCTATGTCCATGGATATCCTTGTTTGTTCCTTGTGGGACTAACCCATGTAGGTATTGAAAGTGCAACTTACTCCAATGGGTTGCTCCAAATGATCTACATCAACATTGAGCATCTACGTCTTCAACACCTACATGAAGTCATCATCAACAAAACCCAAGGTTAGTTCATCCCTCTTAGGGGGGATATCACATCTAGGGGGAGCTTTGCTCTAAGAATTGAGCTAAAGCAACTCTAATAGTGTGAACACAACAATGCTTTATGTAAAAGTGGTAACCCCACTTGCGCTTAAACGATGAGTATGACCTATGATCAAATGTTCTCATTTGACTCCTAAGTCAATGTACTCATATATAGATGACCTAGTCATCGCCAATTGCTTGATAGATGCTAGAGTGTTTGTCAGGACCCCGATCCTAAGTCACATAGGTCTAGCATGTAACACATCATATCACTTTACAGCCTCACGCACGGTATCCCCACGGGTGCCACCTTACCTGGCCCAGGACCGTTTGCGCATTTTGGCACACGTAAATGATAGTGTTGCTAGCATCCATATGACAGAGAACCCGGGCCGACATGACTAGTTATAAACCAAAAGTGGCACTAAATTACAAAGACATGCATACATGACCTAGCAACGAACGTGTCGGTCATCAACGTATGAACCCAAGTCGTAGCAAGCTACAAGGACTTAAAGGAACAACGCGTGACATTCCCCTAAGGGACAGACACAGGAACGAAGAAGGACACATGCCGGCCAGCCTAAGTGTTCCGGAGCAGTAGCAAGCTACCAAGGCTCAGTGGAAGCACTAGGAGGCATTTCCCTGTAAGATAGGCTACCAAGGGTAAACAACTAGGTGTCGGATCCCACACATAGCAATACACATTACACAAATGCATAACATGCAAGTATGTGTTGTACAACATGGCATCACAACATAACTCAACAACTCATATAGACAAAGGCCCAGAAGAGCCATCATAACATTTATTACAAGCAGTGGGTCTCATGACCCAACATACAGAGCATATAGGCAACGGAAGCATAACATGTCTCAGTACAGACAACTACAAATGAAAAGGGTTGAGAAGCCTGACTATCTACAAGACCCTTCCAAGGTACAAGACCGTAGCTGAGGTAACAAGCTAAACGTCGAAGTCCACGCGGAACCACTAGTGAGACTGAAGTCTCTCTGCAAAACATAAATTAAGCAAACATGAGTAGAAAGGTACTCAGCAAGACTTACATCAGAACTAGCTACATATGCATCAGTATCAACAAAGAGGTGGTGGAGTTTGACTGCAGCAAGCCAGCTTTGACTCGGTGGCTACCCTGAACTACGACTGCAAGTAACTCTTTGAGGTGGCGCACAAGAGTCCACATATTCACCAATCAATACACCACTATGGATCCGCTCCCGTCTCCCTACGAGAAGGACATCCATAGCACTCACGCTTATCTTGCGTGTTTTAGAGTATCCACTTTCACTTGTCTATGAACTGTACAGGTAACCCAGAAGTCCATTACCGCGGACACGGCTATTCGAATAGATCATATATAACCCTGCAGGGGTGTACTTCTTCACACACGCTCTCACCACTTATCGCTGTTTACACGACATGTACTCGGCAACCTTCAAGCGGAAGCCGAGCGAGGGTGTCAGCCACGACCTGACTAACCACACAAGTCTCAAGTCTAGGTTTATCGCCTATTTGGGTTCCATCCGTGGGGAGATCCAGCCGGGGTGTTGCTCACGGCCCCAAACGATATGTACAGGGTTCCCGAGTCACCAAACGGGCGACCGGTACACCGTGCCATGTACCTGCCGCGTCACAACCCACCCCAAGGGTCAGCGCTGCGCACGACCTCCAGTATACTACAAACACCAGAAACTAATTGCAACTCCTGGACAGAGATCAGGTTGATTAATAAGTCAAGAGAGCTTGGAGTGCTCGAAGCCCAATGTGTGGTAGTAGTTGTTCATGGATCAACCAACACAGAACTCAGTTCCTGAGGACGGCTTCAATGAGACAACCCACCATGTACTCCTACATGGCCTCTCATCGCTACCTTTACCAAATCGTGTTCACACACTTAGTTCTCAACAGTAGGACATGTTCACACATTCCAATTCATCCCCGATGAATCAGACCTGGCACAACTCTAAGCATAGCAGGCATCACCAGAAAGCATGAATGAGTAGGCACAACATGGCTCAAACAACTCCTACTCATGCTAGTGGGTTTCAACTATTTACTGTGGCAATGACAGGTCATGCAAAGGAAAGGGGTTCAACTACCGCAGCAGGTAACAGTTGAAGCGTTGTTGTCCTAATGCAGTAAGAGAGAGCAGGAGCGAGAGAGTGGGATTGTATCGGAATGCTCAATGAGGTTTTGCTTGCCTGGCACTTCTGAAGATGGTAATGTGTCTTCATCAGTGTCATCGATCACATCGTCGGAACAACGTCTACTGAGAGGGGACAAACACTGGCAAACAAGAGAGAACACAATCAATGCAATGCTACAATATGATGCATGATCATGACATGGCAATATGCTGTTGATTGGGTTAATACAACTAGCCACCATATTAAATGAAGTTGGTTTGAACCAAAGGTTGAAATTCAAACTCCATATGTGATTATTCAAATGACATTTATTCAAATTGTCCTAAACAGTGGCTGTAAGTTGTTCAAACATGCATGAAAATGCCATAAACAGATTCTTTGGATTTTTCTGATCATTTTTCATATATAAATTATTTTCATTGGAGTTATAGATTATTTTCTATGATTTTTAAAAGTTTTGAATATTTTCTGAAATAAATAAATCATTTCTGATTTATTTTAAATTCCAGAAAATACTTACTGTGTCAGCATGACGTCACTATGATGTCAGCAGTCAACAGGGCCGGTCCAGGTCAAACCTGACCAGTGGGACCCACTGGTCAGTGACCCAGTAAACTAACTAAGTTAGTTAGCCCTAACTAACTAGGCAGGGCCCACTAGCCACTAAATGTAGTAACTAACCTAACTAGTTAATTAGTGCTAACTAGAGTAATTAGTCGGGCGAGGCCCGCAAGTCAGTGAGAGAGAGGGGGAAGTCAAACCGAGCAGTGGGGTCAACCCACGCCGGTCAAAGGGTCAGCGGTCGCCGGCGTTTAGCCGCCGGCGAGTCCAGACGCGGCCGTGCGCTGCGGGATTCGCCTACAGAGCGCCGTTTGGCGCGCGAAGCACAGCTACGGAATGCGGACACTCATCCGCATCCAACCGTGGTGGTGGCGCAGCCGGGGAGTGGCAGGAGTGGCGCCGGCGACGAGCTCGGCGGCGGCCAAAGCTCGGTCGAGCTCGGGTTCGTTGCTGCAGTGGCCTAGGCGGGGCGGCGCTAGCACCTATGGCTCCTACGCGATGCGGGGAGTGAAAAGGGCACAAGCCCGGGACCATATGGTCACCGGAGCACCACCGGCGACGAGCGCGTGCGGCGGCGGGCTACGGCGAGCAAGGGGGCGGCGTCTACGGCGAGCAAACGAAGCGGGGAGGAGGGGGGTTTGGTTCGTGAGCTCACAGCGGGGTCGACGGAGGTCTCAGAAGGCTCAGGGAGGCACGAGACGTCGCGAATCGACGGTGAGGTTGCGGCGGCCGGAGGTTGAAGAAGAGGTCGGGGACGACACTATAGGGCTCCTGCGGTCGTGTGGGCCGACAGAGAGGATGAGGGAGGCACGGCGGAGCTCGGGGGCTCGTCGGAGAGGCGAGGGGGAGGCTATGGCCACGGTGGCTTTGGACGGTGGCGACGGCGCGTTCGGGTGGGAGCGTGCGAGAGATACAGAGGAGGGGAGAGAGAGAGCAGCGGCGACGGAGAGGAGAAAGGGGTTCGGGGGTGTAGCGTGGCACTCGTGGAGGCCTCCATGCCCTCGGTGGCAAGCAAGAGCTGGCGAGGCTTGGCTGTGCGCCGGGCACGCAGCTGCTTCTCCTCCTGGCAGGAGGAAGAAGACAACGCTGCCCCTGGTGGGCCGGGCCGCTATAGTGCTGGGCCGCACAGGTAAGCCAGGTAAGGCCCAGGTGAGTCTCTCTCTCTCTTTTTCTAAAATTGTTTCTGTTTTCTATTTTTTGATATTTGTTTTGGCTTTAGTAAAAATGCCAGAGCATTTCCAAAAATCATGAAACTAATCATGGCTACTGTTTAGAATAAATCCAACAGTAAACATTTTAGTTTATGATTATTTGAGCATTTAAAACATTTTATAGCATTTAAAGCCCAAAATGCAAATAGCGTATGATTTAATTCAGAGCCCAAATATGTCATGAAAAAATGTGCATCACCTCTGGTTACTATTTATAGCATTTCCATAAATGATGAACATTTTTGAAAGCCATTTGGATTTACTGAAAATATTTTAGTTGAACCTAGTGAAGTTCTTTTGGTGCTAGCGTTTGAACAAACCCCATTTCAAGTTTCAAAAGAAATTAGACATGATGCAACAACCAAGACTAGTCCACAAGCAGAGCTAAAACTAGGGATGTGACAGTGTTTGTGCATGCTTTGCCACATATTTCATTTGCCATCTTATTGTGTGAGCATGTTGAGTGCATATTTTCTCATTCGGGGACATCCATTTGTTGCTTTGATTGTTTGGCTTTCTTCCTTTGCCAAATGGATGGACAAGAATGCCTAAGAACCCCCTCTAGCTATCTATGCTTTTCTTGTCTCAAACTCTATTCATGCTACATCACAAAGTTTGATCAAGTCAGATTTGAACCCTCTGGGTGAGGAGCACTCGGAGTCACTAATTCTTCATAGACTTAAACTTCCAAAACCTCTTAGTGCATTTCGGTCTGACCGATTCATCCCTTTCGGTCATACCGAGTCCATTAAGTTGATCTAGGTTTAAATCTCGGTGCAACCGATTAGACCAGTTCGGTCTCACCGAGTTGCAGTAACCGCTTGCAATTCTGCATCTCGGTGCCACCAGGCCGTTCCACTCGGTCACACTGATAGGGTCTGGATATAAATACCCACGGGCCGAACTTTGGAAAAAAAATCGAATCTTTTCGCCCGCGCCTGTCCAGCTCTGCAGACTCGAGGTCTCCGGATCGTCTCCTTGTTGCCAGAGATCCCCCTGCCGATAGTCTCCGCCACCGTCAACAGGAATTTTCGCCGCCGTTGTGCCGTAGCGAACTCATCGCCGAGTTAGGGTATGAGTTCGATCCTTTTTGCTTTCTCAATCCGATTCTTAGCACAAAGTCAATACCATGTTTCTTGCCACGTTTGAGATCACCCTATCCAGCAAAATCTCCCTTTAGATTAGATTTGATTCAAAGTTTTAGGGTTAGGTTTCCGCCGAACTCATCTTGGACCGACTGAGTTGTAGAAATCGGTCTCACTGATTTGGCTTAGGCCATTGCACTTGTAACTTTCGGTCTGACCGAAACCTACAAATCGGTGTGACCGAGTTCAACTCTCAGTGAAACCCTAGCAATCTCAGAGTTACCGAACTGTGTCTCGGTCTGACCGATTTTACTAGTTTAGACTCTAAAGTTGCTTCGGTGTCACCGAGTTAACAAATCGGTAGCTCCGAAATGCTTTATGTAGAAACCTAAAACTAAGTTTTTGACTCAATTGTTTTGCAAAAATCTCTGCACTTTGTGATGCTCATCCACTCTACCTCAACTATATCTATTCGCAGGGCCATCTTGCAGTTTCAGTCATGTCTAAGGGCAGTGACAGCCAGAACAGCTTAGTGGAGCAGGCAGATCTGAGTGAGGGCTCTAGTCCCTCCAACAGCAGCTACTATGAGAGCAGCAGAAGCACTCCAAGCAGTCTACCAAAGGCTGCCACCAAGACAAGGAAGAAGAAAAATTCTGACAGTGAGGATGAAGACTTTGTGGCTCATGAGGAAGTCACCTCAAAGAAGAAGGTTGTCAACAAGGAGTATGGCACTGGAGCTACAACCAAGCCTGGGTTGCACAAGAAAGCTCTAGCCAAGAGAGTGCCTATGTCAAAAGCAAGATCTTCCACTCAAGAAACCATGGTGTTTACTCTTGAAACAATAGATGATGAGCCAGCTAGAACTAAGAAGAGAGTTAGGAAGACTACCGCCAGAGTGATTGGCAAGCCATCTATGAGAGATGATGATGATGATGATGATGATGATGCAGATGAGCATGTTGCACCTGCTGCAAAGACTCGGAAGCTGATGGGGGATGCCATCAAAGCCAGGGCTGCTCCATCCAAACCCAAAGTTGTCCCCAAGGCTTCAGCACCCAAGAGATCCACCAGAGACATTCTTGCAGCTGAGAAGAACAAGGCCCCAGTGGCATATGTTCCAGAAGAAGAGCAAGATCAAGAAGAGGAATCCTCAGATGATGATGAGTCTATGATGCTCAGGAAGCTTAAGCCAAAAATTCCAGATCATAATGATGCCCATCTTGTTGATGAAAACATGAAACTAAGAAAGGATGCAGGTCTGAGACTTTAGAGACAGACTGATCCATATGCTACGAGGAGGAGAACCGCTGTGGACTATAGGTTTCACACCAAGGAACAGCAGGACTTCTATGAGACAGTCTTGTTGGACAAGAAGCCCATTGTTTGTGACATGAAGTGGGTTGACTGGAAATACATTGACAAGCATACTGTTTTCTTTCCAGGTGTGCATGAAAGCATCAGGCAGAATTTGGTTGACATGTTTATTGGAAAGAAACTGACCAGATGGAACGATGAGATGATCATGCAATTCTACTCCACTTCTCATATCTATCCAGATGGGAGAATTGTACGGATGACTGAAGGAACCAGATACCAATCAACAATTGCTGAATGGGCAAGTTTGATCAATGCCCAAAAGGAGGATGACAATGACACATATTTGTATGCCAAGCCCAGGAAGGATCATGACTCTATGGCAAACATGTACAAGCCAATTCCCGACAAAGACTTGAAGACTCACAAGCTTGGTTCTATAAATCATCTCATGTCTGGACTGACCACCATCAACACCATATTGAGGCACACTTTGTTGCCCAAGTCAGGAGAACATAGGATCATCCGAGGTCACTAGTTAACTTGCTCTACATGTTTGATGTTCCAGAAAAGTTCAAGGTCATGAGCCTGATTGTGGAGACAATCAAGAGGACAACAACAAACAAGAAGAGATCTTATGGATATGCCCCTCACATTCAGATGCTGACCAACTCCAAGTTGGATAAAGGGACATATCTGCTTGACAATAGGCATATACCTCTTAGGCCAGAATTTGAGGACAATGAAGTTGTCATGGATGCATCCCATCCTACATCTGTTGAAGGCCAAGAGAAGATTGCACAAGCAAAGGCAGCAAAGCTAGCAAGTGCTTCTGGAGTTCCCAAGACCAAGCAAGATCAGCTTAGCCATCTACTTGAGGCCACTCTGAGGATTGAGAAGAGCTTGGCCAACTTGACTCAGAATCAAGCGAGTCTTGAGAGGATCATTGAGGCTAAGTTCTATGATCTAGATGTGAAGGTCACAGAGATCCAGACTGTTGTGGAGAAGCTCAAGGAAGATGTTGAGGACAGAGATACAACCAATGCTTTTCAGAGAGTCCCAAGAGGACCAATGTAACGCCCGGGTAATCACGCTACAGTAATTCCCTGCTAACGATGCCACGTCATCGTGTTACTGTTGATAGCATCACGCTAATCGAAAACCCCGTTCGAAATAAGAACCCGAAAAAGAAATAAACAAAATAAGTTTTCAAAATGATAAATAAAAATGTACGGGCGGTGCTAAATATTGCAAGATCAATTATGGACTAGTTATTACAATTTCTAAAATTGCCTAAGTATTTTAAATAAAGTAAAACAGAAAAGGAATAATTAAATAAAAGAAAAGGAAAAGCAAACAACAAAATAAAATGAAAACTAACCTAACCTAACCTACTGGGCCTCGGCCCACTACCATCTAAACTGCCTATAACCCCACCCCTCGGTGGGGTAAAATATCCCCTCTCCACCCCCACCGACACTTTCCCCTCCCCTCTCTCTCGACTGGATCGGAAGGGAGAACCCCATCAGCCTGCGGACGCCCCATCGACGCCCGACGCCGGCCTGCGGTCGCCGCCACCTGGAGCTACCTCGCCTCGCTGGTCTGCCTCCTCGTCGTCGCGTCGTCCTCGTCCCCCACCACGAGCCTCGCTGCCTTGACCCTACTGCCCCATGGTGAGGCCCTGGCCTCTCCTCTCCTCCTCTGTCGCGCGCCCCACCGCGGCCATGGCCATGCTCCCGCTTCCTCTCAACGAACGGGCCACGCCGCACGCGCCTTGGGCCATGGCCCCGCATCCACCGCTCACCGCCGCCGCTTCACGCCACGGCTCAGCCTCTGCTGCTCGCCCGCCGCCCGTCCCTCCGGCGCTGGGCGCCCCTGCTCGCCGCCGCACCGCGCCTGGCGCCGCTCACCCAGCCGTTGCAGCCACGGCCGCCCTCCGGTGGCGCCCAGCTGCGCCCCGGCGGCCTTGCCCCGCCTCTGCCCCGCTGGCCGCGCCCCCCTCAACGGTCGCCGCCCGCCTGGCCTGGCCGCGCCGTCCCGCGGACGGCGCGCCGCTCCGGCCGTCCTGGACGCCGCCGCCGGCCGCTCTGCACCGCCCCCGCCGCGCCCGTCCGCCGTCCCCCCCGCCGGCCCTCCCCCCACCGCACCCCTGGCCGCCGGCCACTCCCCTGGCCGCGCCGCGCCAGCACCCACACGGCCAGGGCGGCAATGGCCTCGCCTCCGGTGGCTTCGGGTGCGAGCGCCCGCACCCATATGCCCGTGCCCGATCCATTTGGCCCCTGTGCCTATAGCACGTGGGGCCCGCCCCCAGAACAAAAAAAAGAAAAGTAAAAAAAACAATAATAAAAATAAATAAATTAATTAATTAATTAATTAATTAATTAATTAATTAAGTTAATTAATCATGTTTAATTAATCTAATTAACTAATTAGTTTAAGTAAATAGTAATTAGATTAGATAAACCCAGATTAGGCTTAACACAGTATGACACACGGGCCCCACTGGTCAGTTTGACCAGTCAACCATGATGACGTCAGCATGATGTCATGCTGATGTCATAAATCATTTTTTGAATTAATTTAATTAATATTAAATTCCAGAAATTAATAAAACCTTTAGAAAATCATATCTTTTAAACCGTAACTCGGATGAAAATAATTTATATATGAAAGTTGCTGAGAATTTCGAGACGCATCCGAATACGCAGGCCGTTCGTCCACCACACATCCCTAACATACCGAACCCGCAACTTTCCCCCTCCATTTCATCCGCCCGAAAACGCGAAACACCCGGAATACTTTCCCTGATGTTTCCCCCTTTCGTCAGTATCACCCGATACTGCGTTAGGGCACACTTAGCACCGTTACATGTCATGTCATGCATCGTCATGCATCTGTTTGCATTGTATTCACTGTTTCTTCCCCCTCTTCTCTCCGGTAGACTACGCGACCGACGCTGCTGCTGCCTCGATCGACTACGGTGTTGACGACCCCACTTTGGCTGCCGAGCTTCCAGGCAAGCCCCCCATTTGATCACCAGATATCGCCTACTCTTCTCTCTACTGCTTGCATTAGAGTAGTGTAGCATGTTACTGCTTTCGAAACTCCTATTCTGATGCATAGCCTGTCATTGTTGCTACCACTGTTGATACTTTACCTACAATCCTAAATGCTTAGTATAGGATGCTAGTATTCCATCAGTGGCCCTACACCCTTGTCCGTCTGCCCTGCTGTTCTACCGGGCCGTGATCACTTGGGGGTGATCACGGGTATATATTACATACACATATACATGATACTTGATGTGACTAAAGTCGGGTCGGCTCATTGAGTACCCGCGGTTGATTCACGGATTGGGGGCTGAAAGGACATACTTTCCCGACGGCCCTCTGTGTGGATCTTTGTGGCGGAGCGACAGGGCAGGTTGAGACACCTAGGAGACAGGTGGCCTGGCCCTGGACGTTGTCCGCGGTTGTTTCATAATAACACGCTTAACGAGTTTGGATATTTGATCTGAGTCTGGCCATTTGGTCTATACGCACTAACCAGCTGCGTGGGAACAATTATGGGCACTCGACGTCGTGGTATCAGCCGAAGCCTTCTTGACGTCAGCTGTTTAGCGGCGCGCGCCGGGTTGGACCGCGTAACGCAACTTCCTTAGTAATGGAGGTTGCTAGGTCTGCTCACCGGGCGCCCTCGCAACGTGCAGGTGTGCATTGGGCGATGAGCCCAGACCCCTGTGTGCTTAGGACTTAGACCGACGTGCTGACCTCTCTGCTGTGCTTAGGTAGGGCTGCGACGTGTTGATCTTCTGAGGCCGGGCATGACCCTGGAAAGTGTGTCCGGCCAAATGGGATCAAGCGTGCCGGGTTATGTGGTGCACCCCTGCAGGGAAGTTAATCTATTCGAATAGCCGTGTCCCTCGGTAAAAGGACGACCCGGAGTTGTATTCCGACCTCATGATAACTAGAACCGGACACTTGATAAAACACACCCAGATGAGTTCCAGATATAACTCGGTGGTTGCTCTCTCACAGGGTGATGTGCGGGAGGATCGCCGAGTAGGATTATGCTATTCGTTGTTACTTGGTGAACTTACCATCTATTCTCTTCTACTGCTGCAAGATGGAGGCTGCCAGAAGCGTAGTCTTCGTACGGATTAGCTATCCCCCTCTTATTCCCGCTTGCTGCAGTTCAGTCCACCGATATTACCCATATCATTGTTACCATTGCATATGTAGTATAGATCCTTGCTTGCGAGTACTTTGGATGAGTACTCACGGTTGCTTTGCTCCCCCTTTTCCCCCTTCTGTACCTTCTTCTCGGATGATGCAACCAGATGGTGGAGCCCAGGAGCCAGACGCCACCTACGACGACTCCTATGACACCGAAGGCGCCTACTACTACGTGCAGTCTGCCGACGACGACCAGGAGTAGTTTAGGAGGATCCCAGGCAGGAGGCCTGCTCCTCTTTCGATCTGTATCCCAGTTTGTGCTAGCCATCTTATGGCACCTTGTTTAACTTTATGTCTGTACTCAGATATTTGTTGCTTCCGCTGACTTGTCTATGATCGAGCACTTGTATTCGAGCCCTCGAGGCCCCTGGCTTGTAATATGAAGCTTGTATGACTTTTTACTTTTAGAGTTGTGTTGTGATATCTACTAGTGAGTCCCTGATCTTGGCCGTACACATTTGCGTGCATGATTAGTGTACGGACAAATCGGGGGCGTCACAAGTTGGTATCAGAGCCGACTGCCTATAGGAATCCCCCTTCCACACTACTTGGCCGAAGTCGAGTCTAGACATTGCAAAACTTTTACTAACATGGCTGTGTGGCTTACGGGCCCACGTCGCCATTTGGGTGGTACTAGATTCCTTTACTCCTCGATCCATACTCCGGGATTCTGAACACTCTCCTATTTCGGGTAAAATGATTTTACTAACTCTAACATTAGGATCCCCGAGACCCCTCACCCCAAAGTTGGATTAGCCATAGTTATTGCTTAGACTAGAATTTTGCATAATCCCCACATTGTCATTTGACTCCTTTGAAACATCTTTGTTTTCAGATGGAACCCACGAGGCAGGTCGTGCGCCACACGCAGGCCTTTGGTGCCTCGGGATCACCTGCCGTGCTAGTTGAGATGATGACCTATCTGGGTTATCGCTGGCACCCTGAGTATACCGTGTACGAGCAGTACCAGGACTTTAACCAGGAGCAGTATCGTGCCATCGTCCGCCTCTACTCGCGAGCAGATTACTCCTCTACTGTGCTGCACACCGCTCATGGTGTTGGAGTGACCGTCGATATGGCAGTTCACGATGCTGCTTACGCTGCTCTAACACGCCTTCGTGGAGAGTATCGGGCGTTGGACACTTCCCCTTTCAGGCACGTTGCTATCGCCTCCGACGATGGAGCAGAGGGATACTACACTGCTGCCTACTCCACCCTCACCCGAGAGCCCTTCCATCATCGGAACCTTGTTCTGCATGCTGATGGGCTGGATCGAGCTAACCGAGCTCTTCGCCACGAGTTGTACACCACCCGTCAGCACCTGTGCCGTGCCTTGACGCTGTTGCACCCCTTTGTCCTATCTGGACAGCTGCCTCCTACTGTGCTCTACCCAGCTAGGACCGTGATGCCTCCTGGTGTCGGTTGGCCAGATGTGGGAGGCGACACTCCCGCACCTGGTCCTCTGTTGCCACATGGACGTCGGGTCCTGCACCGGAGTATCCACGGCACTCAGGTTGATGGCGTGGAGGACTTCTCGTTGCAGCACTGCCAGCTGTCAGGCTACCTTTACCTCCACAGTACCGCCTGGGACTGATGTAGTCTTGCTTACTAGTACTAGATGCATTCGCCGCGAGCCTGCGTGCCGCCTATGATGTCCTTAGTTATGTACTGAACTCTGTGTACTGAACTCTATGCATGCACCCCTTATGTAATATATGCCGACTACTATGTGGTATTTTTACGTGCTCCTTTCATTATGCATGTTTCATTCATGAATGATTCCTGTGTTTGCAAATTTCTCAATGCTAAACTACCCCTGCTATATATTAGCAGGATGGTTAGACCAGCTGGCCGTGGTGGCAATGCCCCACCACCGCCCGAATATATGGCCGGTATGATCCAACAGTTGGAGATGAATCGCCAGTTCATGGAGACTGTCATGGCTCAGTTCCCTCATCCCAACATGGGTTAGCAGCAAGGCGTAGTGACACTGAATGACTTTGCTCGCCTCAACCCATCCGTCTACCACAGCTCAACTCAGCCTCTTGATGCTGATGACTGGCTCCGTGACATTGCTTTTGAACTGGAGTCTGCTAGAGTTGCCGCTGCCAACTATGTCACCTTTGCGGCATACTATCTGAAGGGTCCCGCTGCTCAATGGTGGGACAGCCACAGGCGTACACTGCCTGCTGGAACAATCATCACTTGGTCGGAATTCCAAACTGCCTTCCGTGCCCGCTTCATTCCTCAGGGAATCATGGATAGGAAGAAGCGTGAGTTCCGCAATCTCACCCAGGGCAACAAGACTGTGGATGCTTATCAGCGGGAGTTTCTGGACTTATCCCGCTATGCTGAAGAAGACATTGCCACTAATGCTCGTAGACAGGAAAAGTTCCGTGACGGACTTCAGGCTGACATCAAGCTCGCACTGCTTGTGCATGACTTTGGAGATTTCGCCACCTTGGTGAACAAAGCCATCCAGGTTGAAACTGGTCTGCAGGAACACCACAGCACTATCAGGCGCAACCGTGAACCAAGCTCATCCTCGGGCCCTCCCTCACAGAAGCGTAGGGTCTGGATTCCCAACAATGTGTACCGTCCAGCTGCACCTGCTCCAAGGCAGTCCTATGCTGCACCTCGTCTGCCTCCACCACCTAGGCAGCCAAGACTTCCAGCTGCACCACTCCCAGCTCCTGCTTCTGCCCCCAATGATGGTCTGTGCTACAAGTGTGGTCAGCCAGGACACCTTGCCAGGAACTGCTTCCAGAATCAGAACCAGCTTGCACTGCCTACAGCTGGTCGTGGGAACAATCAGCCCCGCAACAACAATGCCAAGCCTTATGGCCGTGCTCAGGCCAACCAAGTTGATCTCAATGAAGCTCAAGATCAACCTGCTACCGTGATGGGTACTCTCCTTGTTAATTCGGTACCTGCATCTGTTTTATTCGATTCAGGAGCATCGCATTCATTCATATCAGAAGATTTTGCATACAAGCATGGCATTAGAAGCGAGGACATGAAAACCACGGTATTAGTACACGCCCCTGCCGGCCAATGCCGAACCTCCATGGTTTGCCACGACGTCCTCATTCAAATCGATGGTCTGGAATTCTATGCCTCTCCCATCATACTGGGGTCTTGTAACATCGACCTCATCCTGGGAATGGATTGGCTGAAAGCACATACCGCTTCTATCGCTTGCGGCACAAAAACCGTCCACCTATTACACCCTTCTAATGAGATAGTAAGCTACCAGGCTTGTCTGGTTCAAAATGCTGAAGCACGTCTTTATGCATTGAATGCATTGGACGCTTCACCACTCGAGGGCATCGAAAACATTCCCATCGTACGTGAGTTCCAGGACGTCTTTCCTGAGGAACTTCCAGGGATTCCCCCTGCTAGAGCTGTCGAGTTTATCATCGACTTGAAACCAGGCACCACTCCTATAGCCAAACGACCCTACAAGATGCCGCCTCATGAACTCATCGAGCTTAAGGAGGAAATCGACAAATCTCTTGCTAGTGGTTTCATCCGCCCGAGTTGTTCTCCTTGGGGAGCACCTTCCCTCTTTGTCAGGAAGAAGGATGGGACAAACCGATTGGTCCAAGATTACCGTCCTATCAACCAAGCAACTATTCAGAACAAATATCCGCTTCCTCGGATCAATGATCTGTATGATCAACTGGCTGGTTCATCAGTGTTCTCTAAACTCGACTTGAGGTTGGGTTACCACCAGATCCGTGTTCGTGAAGAGGATATTCCTAAGACTGCCTTTGTAACTCGATACGGTTCGTTCGAGTACACCATCATGTCATTCGGCTTGACCAATGCTCCAGCTACATTCTCTCGCCTGATGAATTACATATTCATGGAATACCTCGACAAATTCGTCGTGGTTTATCTGGATGATATCCTTGTATTTTCCAAGAATAAGGAAGAACATGCTGAACATCTTCGCCTTGTACTGGAAAAGCTTTGAGAGCATCAACTTTATGCTAAGTTTTCCAAGTGCGAGTTCTGGCTTCCTGAAGTAACCTACCTTGGGCATGTCATCTCCAAGGATGGTATTGCCGTCAACCCTGAACGAGTCCAGGCCATTCTCGATTGGACTCCTCCGAAGAATGTCAAGCAAGTCAGAAGTTTCCTCGGTCTCGCCAGCTATTGCCGTCGATTCGTCGAGAACTTCTCCAAGATCGCCAAGCCTCTGACTGGTCTACTTCACAAGGGCGTTAAGTTCGAGTGGACAGACAAATGCCAGGAAAGTTTCCAGGCGCTTAAGGACAAGCTGACTTCTGCTCCAGTGCTTGCCCCACCTGATACTAAGAGGACTTCGTCATTTACTGCGACGCTTCTCGTCAAGGATTAGGCTGTGTCCTAATGCAAGAGCGCAGGGTAATTGCTTATGCCTCTCGTCAATTGCGTCCTCATGAAGAGAACTACCCAGTTCACGACCTTGAGCTTGCTGCTGTCATATATGCGCTAAAACAGTGGCGACATTACCTTCTCGGTAACCGTTGCGAGATATTCACCGACCACCAAAGTCTGAAGTACTTGTTTACTCAACCAGACCTGAACCTCCGTCCGCAGAGATGGATGGAGACCGTAGCAGATTTTGACTTGGGTATTTCCTATACCCCGGGCAAGGCTAATGTGATGGCTGATGCCTTAAGCCGCAAGTCATATTGCAACCACCTCCAGGTTCACAAGGTTCAGCCCTCGCTCGTTGAAGAATTCAGAAAGCTGAACCTCCATATTGTTCCTCCTGGGGCACTCGCTCCCCCTCCCCTAGAGTTCCGCCAGATGAACCTTCGTGTTGTTCCTCAGGGTTCTCTAAATACCTTGGTTGTCGAACCGGATCTTGTGGACGGTATCAAGACTATTCAAGGTTATGACTCTGAAGTCGAGAAGATTAAACTCTATCTCAAAAGGGGAAAGCCCTCATTCTTCACTATTGCCGATGATGGCGCCTTATACTTCAAGGGCCGCTTAGTGGTACCATGTTCGAAGAAAAACCTGGATATGACTCCTAGTGTTATGAAAGAGGCTCATGATACCCCTTTGACTATTCATCCCGGTAGTACCAAGATGTACCAGGACATTCGTCAGAGATTCTGGTGGTCTAATATGAAGCAAGACATTGCTCGTTATGTTGCTGAGTGTGACGTTTGCCGTCGTATCAAAGCAGAACATCAAAGGCCTGCTGGAACTTTGCAACCTATCTCTATTCCCAAATGGAAATGGGACCATGTTGAAATGGACTTCGTCACTGGATTTCCCAAATCGCACAGAGGTAATGATGCAATACTTGTCGTCATTGACCGGCTTTCTAAAGTTGCACATTTTCTGGCAGTCAAAGAAACGATTACTGCTAGTCAGCTGGCAACTCTCTACATGTCCAGAATTGTTTCACTTCACGGTATTCCACTGGTTATCAGTTCAGACCGTGGCAGTTTATTCACTTCAAGATTCTGGGCAAGTTTCCAAGAAGCTATGGGAACACATCTGTCATTCAGTACTGCCTTTCATCCTCAGTCGCAAGGGCAAGTTGAACGTGTCAACCAAGTTCTCGAAGACATGCTTCGAGCTTGTGTTATTTCCTTCGGCAAGAAATGGGAGGAATCTCTCCCGTATGCTGAGTTCTCTTATAATAATAGCTATCAGGCTAGTCTGAAGATGGCTCCCTTCGAAGTGTTATATGGACGAAAGTGTCGAACCCCTCTGAACTGGTCAGAAACTGGGGACCGTTCACTCTTCGGTTCGGATATTATTCAACACGCTGAAGAGCAAGTCCGCGTCATTCGCGAGAATCTGAAGACTGCTCAGTCACGTCAGAAAAGTCAGTATGATCGTCATCATCAAGACATGGTCTATCAACCTGGCGAAAAGGCTTATCTTCGAGTTACACCGATGAAGGGTGCTCACCGCTTCGGGATCAAGGGCAAATTAGCTCCTCGCTATATTGGTCCTTTCACTATTCTGGAAAGGCGTGGAAAGGTGGCATATCAACTGGAGCTGCCACCGAACCTTTCTCAGGTTCACGATGTGTTCCACGTGTCTCAACTCCGCCGCTGCTTCAAGGACCCAGTCCGCGCAGTGGATCACGAAGTGCTCGAGTTGCAACAGGACCTCTCCTATAAAGAGCATCCGGTCTGCATTCTCGACCAAGCTGAACGTCGCACACGTCAGAAGGTGATCAAGTTCCTCAAAGTCCAGTGGTCGCATCACTCGGAAGACGAAGCCACTTGGGAACGCGAGGATCGTCTTCGTGAAGAATACCCCGCACTGTTTCCTTCTACCTCCTAAATCTCGGGACGAGATTTCTTGTAGTGGAGGAGATTTGTAACGCCCGGGTAATCACGCTACAGTAATTCCCTGCTAACGATGCCACGTCATCGTGTTACTGATGATAGCATCACGCTAATCGAAAACCCCGTTCGAAATAAGAACCCAAAAAAGAAATAAACAAAATAAGTTTTCAAAATGATAAATAAAAATGTACGGGCGGTGCTAAATATTGCAAGATCAATTATGGACTAGTTATTACAATTTCTAAAATTGCCTAAGTATTTTAAATAAAGTAAAACAGAAAAGGAATAATTAAATAAAAGAAAAGGAAAAGCAAACAACAAAATAAAATGAAAACTAACCTAACCTAACCTACTGGGCCTCGGCCCACTACCATCTAAACTGCCTATAACCCCACCCCTCGGTGGGGTAAAATATCCCCTCTCCATCCCCACCGACACTTTCCCCCTCCCCTCTCTCTCGACTGGATCGGAAGGGAGAACCCCATCGGCCTGCGGACGCCCCATCGACGCCCGACGCCGGCCTGCGGTCGCCGCCGCCTGGAGCTACCTCGCCTCGCTGGTCTGCCTCCTCGCCGTCGCGTCGTCCTCGTCCCCCACCACGAGCCTCGCTGCCTTGACCCTACTGCCCCACGGTGAGGCCCTGGCCTCTCCTCTCCTCCTCTGTCGCGCGCCCCACCGCGGCCATGGCCATGCTCCCGCTCCCTCTCAACGAACGGGCCACGCCGCACGCGCCTTGGGCCATGGCCCCGCATCCACCGCTCACCGCCGCCGCTGCACGCCACGGCTCAGCCTCTGCTGCTCGCCCGCCGCCCGTCCCTCCGGCGCTGGGCGCCCCTGCTCGCCGCCGCACCGCGCCTGGCGCCGCTCACCCAGCCGCTGCAGCCACGGCCGCCCTCCGATGGCGCCCAGCTGCGCCCCGGCGGCCTTGCCCCGCCTCTGCCCCGCTGGCCGCGCCCCCCTCAACGGTCGCCGCCCGCCTGGCCTGGCCGCGCCGTCCCGCGGACGCGCGCGCCGCTCCGGCCGT
>LR738710.1:567928006-567956370 GCA_902687465.1 Secale cereale | reverse complement strand
CCCGGCCGGCCCTCCCCCCACCGCGCCCCTGGCCGCCGGCCACTCCCCTGGCCGCGCCGCGCCAGCACCCCCACGGCCAGGGCGGCAATGGCCTCGCCTCCGGTGGCTTCGGGTGCGAGCGCCCGCACCCATATGCCCGTGCCCGATCCATTTGGCCCCTGTGCCTATGGCGTGGGGCCCGCCCCCCAGAACAAAAAAAAGAAAAGTTAAAAAAAACAATAATAAAAATAAATAAATAAATAAATTAATTAATTAATTAATTAAGTTAATTAATCATGTTTAATTAATCTAATTAACTAATTAGTTTAACTAAATAGTAATTAGATTAGATAAACCCAGATTAGGCTTAACACAGTATGACACACGGGCCCCACTGGTCAGTTTGACCAGTCAACCATGATGACGTCAGCATGATGTCATGCTGATGTCATAAATCATTTTTCGAATTAATTTAATTAATATTAAATTCCAGAAATTAATAAAACCTTTAGAAAATCATATCTTTTAAACCGTAACTCGGATGAAAATAATTTATATATGAAAGTTGCTCAGAATTTCGAGACGCATCCGAATACGCAGACAGTTCGTCCACCACACATCCCTAACATACCGAACCCGCAACTTTCCCCCTCCGTTTCATCCGCCCGAAAACGCGAAACACTGGGAATACTTTCCCGGATGTTTCCCCCTTTCGTCAGTATCACCCGATACTGCGTTAGGGCACACTTAGCACCGTTACATGTCATGTCATGCATCGTCATGCATCTGTTTGCATTGTATTCACTGTTTCTTCCCCCTTTTCTCTCCGGTAGACTACGAGACCGACGCTGCTGCTGCCTCGATCGACTACGGTGTTGACGACCCCACTTTGGCTGCCGAGCTTCCAGGCAAGCCCCCCCTTTGATCACCAGATATCGCCTACTCTTCTCTCTACTGCTTGCATTAGAGTAGTGTAGCATGTTACTGCTTTCGAAACTCCTATTCTGATGCATAGCATGTCATTGTTGCTACCACTGTTGATACTTTACCTACAATCCTAAATGCTTAGTATAGGATGCTAGTATTCCATCAGTGGCCCTACACCCTTGTCCGTCTGCCCTGCTATTCTACCGGGCCGTGATCACTTGGGGGTGATCACGGGTATATATTACATACACATATACATGATACTTGATGTGACTAAAGTCGGGTCGGCTCGTTGAGTACCCGCGGTTGATTCACGGATTGGGGGCTGAAAGGACATACTTTCCCGACGGCCCTCTGTGTGGATCTTTGTGGCGGAGCGACAGGGCAGGTTGAGACACCTAGGAGACAGGTGGCCTGGCCCTGGACGTTGTCCGCGGTTGTTTCATAATAACACGCTTAACGAGTTTGGATATTTGATCTGAGTCTGGCCATTTGGTCTATACGCACTAACCAGCTGCGTGGGAACAGTTATGGGCACTCGACGTCGTGGTATCAGCCGAAGCCTTCTTGACGTCAGCTGTTTAGCGGCGCGCGCGGGGTTGGATCGCGTAACGCAACTTCCTTAGTAATGGAGGTTGCTAGGTCTGCTCACCGGCCGCCCTTGCAACGTGCAGGTGTGCATTGGGCGATGAGCCCAGACCCCTGTGTGCTTAGGACTTAGACCGACGTGCTGACCTCTCTGCTGTGCTTAGGTAGGGCTGCGACGTGTTGATCTTCCGAGGCCGGGCATGACCCTGGAAAGTGTGTCCGGCCAAATGGGATCAAGCGTGCTGGGTTATGTGGTGCACCCCTGCAGGGAAGTTAATCTATTCGAATAGCCGTGTCCCTCGGTAAAAGGATGACCCGGAGTTGTATTCCGACCTCATGATAACTAGAACCGGACACTTGATAAAACACACCCAGATGAGTTCCAGATATAACTCGGTGGTTGCTCTCTCACAGGGTGATGTGCGGGAGGATCGCCGAGTAGGATTATGCTATTCGTTGTTACTTGGTGAACTTACCATCTATTCTCTTCTACTGCTGCAAGATGGAGGCTGCCAGAAGCGTAGTCTTCGTACGGATTAGCTATCCCCCTCTTATTCCCGCTTGCTGCAGTTCAGTCCACCGATATTACCCATATCATTGTTACCATTGCATATGTAGTATAGATCCTTGCTTGCGAGTACTTTGGATGAGTACTCACGGTTGCTTTGCTCCCCCTTTTCCCCCTTCTGTACCTTCTTCTCGGATGATGCAACCAGATGGTGGAGCCCAGGAGCCAGACGCCACCTACGACGACTCCTATGACACCGGAGGCGCCTACTACTACGTGCAGTCTGCCGACGACGACCAGGAGTAGTTTAGGAGGATCCCAGGCAGGAGGCCTGCTCCTCTTTCGATCTGTATCCCAGTTTGTGCTAGCCATCTTATGGCACCTTGTTTAACTTTATGTCTGTACTCAGATATTTGTTGCTTCCGCTGACTTGTCTATGATCGAGCACTTGTATTCGAGCCCTCGAGGCCCCTGGCTTGTAATATGAAGCTTGTATGACTTTTTACTTTTAGAGTTGTGTTGTGATATCTACTAGTGAGTCCCTGATCTTGGTCGTACACATTTGCGTGCATGATTAGTGTACGGACAAATCGGGGGCGTCACAACCAAGATCTTCAGCTGTGCCAGTTGTCGAGCCCAGGCCTACACTTTCAGCTCATGCAGCCACTGCCACAGTTGTTCCTCCAATATTAACTCCTCCAGTTCCACAGACTTCGTTGGAAGCGTTTGCAGATGCTCTTATCTCCACGCCATCTACGTACACCGGAGCCACCAACGAGAAGACTTCTTCAGGAGCTCTCGGAGATCGTGCCTAGAGTGTCGTATAGCACTATGCATTTTCAAGCTTTTTGGTAACTTGTTGCCAAAGAGGGAGAAAGTGTATAGATTATTAGGCTTCGAGAGAGAGTGTATTGCTTCTCTTAGTTGGTTTTGCTTGCTACTTCGTTTGGTCATTTGGTTATTGCTACAATTTGCTTATGTGTGCGCGATACTTTTTGTGCTTGATCATATCGTACTATACTTAATGTGTGCTTATTTGATTGTGTATGATCATTCACTTTGTTATTTTGGTGATGAGTGCTTATTGCTTAAATCTTATCATTTTGAGCGCTCCACCAAGATGTATGTGACATGGAAGAGTAACCCATATGATCCTAATTGATTGTGCATTTGAATTCAAAAGCAAATCTTAAATAATGCACAAATTTAGGGGAGCTCTTGCTTATCACATACTTCTCAAAGCAACGATATATTTCACTTATTACCATTTGTCGAAGTTTTGATCTATATGTTGTTATCAATTGCCAAAAAGGGGGAGATTAAAAGTGCAACTAATCCCCGGGTGGTTTTGGTAATTAATAACAACATATGGCTCATTGAACTCATATCCTTTCAAGATAAATATTTCAGGAAGTTCATTGATTGGCATGGCATGGATTAGAGATGTGGACCCCTCAAAATGCTAAGGACAAAGCTTGGCAAAAGCTCAAGACTATACATCTTCATTTTAGTGATCCAAGATCACATTGAGTCCACAGGAAAAGCCAATACTATTAAAATGGGATGAGGTGTTGCTTAATGGCTTACTTGCTCAAAATGCTTAGTGATATGCTCCAAATCCCTCAACCACTTTTTCACTTCCACATATGTCCCAAACCTAAAAGTCAAACTCGGCCCCACCGATTTGATCTATCCGGCGCCATCGAGTTCACTTGACATAGCTACTGCCACAAACCCTAATTAGTTCGGTCTCACCGGTAGGGATCTTGGTCTAACCCAGACGGGATTGCAAACTATTTGTTTCCCTTCGTAACATTCCGGTCTAACCGATATGAGCGAATCGGACCCATCGAGTTGGCAATGCAAATCTCTGTTTCCTCTTTGTAACGTTTTGGTCTCACCAAGATGAGCGAATCAGTCCCGCCAAGTTTGCATGGCCAAGTCTGTGTTAGCCTATTACTAAAATCGGTCTCACTGAGTTCATGTGACCGGTCTCACCGGTATGAGGTTTGCCCTAACCCTAACACATCGGTCTCACCGAGTTGATATGGTCGGTCCCACCGAAATGTCTAGCATTCACATTTTGAATTGCTTCGGTCTGACCGAGTTCGTTTATTCGGTCTGACCGAGTTGGGTCAAATGTGTGTAACAACTAGATTTTGTGTGGAGGCTATATATACCCCTCCACCCCTTCTCCATCAAAGAGATAGAGAGCCACCAGAACGTGCCTACACTTCTACTATTCATTTTTCTGAGAGAGAACCACCTGCTCATGTGTTGAGACCAAGATATTCCAATCCAACCACAAGAATCTTGATCTCTAGCCTTCACCAAGTTGTTTTCCATTCAAATCTTCTTTCCACCATATCCAAATCGATGAGAGAGAGTTGAGTGTTGGGGAGACTATCACTTGAAGCACTAGAGCAAGGAGTTCATCATCAACACACCATTTATTACCTTTTGGAGAGTGGTGTCTTCTAGATTGGTTAGGTGTCGCTTGGGAGCCTCCGACAAAATTGTGGAGTTGAACCAAGGAGTTTGTAAGGGCAAGGAGATCGCCTACTTCGTGAAGATCTACCCTAGTGAGGCAAGTCCTTCACGGGCGACGACCATGGTGGGATAGACAAGGTTGGTTCTTCGTGGACCCGTCATGGGTGGAGCCCTCCGTGGACCCGCGCAGCCGTTACCCTTCGTGGGTTGAAGTCTCCATCAACGTGGAGGTACGATAGCACCACCTATCGGAACCACGCCAAAAACATCAGTGTCTCCAATTGCGTTTGCACTCTCCAACCCCTCCCTTTAACTTCATATGCAATGCTTTACTTTCCGCTGTCACAACTCTAGAATTGCATGTGTAGGAAGATTGCTTGACTTGTGCTAAATTGCTAAAAACTGTCAAAACTTAAAATTGGGGAAAGACTAAGTTTTTATTTGGTCAAGTAGTCTAATCACCCCCCCTCTAGACATACTTTCGATCCTACAAGGTCCCGCTATTGGTTATTGACCGTAGAGGTGTCCCGGCCATGTCTGCATAGTTCTTGAACCCGCAGGGTCTACAAACTTAACGTTTGTGACGATATAAATATAGTTCAATCATTATGGTGGTTACCGAAGGTTGTTCGGGGTCCCGGATGAGATCCCGCACGTGACGAGGAACTCCAGAATGGTCTGAAGGTGAAGATTGATATATTGGACGAAGTGTATTGGAGTCCGAAATTGTTCCGAGAGTACCGGGTGATGACCAGCATCACCGAAAGGGGTTTCAGGGGGCCCCGACAAGTGTTGGGGGGCCCATGGGCCGAGGGGAGGGGGCAAACCAACCCACTAAGGGGTTGTGCGCCCCCTCACCCTTTCCCACGTAACCAGAAGGGCTGGGGGCGCTCCCATAGGGCAGCCACCCCCGTTACCTTGGGGGCCAAGGCTCCCAAGGGGGAGGCGCACCAAAACCCATCTAGGGTTTTCCCCTGGTGCCCCCGTAGGGAACCCTAGGGCGCCCCTCCTCCTCCCTCCCCCTATATATAGAGGGGCAGAGGGAGGGCAGCCACACCCATCTATGCCATGACGTTGCCCTTCCTCTCCCTCGTAGTCTTCTTCCTCTCCGTATTGCTTAGCGAAGCTCTGCTGAGATTCCACCACCACCACTATCACCACGCTGTCGTGCTGCCGAAGGAATCGAGCTACTACTTCACCACCGCCCGCCGGATCGAGGAGGTGAAGGCGTCATCAAGTCGTACGTGTGTTGAACGCGGTGTCGTCCGTTCGGCACTAGATCGGAGTTCGCGAGACGGATCATGATTGGGTCGCGAAGACGTTCGACTACATCAATCACCTTTCTTAACGCTTCCGCTAAGCGATCTACAAGGGTATGTAGATCCAATCTCTCCTCTCGTTGATGGTCATCTCCTAGATTGGATCTTGGGTGTTCATAGGAATTTTTTGTTTCCCATGCAACGTTCCCCAACAATTCTATAGGATGCAACGTTCCCCAACAATTCAAATTGAAGCCAATCATGTGTTGTCGCCACCACTTTCCACAATCCCAGCAGCTACATGTGTTGTGTCAATAATTATGTTGTCGTCGCTGCACAACCATTCCTCTATGTCAAGCCATTGTTCATAGGTTGCATCTTGCTATTGAAGGCAAACATGCCGAAGTGAGAGCCGCCAAAACTCACAAAGAGCCTTTCGACAACATCTCACAACATCACGAGTACAAGCCATCAACAGTAACCACCAGCTCTGGAGAGTTTTCGGTGTCCATGCCGGAGGGCCGATTGGTGCCGCCATGTTAAGATCACCTGATCCACCCCTCATGAGCATCCATCATCGGGGAGATCCGCTGATGAACTAGTCTGCACGTCCGACTGGATCCAACGCTTGCGCCATCGTCGCTTAACAATTCTATAGGATGCAACGACGTGAGCGATGCAACCGACTGTCACACGCATAACTGCCCTCGTGCTCGCACGAAGCCGTCGAATCCAAAGGAATTGCTGACGGACGACCAACTCCATGTCCAACCCACGCACACCACCATGGAGGCCTGGCTCGTTGCAGAACAAATGGCAGGAGGTCATCACCACATCCGGGCTACAATGCCTCACCGCTAGTGTGGATCGCTGTTGCTGCACCATGTGTTGTTCCTGTTGCATGTAGATTGCTTCAAATCCGTCGTCGTACGTTGCCGCCACCCCCGCGTATAGGACCACCTAGAGCCCCGCCGCCACCGTCAGCCATATGGGCTTTGCTCGGCGACGTCATACGACGGCGGCGAAGGAGCGAGCTAGTGGCCAGGAAGAGAAGGAGTTAGATCGGGAATCACTCGTACCGTCCGTGCCAATGCACATATGTATACATAAGAGAAACAATAGAAATCATTAACAACTACTTATTCTATGCAACAATGAGAAATGTTTAATGCCCCGCTTGGGTTGGAGTATGTACTCCCCCGTCCTTGAAAGAATTCACTTACAACTTTGTTGGAAAGTCAATTTTTTTATGTTTGATCGTATTTAATACATCACATTTATGCCATCAGATTAGTATCATTAGATACATGATAAAATATATTTTCATCATATACCTATTTGGTTTCACAAACATTGATATATTTTTGCACAAACTCCGTCAAACTTTAAGATAGTTTGATTCTCCAACAAAGTTGGAAGTACATTCCTTGAAGAACGAAGAGAGTACTATTGAAGGTACCATTTTTGTCTTCTTATTATGAGAGTTGAGAGCTCGTGGACCATAGAAATAAATTTACCACCAAATAAAAAATCCCTGGACCTTGGACTATTTACAACACCTCAATTGCATGAATATTATTTATCTTTAAAAAAATCTATACTTTTGTGAAGCATTGCCTGCAAATTCATATATGGTTTTGTGTGAGATTTAAGAAATCATACCATTTCAGCCATTTTGTACATCATCATTTTAGAATATTGTGCCACATAGGTCCTAAAATTTCCAGACAACATAAAGATCATAGCACCAAAATCTCCCTCAATTCACAATGATATATGTCATTTTAAATATTGATACAATTTCATCATTTAAATTCAACATTTTTTATTTGTTTGTGTGCATGTTTGGAAAAAATGTTTTTTTTGTCATGAGAAAGTGGTACAGTTTTCAGTTACATATCTCAACATTTTGTAAATATCAATTGTTTTTTTAACATATTGTACATATCAATTGTTACCAAAGTTCGAATGCACGTTTTCTGTGAAGCTATACAAAAAAGGTAACTGTTTGAGGACGGCGCACCGGCCGAACATTGGGCCGGACGCATCCACGCACGCTCGCCTCAGCCATACACCAAATGACGCGAGGAAACGGTGCCACCCCCGCTGCCTTCAACCTCGCGCGGATCTCGCCCCCATGACGCCGCATCTCTACCCCTCTCCCCCCTCACGCGGATCTCCTCCATTGCAGCGTGTGGAGCAGCTCGCCGTCGGTCATGGATGTAGGTTGCGGCCCCGCTCGTCTTCCCACCTCCTTTTTCTTCCTTCTCCTCCGCCCCCTCTCTTCCTTTTTTGCTGCAACCGGCGACATGCCATACGACAGGAGGACCGAGGTGCCTGTGCTACAACCATGGCGACCCAGAGCAGCTGCAACCGCGGCACTGGGAAGAGTTGCAAACTGCATTTTCCCGTGCTACAACCATGGACACAAAAAGCTACGTCCAATAGATAAAAAAGCTTCAACCAGACAACGGAATACAGGAAAAGTTACAACCGTTTTGCAAAAAGCTTCAACCTGCAGATGAAAAAGCTTCAACCAGCAGAGGAGGGGACACGCTGGGGAGGGAGCTGCAATCACGTACTGGTACTGCAGCTGCAAACGGCAATGCTCGTGCTATAACCATGAATGCAAAAAGCTACATCTATTAGATAAAAAAGCTTCAAACCAGACTTCAGAACACATGAAGAGCTGCAATCGTTTTAACAAAAGCTTCATCCAGCAGATGAAAAAGCTTCAACCAGAGATTGAAAATCTTCAGCCAGCCACTTCAAAAGTTTCAATCGCTTTTTTAGGTACACGTGAAAAGTTGCAACCGTTTTAAAAAAAAGCTTCATCCCGCAAATGAAAAAGCTTCTACCAGAGACCGAGAAAGCTTCAACAAAAATGCTGGAACCTGCGACGATGTCATTTTTACTGGAACTAGCGGCATCGTTTGCTACAACCAGCGACTCAATTTGTTGCGACCGAGAAATTTTGCTGCATGCGTGGATCTGGCGAGAAACACGAGAAAAGACGGCGGCGACCGACGGCGTGTGCGGCATCCAGCAGTGCGGGAGCGGCGGAGAGAGAGGGATGCAGGTGAGGGCGTGGTTGCCGGCGGGCCTGGAGGACGTGCAAGCGACAAGGAGCAGCGCCGCGCAGCGCGGGAAGGAAGAAGAAGAGAGGGGAGTCAACGCGCGCGATCGGACGGCTGCTCGCTGGATCGAGCGACTGGGGTTCGACCGGCCGAAGCTTGGGCCGGCGCGCCGGTGCCTAGCGTCGCCCTATAGAAAAACCTTTTTTTTTTTTTGGTAAAAGAACTCATTTCGCAGAAAAAGTACCGGTTGACCTCTCTCTCCAATCGGGCCATTGGGGAGAGCGGTGGAGCGTTGTTCCTCTTCTTTCCCCCAACCTCACTCCTCCGCACGAACAAGCCTCCAGGCCTCCTCCAGCGGGCGAAGCACGCCAACACGATGGATTTTTCTTCATAGTCGTCGCCCTCGTCGCACCCCGCTCTACCGAACTGCCGAGGAGAGGAGATCCACCTGTTCTGGTCGATTTCTTCTGTTGGTGACGAACCCCTAACCTGCTTGGATTGTTCTATTATTTATTTTTTGCTGTGAGCAGTCCAATCCACATACCACTTTCCGGGACTGACATCGACCCATTCCTTTCGCCGCGGTGTCGTTTGCAGCATGGTCTTGGTGGAGTTGTAACTGCAGTTGGGTTTCCAGTAATTTTGGGGGTTCAACAGTTCAACAGAACCCCCAAACCCTACGTTAGATCCGCCCCCCCCTGCCAAGCTCCGCTACGTTTATGATATTGTGACGGCATCGTGCCGTCCTTCGCTGCTTACTTTGCGCATTGGTGAGGCTGAGACTTTTAATGGGCCAGATGGTGAGTGCGCCACTGTTATGCTTTAACATTTTATTAAGGCTGTGTGATCGTCTTGTCTGACGACCGAACCTGTTCCGATGCCCCTGAAATGGCGAAATTGTGCAGGTTTCAGATGGTGTTGTCCAAGAACAGACAGCTCGCAATGGTAATAACGACGTAAACTTACAACATCTTCTTGCAGCATGTTGTTTTGGCTATTTGGTTGAGCACCTGATTGGTATGCGGTTGCTTTGTTGCATTTTCTTTGCCAGGCGGGATCATTAAGAACGGGAGGGAAATCGTATTGCAGGTGAGAATATGTTTAAGCATGTATTTCGTGTCTGTTGAAATATATTGCCCGCCTCTCTCCATCAGTTCGGACTTTCGTATGAGTTGGCTGGAGCATGAATTCGATAGTGTCATGCCGTGTATCAAATCCAGAGACATGCATCTTAGAAATGCGACTGGACTTAGAGACTGTTCATTCCAATCGATAGACATCAGGATATGTGCTCCTTGCTGTGAAACCACAGCCAATAAGAGTGTTCTGTAAGCTGCTAGCACATTCTTATTTCTATCAATTACTATAAACCAGAAATATTTTCATTTTTTACCGATAATTATTCGGATGTATCTGACCGGCATTGGTGTGGAAACTCAATGACGTATCAGGGTAATCTAGCATCTAGTTTCTGTTCAGTTTGAGTTATTTTGCTCCTTGTGCAAAGTACAAATGGGAAAGAAGCGATTGCTTATAGTAGTTGGTCTTGTGGTCTTAAGGTTGCCCATGTCTTGGTGAGCGTGCATTTGTGCATCGTCATAATTTGCATTTAGCTTGACACGGCTCACTCACCAATTCAAGATAAGCTATGAATATTTCCCATATGACAATGGCAGCAGGAGCAGTGCCTTTCATGAATACAGAAAAGCTCATTTAATGAACAAGTACGAGTTCTCTCACATATCTCTTGATATCAATTGTGTGTCAGGCTTTTAACTGGGAATCCCATAAACACAATTGGTGGAGTAATTTAGAGGGCAGAGTTGCCGACATTGCTAAATCTGGGTTTACATCAGTATGGTTGCCTCCACCGACACAATCGTTATCTCCAGAAGGTAAGCTAGTCATGAGTTCACCATTACTCTTTCTTATCAAAAGACTAGTTGCAGAAAGTCTGACTGATGCGTTTCTCCACAGGCTATCTGCCACAGAATCTGTACAGCCTTGACTCTTGTTATGGTTCTCTTCAGCAGCTAAATTCGTTGATTCAGAACATGAATGACCACAATATAAGGGCTATGGCTGATGTAGTTATTAACCATCGAGTTGGGACTACTAAAGGATCAAATGGGATGTATAATCGTTATGATGGTATCCCAATATCATGGGACGAACATGCTGTTACATCTTGTTCTGGTGGGAAGGTAGCCATTTTACAAAGACTAAGAATAAAGAAATCAAAGAACAAAAAGAAACCCCCGTATAAACACAATGACCAGGGTACTAGCGACCTGGAGTTCTACTTAGACTTATAGTGATGGATAAGTATGACTTGGTTTGTGCAAGATATTCCTATTTTTGTGCAGCCTTTTACTTATCACCATATCTTGATGGCTAAGCACTATTATTAAGCATTACTCAACTTTGGTGCAACTTCTTTATCAGGGGAACAAAAGTACTGGTGATAACTTTGATGGGGTTCCCAACATAGATCATACCCAGCCATTTGTAAGGAAGGATATTATTGAATGGCTGATCTGGCTTCGGGAAACCATTGGTTTTCAAGATTTCCGCTTTGATTTCACAAAAGGGTAAATAGCCAATTGGCTAGAAACATACTATTATGAAACAAACAAATTGACTACTGTTGCCATATTTTGCATTGTTAATGTGCTGATTCGCCACATTTTCTGTTTAGTGCAGTTATGCTTCAAAGTTTGTGAAAGAATACATTGAGGAATCAAAGCCTCTTTTTGCAGTGGGGGAATACTGGGACAGCTGTGAATATGCCCCTCCTGACAACCATCTGAGCTACAATCAGGGTAAGAGATATGTAACGGCATCTGTACTGATTTCTATGCCACAATGATGTAATTTTTGGCCAAAGCACTCTTAAGACCAATCCCTTGACTGACTACCAGGAATATTATGGTAATATACATATTATGCCCATGTTATTGAAATTTATCAATGTTAAATTGTTACCACTGTCTTGGTTTCCTCTTCATTTGTCTGCCCATCTCTCTGAACCGTTCTTGACATGGAAGGTTTAATTTACTACTACGAATGCAAGGCAGTTCTGTAACTATATCAGATTGTCTCCACGCATTTGTCATATTGATGAAACCAAATAAAGATATACAAGCAACATCTTTCATTTTTTTTCAGATAAACATAGGCAGAGAATTATCAATTGGATAGATAGCACTGGAGGACTTTGCGCTGCGTTTGATTTCACAACAAAGGGTATTCTTCAGGTTAGAAATGATCATGGCTCTACAGGAGCAAATAAGTATCTTTGGTGATTAGTTTGAGCAGTTTGGTGTTGCTGGAGCAGGAGGCTGTGAAAGGAGAGTTGTGGCGTTTGCGCGACCCTGAAGAAAAGCCGCCTGGTGTGATGGGGTGGTGGCCTTCAAGATCAGTTACATTTATTGAAAATCATGACACAGGGTCAACTCAGGTCCATGTTTCCCCCCTTCTTTGCTCAAGGCTATAACTTTTCCAAGTTAATATTTGCTTGGAATTGTTCATAGGGTGCTATTAAGCACATCTAATTGGAAGTTCTATTATTTCAGGGCCATTGGCCATTTCCATCTGACCATATCATGGAGGTATGCCATAAGTTGTTTGCACTACTTATCCATAGCACTGGTTTTCGTTAGAAGTGAATTGCATGTTCTACGCAATCAATTTATACAATGGTGATGATTTTATAAAACCCTGACGCCGGTTAAATAATGATCGTATGCATCAAAAAGTTGTTCGTCACATTAAGAATTTCAAGACAGATATCATCAATAAGGATCACATGTTTATATTTGAATAGACAAAGATTTCATGCACATTGTATCTGACTTGATTTGGATATACTGTTAGTCTGTTTCAAGATGTGATCACTGACCATGCTGCTGCAGCTGGAACTAGTATAGAAGTGAATTGTGTATCAACAGACGCTTCCGCATCATTTGCTTTAGAACAAGCCAGCTGTTCTCTTCGGAGATATAACTGTTAGTCATTTACTAAAAACATGCACAAACTAATTGTCTTTCAGGGATATGCTTATATACTTACGCACCCTGGAATCCCCACAGTGTTCTACGACCATTTCTTTGACTGGGGAGATTCTTTCCACGATGAAATAACAAAACTGGTATTCTGCTCATACCAATCTATTCTAGCATACATCCATGATAGCTGTTTGCCCTAAACTTTGAATATATTTTTCTGTACCCAGATGGAGATTAGGAAATCCCAAGACATACATAGTCGTTCAGCTGTCAAAATTTTGGAGGCAAGCTCAAATCTGTACTCGGCGGTAATTGATGATAAGTTATGCATGAAGATCGGAGAGGGCCCCTGGTGCCCAAGCGAGCCAGAGTGGAAGCTGGCGGCATGTGGAGACAGATATGCCGTGTGGCACAAGTAGGCAGCGACAAGCCGCATCAGCGTGCCATATTTCTGCTGAAGAGAAGATATTAGCCTGGTAACATTATTCGAGTGACGAACTTCAAAAATAGAATAATTTTTTATGAGTGCACCATGTCACTGCATTTATTTGGCCAGTCAATAATAGAGGGCATAGACCTATCTCTTTATATGTATGAAAAAAATAATACAGAATGTACATGTATAATGTGACGCACGCACGCACACAACTGCTTGATTATATATGTAGAAAAGGAGTTTCATGTTTCAGCTTGCTCGGTGTGATGTATTCGCAGAAAGTGTACCTGGACAGGCTGAGGCAATTTTCAAAGGTCGTCTGCTTTCACCGCATTTTTTGCCTGGTTGCATCATGGCAATGTTGACTTAACCTGTTGGCAATCTTCCGGTGGAAGGAGGGATTCCTTCCCTTGCAAGGAGTCGCTTGGCATTCTTGCACACAACTCCCTTAGTTGAGTCCGTTTTCCTTTTCCCTCTCTTCACTGGCGTGGGATTGGATCTGGCTCAGTATATGTTGGGGAGAGGGCATATTCTGTAATAATCATCTTATGGAGTACGTATTTCGGGAAAAAAAAAATCTCATGTAGGTACTCGTGCAAAATAAATGGCGGGAACAGGTACAAAATATAAATCCATGGCTTACCTTCCCGCCGCCGGCTCTTCTCCCCTTCCCAGTTCCCTCCCTCCCACCTCATGGCGGTGGAGCCGCCACCCAGCAACCACCACGGCGACCCATCTACTCCCGGCGGCCTGGGCTACTTCCATCTCCGCCTCCTCGGCCCCGTGGCGTCGCTCTTCCTGCTACGCTCCGACCGCCTCTATTCTCTCTCCTTTTCCCGCCGCCGGGGCTACCGCCTCTGCCTTATCGCGTCCCCTGCGCGTCGCCGCAGGCGCTGCCGCCGCCGCGATCTTCTGCTCAGCACTGCCGGCTGCGTCCTCCGCCTCACCCACTGCTTCTCCGGTCCCGACGCCGTGCGCGTCAATGGGCTGCCCCTCCACGGCGGCGGCGGCCCGGTCGATCTGGCCGTGGGGGACGAGGTCTCGCTCCTCCTCCTCGGCTCCAGGTACGGATTTGTGGCCGAGAAATTTGTTTCTTGTGAAAGGGGTGGCAAGGTAGCGGGGTCCTGCGAGGAGGTTCTTGTGCTGAGGGCAGAGTCCCTCCGGAAGCGGCTAAGAGCGATCTCAGAGAGCCAGGACCCTCTTTCTTTCTTGAGGGATTCATACTGCGCACATGCTGGAGTGAAAAAAGCGAGAGGAGAGGGTGATTCATTGTGCCAGGACAATCCAATTAACTCTGTTCCTCAGGAGAATTTGCGGCAACAAGAATGCAATTTTCATCAAGACAGATTGGGACACCAACCTGATGTTACAAACAAAGAGACTGTTCAGTTGCCTCAAAGAAGCAGACGAAGCAGCAATGCAAAGCTCAAAGTATGTAGTAATGGGAATGTAGAGCAGCATCACACTGAGGGTTGCTACTCAGACGGGAGCACATTCTTCCTGAACCGCCTCACCGGCATAAGACCTGAAATGCGAGCCGAGCAACACAGTGGAGTGACCCTTCCACAGCTTCTCCACCCTATTGGTAGCTTATTGCGAGTGTTTATCGCAACGTTCACCTCTGACATTTCCTGGTGTGTGCTCTCTCCACTGTTGAATTTTCCCCTTTGTCATGTTGACAGCCATAATTAAATTCTCCATGGAATTCCTAATTCATGTGCATCTCTCAGGTTCCTGGACTACTGTAAGATTCCCCACTACCTGCCAGTAACAATAGCATGCCACAACAAGGACAGATGCTGGAGTGCGAGCAGTGAGAGTAGAACTGCAGCCCCTTTCGAAAACCATCCTAATATACTTTTAGTGTAAGTGGCAACCCAAAAAGTCTTGCAAGCTAATATCTCATGCTTTTGAATTTTGAATCTATAGGGTGTAGGCAAGTCAGACACAGCATCTTAATTTGCAGCATTTGTTGAGGTTTATGGTAGATCAAAACAAGCTAAGCATAACTTTCCTGGAGGATTCATACTGATTTGTTGTGTTTTGCCTTTATTAAGATACCCCCGGTTTCCGGAAGTGATAGCATTTGGAAAGGATAGGAAGAATCAAGGAGTTGCATGCCACCATCCAAAGCTCATAGTGTTACAGAGAGAGGACAGCATGCGTGTTATTATTTCTTCAGCTAACTTGGTACCTAGGCAGGTCAGTGTTACAGTTCATGCTATAATGTCTTATCTTGAATTCTTTTTTTTTTTTGCTGGTGGTTTCTGTTGCTATGCTCGTACTGAAAGTAAACTATACTTTGTGCAGTGGCATCTCATAACAAACACAGTGTGGTGGCAAGACTTTCCCCGCAGGACATCCCCCGACTATTCAGCTCTTTTTAGTGCATTCGAGGGACCAAAATCTGATTTTGCTGCTCAGTTAGTTTCATTCATAGGATCCCTTATCAGTGAAGTCCCTAGCCAATCATATTGGATAAATGAGATAGCAAAGTATGATTTTGAAGGAGCTGGTGGGTACCTTGTTGCTTCAGTACCAGGGTTGTATATGCCAAGTCCTTGTTATTTGGAGTCCAATTATTGCCTTTCAGTAAGTCTACTCTTATTACTGATATTTTATGTGATGTATATTTTCTTGTTTAGTGAAGCCCTTAAGAAGAATAACTAAACATATGAACTATATTCAACTAAACAATATGCTATCTATGATTTGCGTACATTCTCAAGTAGAAACACTTGTCCTAACTTCTAGTTCTTCATTAAAATTGTTTTGACCTATTCCCTGACCAGACACTATTGATTATTTATGCAGGAAAGACAGATTATACATACAAAATCTTCACATAGAATATTCCTTGGTTCTGTGCAAACATCTGTAGTTGGTTTATCCCATCGGTTTCACTTACCATCTGATGCCGGTTCACAACTGAAAGCTTTATCTGTATTTCTTGGAAAATGCCGTGAAAACATGCATGGAACTACAGAAGTGATCTTGAAAAGAAATACAAATATACCTGCAGATGCTAATGCTGTGAGTGTCCTTGTTGCTGATCTGGATAAATTTTGTGAGGAAGGTACATGCAAACCTCAAAATGTGTAACTTTTACTGCACATTAACTCGCATCCTGATGTGCTTTGTGTTTCATGATTCATTTGCAAATCAACATATTTGCTTCTCTTTCTGTTATTTTAATCAATAACCATGTCCAATGCCCCGAAGCAGATTCTGTCCAACTTGGTTTCTTGCCTAGAGAGGTTGCAAAATGGGTATCTCCCCTTAGTGACATGGGCTTCTTCAAATTTTCTGGATTTATCTACCCTAGAGAAGCCCTGGAAGCTGCATTTGGAGCAACTAACACAAAAGTGCAGTTGCTTATGTATGTATCAAAGGTATTGTAGGAAGATCTCAAGATGCCTTTTGATATCTTTGCAGTAGTTTTGAGAAACCCATGCTGATCTTAAACTCTTTCTATGAAATTCAGGGTCCAGAGTTTTCTCAAATTTCAGAGCTGATACAGGATGAGCATCTTCCTTCATTGTGCTCACTAGTAGCGTGCCTGAAAAGGAGCCCTGGGCTTTGGCGGTTAGAAGAGGTAATATACCAAACTAAAGTTTGATAACATAATTTAATATTCCATATTTTTTTGTTAAATTAGTGGTAATACTTACTCTGGGATACCTGAAATTTGTTGCTCCATAGCACTATCAGGTGATTGACGTAGCTCACATTATTTTTTTGCCACCATTTAAAGGGAACAGTCTTCCATTCTTCTGTTTCATATCACCTTACATATTTTATTTCATTCAAGTATCATTAGCGCAAGTTGACTTATCGTTTGTATATGACTTGCCAATATATATGATAAATTACTCCATGAAGATCCTGTGAGAATTACAAATAGTATATGATAGATGCGACCGTGCCATTTCTGGTTTAATTGTCTCCCCAGTCCCCACTGTTCGCGCACTCTATGCAATATGATTCTCTTAGTTCTTAAATAGACTGATTAGGAAATTCAGCGTTTATTCTTCTTGCCTCTCGTATTCTTTTCACGGGAATTTCATGCCTCTTTTTTTATCAGCTCGTGTTTAAAGTTCCCTAAATTACTTGGTGACTGTCTAAGTTAATCCCTTGCCCCCTGCTATGTTTAGTAACCCGTTGTCTTAAACTATGATCTGCATTGTTCTGCAACAGGTATTATCACACTTTAAGTGGCCTGAAACACTGGAGACTGATTTTATGTACAGTGAGTAAAACCATCTTTCTTTTGTTACTGGAAGCCAATCATCTTAATATGGGATTTTAACTAAACACGTTTATTTATGAATTATATTATAGGTGCTTCATCCATCGGGACTTCTATTAATCCACAGTTCATTGCACACTTCGCTTCAGCGACAGGTAAACGATCCAATCATGATGTTGACTCCGAAGAATCTGATCCAGAGGTAATATTTAACTGCCCCATGAACCACACTATCTCAGTAACTTCTGGCTTTTTACTCATTATTCATGGACATTCATTTCCCATGTTCCTCGATCTTCCTAGTGGGGTGGCTGGACAGCAGGTCATGAGCTGAAGAAGCCATCAATCAGTTTGTTATTTCCAACAATTGAGAGGGTGAAAAGCGCGGCTTGTGGAATTCAGTTGTCCAGATATTTGCTTTCTCTACCTGAGGTTGATTTCTCTTTCCAATTTTTTGATTATGTGCTTATTTTATCGGTAAAAGAGCTCATGACGCATTCACATCATATTTGAAGTTCCTATGGCGTAGCTACTTCCTTCAGGATGAAGTTGCATATTAATCTGGGATGCTTTAGTTCAATGAATTATGTAGCTGTTCACAATGAAATAGGCGACACACATCTCTCTAGTTAGGGAAGCAAGTGATAAGGATATTAATGACTTAGAGGTGTTCCTTGTATAGCAGATACATTGCGGTGGGAATAGTTTTTCTTCCATTATAATATCCTGTCCAGAATATTGTGGTTTGGTGGTCGAAGAAAGAAGGCATAAGTTATATTATGGTTTTACTCTACCCATCTCATATACTCCATTTTCACAGAAAACGTGGCAAAGATTGAGATCTACCGGCATATTTCATGATGCAATCCCACATCCACATGATAGGATAGGGCATCCTATGCATGTTAAGGTATGCTCAATATCATTGGGTAAATATGCATTGCCTTCTCTTGTTAATGCTGAGGTGGATAGCATATGTAGGTCTTAGGCGACATCTATATTAGGGAGGAGGATGATTCAAGGAAAATTATTATATAACAATGTGTTTTAATGGATAACGGGGGAAAGGAATTCACATTGATGAAAATAATTCTCTCACCCTCAACAGGTCAATGGAGTGGTCAGCTTATCAGAACTAGAGGCTAACTTTAATCATCATTCCCAATATAGATGTTGCTAACTAATGAACCCCAGTTACAATATTGACATCATACCCTATACCAGGTTGCTCAGAGACGATTCCGGTCTCGGTTAGGTGGCCATTCATTTGGCTGGACTTACTGTGGATCTCACAATTTCAGCCCAGCTGCCTGGGGACAACCGCTGCGCCCTCCGTCCAAAGCAAATCCTACTGATGCCACCAGAGGAGGTCCTTCTGGGTCAAGGCTGCACATTTGCAACTATGAGCTGGGCATCATTCTCATTGCCCCGCCGCCAGGCATGTCAAAGGAGGGCAATGGAAGAAGGCATCGGATTGATGGCATATCCCTTCCATTTGTCATCCCTGCACCACAATACAAGTACAGTGATAGGCCTGCGACACCGCTGGCTATGCGACAAGCCATGGCCGAAGCTTGTATTCCGCAGAGCGACTTGTCAGAAGAGACTGACGAGGATATACCAGATGAAGATGACGAGCATGTGGTTGAACTATCTGACTGTTGTCCTGAAGAGAAAGAAGAGGAGAAGATCTATGCAGAGACTCTATGGGGGCAGGTGGATTCTTCGCAGAGCCAGGGAAAAGATTCCTGAAATTGGAGGCTGGCTCTGCAGTTTTTCACAGAAAGTACAGACCAGATAGTTCATTGGATAAGAGCGTCCAAGGAGAGTAACATTAGATGTAAACATGACAGTTGACAGATAGATTCCAAAAGTTCTTTGAGGGCGAGATCCTTATATCACAGTGAATTCATCATTCTCAACAAGAGAAAATTATCGTCATTGATTCTCATATCAAGTTACAGGCATAAATCACATGAACAGCTGCCTGAATCACCAAGATTATTTCTTATTAAAGGATTGTAGATGATCCAATTGCCCTTTTTTAGATTATATTGTGTGGTGTACATATCTTGTTATTTATTGTTGTATTGATAATTATCATTTGTAAGTTTATTGACAGAGCCTGGAAGGCAACTATAGAAATGATTTGGTGAAAAAACATTGGAACAGAAGTATTTTTTTTTTTGGAAAGGAATACCAAATGCATTCCATTATATAACCAGTACAGGGCAAATCGCCCTTTACATAGTTCAGTACTGTTAAGCTTCATGCACTAACCAACGCAACCAAAAGTCCGAACTGATGGAAAGGGCTAGACAATCCACATATACTGTAACACCCCCTCTCACGTGTGACGGGGAAGACAAGTCAACACGTGCAACCGGAAGAGAGCGACGGCGCGCGAAATTCACGTATGACTCAAGAGGCCTATACGTGGACACAAAGGGGGGCAGCAGCAATTTTTTAGATAAATTGCGAAAGCCAGGACTTGAACTCAAGACCTTAGCTCTGATACCATGTTAAGCTTCATGCACTAACCAACGCAACCAAAAGTCCGAACTGATGGAAAGGGCTAGACAATCCACATATACTGTAACAAGTACAAAGTCTGGGAGTTGGCCCAGCCAGACGCAGCTAAAATATGTGCCACCTTATTACAATCCCGAGGGCAAGACACAACACTACTAACACAAAACCCCACATGCATTTGGAATTTGATGCTCCTGATAATAGCTCCTAAATTTGCTAGATCATAATCTTCAGAGTTTACTGCCCTCATCAGATGCGTGGAGTCAGTTTCAAACAAAACCTTGTCACATCCTATATTAATAGATATTTTTATAGCATACAACAAAGCCAAAGCTTCAGCGTGCAGAACATATGAGATATACGCCGGTTTGCCCGCCCCTGCAGCCATCACTCTGCCTTGGTCATCTCTGATGATGAATCCCCAGCCGCTGGAGTTGGTTTCCCTGTAAAAAGCTGCATCAGTATTAATCTTGAGAAAACCATTTGGCAGTCGAGACCATTTTTGGTCTAGCTGCTGCTTTTGCCCTTTAGTAGTCTTTTTGCTCTTTGTTACACTTGATACATGATAATTAATAGCAGAGCAAACATCCTCAGGCGAGATAGATATTTCACCCGAGTTTGCCTTATTGCATATATGCCACCAGTGCCAAAGAAGCAAACATGTTTTTATTTTAACGTCCTCTTCAAGATTAAGAATCTGTTCTATGGTGCTTAAGGCACTAGTGCAGCCAGCCAAAAGCAGTCTAACATGCTCCGGATTTAATTTCCTCCACACCTCCTTAACTTTCTTACGCATAAAAAAGCAATGTCCTCCCACTTCGTCAAATCTAAAGAATACATGACAACGAGTATCTACCTCCATACCTCTGCTTTGTACCTTCGCCCGTGCTGGTATGTTTGTAGATACACGCCATAAAAAGTGAAGCACTTTATTTGGGAGGCGAAGCGACCATAGTTTTTGCCAATCAAACTCGTCGTGTTCCTCACCCGCACTTGAGATGGAAGTTAGGCCTGTACTAGATTCCCGACCAACACTATCAACTGCTACTCTATAAGCAGATTTAACAGAAAATGTACCTCTTTTGTCGAAGTGCCATGCTATAAAATCATCAATATGTTCTTGAATTGGAATTTGAAGTATGATTCTTGCACCCTCTGGAATGAAGGTTTGCTTCACCAAATCCTCACCCCAACCGTTCCTCATAGGATTAATCAACTTATTCATTTTAGTGATCACATTATTTCCTTTGTGGTTGATGACCTTTCTTGTGTTGTTCCTTGGGATCCAAGGGTCACTCCATATATTAATATGCTCACCACTGCCAACTCTCCAAATGATCCTTTCTTCAACAGTTCCACTCCCTTAAGAATACTCCGCCATGTGAGATGACACAAGTTGGGATTGCCTCCAATATTGAGCCGTTTGGGTAGTATCTTCCTGAGAGCACCTGTGCACATAGCGAAGAAGGGTTTTGGAGCAGCGTCCATGCTTGCCTTGCTAGCATAGCTAGGTTGAAAGCATGGAGCTCCCTAAAACCCAGGCCCCCATTTTTCTTCACTCTTGTCAATTTATCCCAGCATACCCGGTGCACTTTGTTTTCCTTGTCAACTTGACTCCACCAAGCCCTTAGTGATGTCAAAACATGCCGTAGTATAGACATGAATTGCTTGTGCTATGGCTTTTATCAAGGCTTCCTTCCCTGCCTTCGAGGGCAACTTCTCCTTCCAACCTTGGATCTTTTTCCAAATTCTTTCCTTCACATATTTGAAAGTTTTTGCCCTCGCTTGTCCTACATATGTTGGAAGGCCTAGGTATTTTGATGATAGGCCCTCCACATCGATCTGCAATATATCCCCGATATCTTGCTTTTGGCATCCCTTTGTGTTCTTGCTAAACATGATTGATGACTTGTCCTTATTAATCATTTGACAAGAGCAGGCTTCATATGGGTTCAAAATGCGGTTAACTTGATGGGCATTATTAGAGTTAGCCTCCATCAGTCATCCGCAAAAAGTAGGTGGCTGATGTCTACACACGCTTCTACTCTTGTAGACTATGTTGGGCCTCCAAGCGCAGAGGTTTGTAGGACAGCAGCAATTTCCCTCAAGTGGATGACCTAAGGTTTATCGAACTCAGGGAAGTAGAGGTTGAAGATGGTCTCTCTCAAGCAACCCTGCAACTAAATACAAGAAGTCTCTTGTGTCCCCAACACACCTAATACACTTGTTAGATGTATAGGTGCACTAGTTCGGCGAAGAGATGTTAAATGGCAAGTGATATGGATGGCAAAACAAAGTAATATAAATCTGTAATAAAAAGTGCAGCAAGCAAACAAGTGGTAAACGTGAGCACAAATGGTATTGCAATGGTGGAAACAAGGCCTAGGCTTCATACTTTCACTAGTGGCAACTCCCAACAACATTAACATAATCGAATCACATGATATTTCCCATAAAACATGCAAAGGGGACGCACTCGGAGGTCATTCCTTCGTGGTCAAGAGAGGACGAGAATTATGTAGGGCTACAAAAGCACACCTCAAAGTTCGTAGTTCTCAATCTAAGGATTTCCCAATGTCACCGCGGCCATCCAAAGAGAGTCCCACAATCACCACAACATATCTAAAGGATAGTGAAAGACAAGCACCAAGAGACTCTCAATCTTCAATCAACACACAAGAGAGGAAATCACTCATGAAAATATTTTTCTAATCCATGTCCAATAGACCGCTGTCACCTTGGTCTCGGGGATTATACTAGATAAAGACAAGTGAGTACATCAATCCAATACATAGAGGAAGGGGAAACATCATGGGATCACCCTAGATTAACATAGCCTATGATCACAACGAAGATCACATCATGGGAGAGAGAGATAACCACATAGCTACTGGTAGAAACCTCAGCCCCGAGGAGGAACTACTCCCGCATCATGGAGGGAGGAAGCAACGTCGATGGAGATGAATCCGGGGGCACTTCCCCGTCCCGGCAGGGTGCCGGCTGATGTCTACACACGCTTCTACACTTGTAGACTATGTTGGGCCTCCAAGCGCAGAGGTTTGTAGGACAGCAACAATTTCCCTCAAGTGGATGACCTAAGGTTTATCGAACTCAGGGAAGTAGAGGTTGAAGATGGTCTCTCTCAAGCAACCCTGCAACTAAGATACAAGAAGTCTCTTGTGTCCCCAACACACCTAATACACTTGTTAGATGTATAGGTGCACTAGTTCGGCGAAGAGATGTTAAATGGCAAGTGATATGGATGGCAAAACAAAGTAATACAAATCTGTAATAAAAAGTGCAGCAAGCAAACAAGTGGTAAACGTGAGCACAAATGGTATTGCAATGGTGGAAACAAGGCCTAGGCTTCATACTTTCACTAGTGGCAACTCCCAACAACATTAACATAATCGAATCACATGATATTTCCCATAAAACATGCAAAGGGGACGCACTCGGAGGTCATTCCTTCGTGGTCAAGAGAGGACGAGAATTATGTAGGTCTACAAAAGCACACCTCAAAGTTCGTAGTTCTCAATCTAAGGATTTCCCAATGTCACCGCGGCCATCCAAAGAGAGTCCCACAATCACCACAACATATCTAAAGGATAGTCAAAGACAAGCACCAAGAGACTCTCAATCTTCAATCAACACACAAGAGAGGAAATCACTCATGAAAATATTGTTCTAATCCATGTCCAATAGACCGCTGTCACCTTGGTCTCGGGGATTATACTAGATAAAGACAAGTGAGTACATCAATCCAATACATAGAGGAAGGGGAAATATCATGGGATCACCCTAGATTAACATAGCCTATGATCACAACGAAGATCACATCATGAGAGAGAGAATTGACCACATAGCTACTGGTAAGAACCTCAGCCCCGAGGAGGAACTACTCCCGCATCATGGAGGGAGGAAGCAACGTCGATGGAGATGAATCCGGGGGCACTTCCCCGTCCCGGTAGGGTGCCGACGCAGGAATTCTGGTCCCCCGAAGCTTGATGGCGATGGCGGCGGAGATCGGAATCGCGTCTCGAGAAAAGGGGTCTGGAATCAGGGTTTCCGCGACACGGTGTAAATATATGCCAAAGGGGGGCATCAGAGGGGGTCAAGGGTGCCCAGGCCCCCCCCCCGGCGCGGCCAGGGGGGCGCATGGGCAGGCCGCCTAGAGCCCCTGTGGGTCCCCTCCGGCCCTACTTTGGCCGCATGGAAGCTTCCGGAACGCTGATTTTTTATATAATTTTTCTGGCAGTTCTCGTAATGTGAAAACCTGAAATACAAAAACAGCCGAAAACAGAAACTGGCACTGGGGTGCACTGAGTTAATAGGTTAGTCCAAATATGATCAAAAGTGTATGGAAGTGTATAAATAACATAGCAATATCACCCAAAAGAGGCATGGAGCAAGCAGAAATTATAGATACGTTTTGGACGTATCAACATCCCCAAGCTTAATTCCTGCTCGTCCTCGAGTAGGTAAATGATAACAAGAATAATTTCTGTGGTGACATGCTATTAACCATATAGGAATTTTTCATAGTCATATGACAAAAGCTTACTTAGAGAATGAATCTATAGTAATTAAGTTGCCTCATGAGAAAATCACAAAGAACTGAAAGTTTTACAATATGATATTGAAACATCAAATAGATTTGTAATGAACATGATGTGCAAATATGATAAAGTGATATCTAGCTTGCCCCCTTTAGTGAAGCAAAACATAAATGCAGGGGCACCTCCAAGGTTTAAGTGATGACTAGATACAATGATTTCAAAATAAACGATATCACAATGACACAATCATGCAAAAGACAATGCTACTTTGGGACAATGCACATTACACTCAGAATGACAATCATGCTCTCAGTAGTTGGTGCTTTTAAAAGAAGGTGGAGACTCTCGAACCGTGGCTTTTGTTGGCAAGGTTGAAAACCCGTAGTCGGAAACAAAGACAAAACATGTACCAGAGCTCTTGGTTTTAAAACAGAGGTAATAATTTTTTTAGATCATGCATGTTTCGTCAACGAATGCTAGCAGACAACTCAATCACTTCTTGAGATGGACAAGTTTCGAGGAACGGCTCCCGAATGAGGACGATCACATCCTCTTAATCTCCTTTGTTTATCACTGCCAAAGTTTTCTGATTTCTCATGAACAAAGCGTGAAGGAGGGTTTGTTTGTTATATTATCTTTTTGAGCCGGGCGCACTCAATGCCAGTTCCTTCTCGTATTATGGGTTTGCACATTATACATGCAATCCCGGGGTGAAGCTTGTCCAACTTAAAAAGATCATGAATTAACTACTACTTCCTCATGAACTTAAAACAGAGGCATAAAATAGGAATGCTTTTTCTTTGAATAATTTCGAGATGGTGCATGCAAGTCTCCGTTAGGAATGGCAGGTAAATACCATGTAGGAAGATATGGTGGACTCATATGGCATAACTGGATTAAAAGGATGTGGATGCACAAGCAGTCAGTCCGCTTAGTACAGGCGAAGGCTAGCAAAAGACGGGGAGCGACCAACTAAGAGAGCAATGACGGTCATAATCATGCAGAGCGACAAAGCAACATTGAATCAGGCATGGAAGTTATATCGCTACTCAGAAACAAAAGATCATCAAGGCTTGACAGACTTTCTTTACAGTCTTAAATATGCGTGAGCATACGCCAAGTCAATCAAAATAAATTCTTTGAAGGAAGATATTGCTAAATCATACCACATCATAGGCAAACAAATCATGTTGGTACTCCAATAACACATTGGGAACCCCTCAGCTATTTGAGACTAACCATAAGAAAACATGAACTACTAAGCGCCATTATGCACGTAGCATCTTTATCATAGACATATCAACCAATGCAACGGAAGCAAACTCTCTTAATAAGATAAACATGACAACTAAAGAGAGTTCAAGCAACCAACTAAACAAAAGCTCTTTAAAAAGATAAGCATGAAAGTTAAGAGCTAAGCATGATAGTAGCTACTAAAAGACAAAGAACACACACAGCAAAGATAGACATGCAAATTCTATGTTATGTTCTAGGTAGAAGTGGAGCGTGTTTCTCTCCCACATAAAGAAAGCTGAGTTCCAACTCGTTATGAAAAGCTAAAGAAAACTAAAAGGAAAACTAAAACAAGACGCTCCAAGCATAGCACATAACACATGAAGTGATTAAAATATAGTGAAACGAAGGACGAACTGATAATGTTGATGGAGAAGGGGATGCACGGGGGCATCCCCAAGCTTAGACGCTTGAGTCTCCTTGAATATTTCTTGGGGGTGCATGGGGGCATCTCCAAGCTTGAGCGTTTGACACTCCTGAACCTTTTTATCATCTTCCCCCGCACACTTGAAAACTCCCTTCATACATAACTCATCATAATCTGATTAGCGAGGTTAGTACCCATAATAAAATAATTATTCCTTGCTGGAAATAAAGATATTCTTGAAGTTCTACTGTTTCTCAAGATTGCCAAAAGGTTTTTGCAAAGAAAAAGCAAGCTCTAGGTTTGCAAAATGAAGGAAAGGCAAAACAGGACAGAATCTATGAAAAACAGAACAACAGGTAGTAAATGATTTTTCCGGGGCACTTCTGCAACTCTAATAAAAAAACTCAAAACAGACGCACGAAATACAATTATATAGAGCACGCTTTCGAGGACCAAAAAGATGATCTGGTGATTTTATACGAATTTTTCTATCCAAGGATAGAATCTGTTTCCTGGACAACACGTCACAACTTTTGAACTTTCTTGCAATCAGAGTCTACACTTGGCACAAAGCTGAAAAATAAAGATACAATGATGTTGCTACAGTAGTAACAAACATCAAGACCACTAAAAACTGAAAGAACAATCTGAAAGCAAAGATAACAAGGGTTGTCTCCCTAGAGCTCTTTCTTTATAGCCATAAAGATAGGCTTAAGACTTTAGTGATGCTCTCGTAGGAATAAGAGTTGAAGAACAAAAGAGAGCATCAAGAAGCAAATACCAAACACATTTAAGCCTAACATGCTTCCTATGCATAGGAATATTGTAATACAATAATTCATTGAAGCACAAAGCAATAAGCATAGGAAGACAAAACAAGTGCAGCTTCAAAACCTTCAACATAAAGAGAGGGAACTTGATATTATTGAAATATCTATAAGCATATGTTCCCTTCTCATAATAATTTTCAGTGGGATCACGAATAAACTCAACAATATAAGCATCACATAAAGCATTGTTACCATGATCCACATGCAAAAAGGTACTCTTACTCTCCACATAAGCATCTTTGGGGAGCCCATGGTTAGGACTTTTTAGCATTAACGTTTTCAGTTTCCCCCAAGCTTGAGCAATGCTTTCTCCGTCATGAGACCTAAAGTTATAGATATAGTTCCTGTCTCGATGAATTTCATGAAGAGGATAAAACTTAGTATAAAAGAGAGACATAAGCTCTTGCCAATCAAGCAAGTGCGAGTTATCGAGAAGCTTATACCAATCTGAAGCTTTATCTATAAGTGATATGGCGAACAATTTCCTCATGACAAACTCCCTTGATACACCTGCAAGCTTAAATAATGAACATAGTTGTGACAGATATAGCAAGTGTTCATCGGGATGTCTGTCTCCTGCATAACGATTAGCCAAAATATAATCGATAATACCAGCCGGTATTTTATAGGGCACAATTTCAGTAGGAGGAGGAGCAACCACCACAGGTGCGGGGCGTCTTCCCACAAGCAACGAACTAAGAATGCGGTTTTCCATAAACATAACTAGTGAAATAAAAACAAGAAACAAAAAGATTTAATTGCAAGATCTAAAGATATACCTTCAAGCACTCACTTCACCGGCAACGGCGCCAGAAATAGCTTGATGTCTACACACGCTTCTACTCTTGTAGACTATGTTGGGCCTCCAAGCGCAGAGGTTTGTAGGACAGCAGCAATTTCCCTCAAGTGGATGACCTAAGGTTTATCGAACTCAGGGAAGTAGAGGTTGAAGATGGTCTCTCTCAAGCAACCCTGCAACTAAAATACAAGAAGTCTCTTGTGTCCCCAACACACCTAATACACTTGTCAGATGTATAGGTGCACTAGTTCGGCGAAGAGATGTTAAATGGCAAGTGATATGGATGGCAAAACAAAGTAATATAAATCTGTAATAAAAAGTGCAGCAAGCAAACAAGTGGTAAACGTGAGCACAAATGGTATTGCAATGGTGGAAACAAGGCCTAGGCTTCATACTTTCACTAGTGGCAACTCCCAACAACATTAACATAATCGAATCACATGATATTTCCCATAAAACATGCA
>LR738710.1:567762534-567927068 GCA_902687465.1 Secale cereale | reverse complement strand
GTAACACACATCACAATAAGCCTTGCAAGCAAAAGACTAATGAGTTAGTCACGAGATGATGTGTTACGGAACGAGTAAAGAGACTTGCCGGTAACGAGATTGAACTAGGTATAGAGATACCGACGATCGAATCTCGGGCAAGTAACATACCGTTTGACAAAAGGAACAACGTATGTTGTTATGCGGTTCTGACCGATAAAAGATCTTCGTAGAATATGTAGGAGCCAATATGAACATCCAGGTTCCGCTATTGGTTATTGACCGGAGATGAGTCTCGGTCATGTCTACATAGTTCTCGAACCCGTAGGGTCCGCACGCTTAACGTTTGATGACGATCGGTATTATGAGTTTATGAGTATTGATGTACCGAAGGTAGTTCGGAGTCCCGGATGAGATCACGGACATGACGAGGAGTCTTGGAATGTCCGAGATATAAAGATTGATATATTGGACGGCTATATTCGGACACCGGAAGTATACCGGAAAAGTTTCGGATTTATCAGGAATGCCGGAGGGGGTTACCGGAACCCCCTACGAGAGGGGATGGTCCATAGTGGGCCTAAAGGGAAAGAGAGAGGCAGCCCATAGGGCTGGCCAGCGCCCCCACCTAGGGTTCCTAGTTGGACTAGGATTGGGGGCGGGGGGGCGCCACCTCTCCTATTCCTTTCCCCCTTCTTCCTTTTGCAATCCTATTCCTAGTAGGAGTCCACTCCCTAGCCGCACCAGGAAGGGCCGGCCGGCCTCCCTCCCTTGCTCCTTTATATACGTGGGCAGGGGGGCACCCAAAGACACACAAGTTGAATTGTTTTAGCCGTGTGCGGTGCCCCCCTCCACAGAATCACACCTCGGTCATACCGTCGCGGAGCTTAGGCGAAGCCCTGCGCCGGTGAACACATCATATCCGTCACCACGCCGTCGTGCTGACGAAACTCTCCCGTGAAGCTCAACTGGATCAAGAGCTCGTGGGACGTCATCAAGCTGAACGTGTGCTGAACGCGGAGGTGCCGTACGTTCGGTGCTTGATCGGTTGGATCGCGAAGAAGTTCGACAACATCAACCGCGTCACTTGACGCTTCCGCTCCCGGTCTACGAGGGTACGTAGACATACTCTTCCCTCTCGTTGCTATGCATCTGGTAGATAGATCTTGCGTGATCGTAGGAAAATTTTAAAATACTACGTTCCCCAACAGTGGCATCATGAGCCAGGTCTATGCGTAGATGATATGCACGAGTAGAACACAATGAGTTGTGGGCGATACTAGTCATACTACTTACCAGCATGTCATACTTTGCTTCGGCGGTATTGTGAGATGAAGCGGCCCGGACCGACATTACGCGTACGCTTACGCGAGACTGGTTTCACCGTTACGAGCACTCGTTGCTTAAAGGTGACTGGCGGGTGTCTGTCTCTCTCACTTTAGCTAAATCAAGTGTGGCTACGCCCGGTCCTTGTGAAGGTTAAAACAGCACATACTTGACGAAACATCGTTGTGGTTTTGTATGCGTAGGTAAGAACGGTTCTTGCTAAAGCCCGTAGCAGCCACGTAAAACTTGCAACAAACAAAGTAGAGGACGTCTAACTTGTTTTTGCAGGGCATGTTGTGATGTGATATGGTCAAGACATGATGAGTTATACGGTTTTGTATGAGATGATCATGTTTTGTAAAGTTATCGGCAACTCGCAGGAGCCATATGGTTGTCGCTTTATTGTATGAAATTCAATCGCCATGTAATTGCTTTACTTTATCACTAAACGGTAGCGATAGTCGGAGAAGCAATAGTTGGCGAGACGACAACGATGCTACGATGGAGATCAAGGTGTCACGCCGGTGACAGAGGTGATCATGACGATGCTTTGGAGATGGAGATCAAAAGCACAAGATGATGATGGCCATATCATGTCACATATTTTGATTGCATGTGATGTTTATCTTATTATGCTTCTTATTTTGCTTAGAACGACGGTAGCATTATAAGATGATCCCTTACTAAATTTCAAGGTATAAGTGTTCTCCCTGAGTATGCACCGTTGCGAAAGTTCGTCGTGCCGAGACACCACGTGATGATCGGGTGTGATAAGCTCTACGTTCAAATACAACGGGTGTAAGCCAGTTTTGCACATGCAGAATACTCGGGTTAAACTTGACGAGCCTAGCATATGCAGATATGGCCTCGGAACACTGGAGACCGAAAGGTCGAGCGTGAATCATATAGTAGATATGATCAACATAAGATGTTCACCATTGAAACTACTCCATCTCACGTGATGATCGGACATGGTTTAGTTGATTTGGATCACGTGATCATTTAGATGACCGGAGGGATGTCTATCTAAGTGGGAGTTCTTAAGTAATATGATTAATTGAACTTTAATTTATCATGAACTTAGTCCTGGTAGTATTAGCATATCTATGTTGTAGATCAATAGCTCGCGATGTTGCTCCCCGTTTATTTTTCATATGTTCCTAGAGAAAACCAAGTTGAAAGATGTTAGTAGCAATGATGCGGAATTGTTCCGTGATCTGAGGATTATCCTAATTGCTGCACAGAAGAATTATGTCCTTGATGCACCACTAGGTGACAGACCTATTGCAGGAGCAGATGTAGACGTTATGAACGTTTTGACAAAAGCTCGATATGATGACTACTTGATAGTTTAGTGCACCATGCTTTACGGCTTATAACCGGGACTTCAAAAACGTTTTGAAACGCCACGGAGCATATGAGATGTTCCAAGAGTTGAAATTAATATTTCATACTCATGCCCGTGTCGAGAGGTATAAGACCTCTGACAGTACTTTGCCTACAAGATGGAGGAGAATAGCTCAACCAGTGAGCATGTACTCAGATTGTCTGGGTAGTACAATTGCTTAAATAAAGTGGGAGTTAATCTTCCAGATAAGATAGTAATTGACAAAGTTCTCTAGACACTATCACCAAGTTAGTAGAACTTCGTGATGAACTATAATATGCAAGGGATGACGAAAGTAATTCCCGAGCTCTTCACGATGCTGAAATCGGCGAAGGTAGAAATCAAGAAAGAGCATCAAATGTTGATGGTTAACCAGACCACTTGTTTCAAGTAAAGGGCAAAGGGATAGAAGGGGAACTTCAAGAAGAATGACAAGCAAGTTGTCACTCCCGTGAAGAAACCCAAAGCTAAACTCAAGCCTGAAACTAAGTGCTTCTACTGCAAAGGAAATGATCACTAGAAGTGGAACTGCCCTAGATATTTGGCGGATAAGAAGGATGGCAAAGTGAACAAAGGTATATTTGATATACAGATTATTGATGTGTATTTTACTAGTGTTCATAGCAACCCCTCGGTATTTGATATTGGGTCAGTTGCTAAAAAGTAGTAACTCGAAATAGGAGTTGCATAATGAACAGAAACTAGTTAAAGGATGAAGTGACGATGTGTATTGGAAATAGTTCCAAGATTGATATGATCATCATCGCACACTCCCTATACTTTCGGGATTAGTGTTGAACCTAAATAAGTGTTATTTGGTGTTTGTGTTGAGCATGAATATGATTTGATCATGTTTATTGCAATACGGTTATTCATGTAAGTTAGAGAATAATTGTTGTTCTGTTTACATGAATAAAACCTTCTATGGTCATACACCCAATGAAAATGGTTTGTTGGATCTCGATCGTGTGATACACATATTCATAATATTGAAGCCAAAAGATGCAAGGTTAATAATGATAGTGCAACTTATTTGTGGCACTGCCGTTTAGGTCATATTGGTGTAAAACGCATGAAGAAACTCCATAATTATGGACTTTTGGAATCACTTGATTATGAATCACTTGGTGCTTGCGAACCATGCCTCATGGGCAAGATGACTAAAACTCCGTTCTCCGGAACTATGGAGCGAGCAACAGATTTGTTGGAAATCATACATACTGATGTATGTGGACCAATGAGTGTTGAAGCACGCGGCGGGTATCGTTATTTTCTGACCTTCACTGATGATTTAAGCAGATATGGGTATATCTACTTAATGAAACACAAGTCTGAAACATTTGAAAAGTTCAAAGAATTTCAGAGTGAAGTAGAGAATCATCGTAACAAGAAAATAAAGTTTCTACGATCTGATCGTGGAGGAAAATATTTGAGTTACGAGTTTGGTCTTCATTTGAAACAATGTGGAATAGTTTCACAACTCACGCCACCTGGAACACCACAGCGTAATGGTGTGTCCGAACGTCATAACCGTACTTTATCAGATATGGTGCGATCGATGATGTCTCTTACCGATCTACCACTATCGCTTTTGGGGTTATGCATTAGAGACAGCTACATTCACATTAAATAGGGCACCATCTAAATCCGTGGAGATGACACCGTATGAATTGTGGTTTGACGAGAAACCTAAGCTGTCATTTCTTTAAGTTTGGGACTGCGATGCTTATGTGAAAAAGTTTCAACATGATAAGCTCGAACCCAAATCGGAGAAGTAAATCTTCATAGGATACCCAAAAGAGACTGTTGGGTACACCTTCTATCACAGATCCGAAGGCAAGATATTCGTTGCTAAGAATGGATCCTTTCTAGAGAAGGAGTTTCTCTCGAAAGAAGTGAGTGGGAGGAAAGTAGAACTTGATGAGGTAATTGTACCTTCTCCTGAATTGGAAAGTAGTACATCACAGAAAATTGTTCCAGTGATTCCTACACCAATCAGTGAGGAAGTTAATGATGATGATCATGAAACTTCGGATCAAGTTTCTGCTAAACGTCGTAGATAAACCAGAGTACGTTCCGCACCAAAGTGGTACGGCAACCCAGTTCTGGAAATCATGTTACTAGACCATGATGAACCTGCGAACTATGAGGAAGCGATGATGAGCCCAGATTCCGCAAAATGGCTTGAGACCATGAAATCTGAGATGGGATCCATGTATGAGAACAAAGTGTGGACTTTGGTTGACTTGCCCGATGATCGGCAGGCCATCGAAAATAAATGGATCTTCAAGAGGAAGACCGACGCAGACGGTAATGTTACTGTTTACAAAGCTCGACTTGTTGCGAAAGGTTTTCGACAAGTTCAAGGAGTTGACTACGATGAGACTTTCTCACCTGTAGCGATGCTTAAAGTCTGTCCGAATCATGTTAGCAATTGCCGCATTTTATGATTATGAAATCTGGCAAATGGATGTCAAAACTGCATTCCTGAATGGATATCTCAAAGAAGAGTTGTATATGATGCAACCAGAAGGTTTTGTCGATCCAAAAGGTGCTAACAAAGTATGCAAGCTCTAGCAATCCATCTATGGACTGGTGCAAGCATCTCGGAGTTGGAATATACGCTTTGATGAGGTGATCAAAGCATATAGATTTATACAGACTTTTGGAGAAGCCTGTATTTACAAGAAGTGAGTGGGAGCACTACAACCTTTCTGATAAGTATATGTGAATGACATATTGTCGATCGGAAATGATGTAGAATTTTCTGGAAAGCATAAAGGAGTGTTTGAAAGGAGTTTTTCAAAGAAAGACCTTGGTGAAGCTGCTTACATATTGGGCATCAAGATCTATAGAGATAGATCAAGACGCTTGATAAGACTTTCGATGAGTACATACCTTGATAAGATTTTGAAGTAGTTCAAAATGGATCAGTCAAAGAAGAAGTTCTTGCCTGACTTGTAAGGTGTGAAGTTGAGTAAGACTCAAAGCCAAACCACGGCAGAAAAATAGAGAGAATGAAAAGTCATTCCCTATGCCTCAGCCATAGGTTCTATAAAGTATGCCATGCTGTGTTCCAAACATGTTGTGTACCTTGCCATGAGTTTGTCAAGGGGGTACAATAGTGATCCAGAAGTAGATCACTGTACAGCGGTCAAAATTATCCTTAGTAACTGGATGACTAAGGAAATGTTTCTCGATTATGGAGGTGATAAAGAGTTCGTCGTAAAGGGTTACGCCGATGCAAGCTTTGACACTAAATCCAGATGACTCTAAGTATCAATCTGGATGCGTATTGAAAGTGGGAGCAATTAGCTAGAGTAGCTATATGCAGAGCATTGTAGACATAGAAATTTGCGAAATACATACGGATCTGAATGTGACAGACCCGTTGACTAAACTTCTCTCACAAGCAAAACATGATCACACCTTATTACTCTTGGGTATTAATCACATAGCGATGTGAACTAGATTATTGACTCTAGTAAACCCTTTGGGTGTTGGTCACATGGTGATGTGAACTATGGGTGTTAATCACATAACGATGTGAACTATCGGTATTAAATCACATGGCGATGTGAGCTAGATTATTGACTCTAGTGCAAGTGGGAGACTGAAGGAAATATGCCCTAGAGGCAATAATAAAGTTATTATTTATTTCCTTATATCATAATAAAAGTTTATTATTCATGCTAGAATTGTATTAACCGGAAACTTAGTACATGTGTGAATACATAGACAAAACAGTATGTCCCTAGTATGCCTCTACTAGACTAGCTCATTGATCAAAGATGGTTATGTTTCCTAGCCATAGACATGAGTTGTCATTTGATCAACGGGATCACATCATTAGGAGAATGATGTGATGGACAAGACCCATCCGTTAGCATAGCACTATGATCGTTTAGTTTAACTGCTATTGCTTTCTTCATGACTTATACATGTTCCTATGACTATGAGATTATGCAACTCCCGAGTACCGTAGGAACACCTTGTGTGCTATCAAACGTCACAACGTAACTGGGTGATCATAAAGATGCTCTACAGGTGTCTCCGAAAGTATTCGTGGTGTTGGCATAGATCAAGATTAGGATTTGTCACTCCGAGTGTCGGAGAGGTATCTCTGAGCCCTCTCGGTAACACACATCACAATAAGCCTTGCAAGCAAAAGACTAATGAGTTAGTCACGAGATGATGTGTTACGGAACGAGTAAAGAGACTTGCCGGTAACGAGATTGAACTAGGTATAGAGATACCGACGATCGAATCTCGGGCAAGTAACATACCGTTTGACAAAAGGAACAACGTATGTTGTTATGCGGTTCTGACCGATAAAAGATCTTCGTAGAATATGTAGGAGCCAATATGAACATCCAGGTTCCGCTATTTGTTATTGACCGGAGATGAGTCTCGGTCATGTCTACATAGTTCTCGAACCCGTAGGGTCCGCACGCTTAACGTTTGATGACGATCGGTATTATGAGTTTATGAGTATTGATGTACCGAAGGTAGTTCGGAGTCCCGGATGAGATCACGGACATGACGAGGAGTCTCGGAATGTCCGAGACATAAAGATTGATATATTGGACGGCTATATTCGGGCACCGGAAGTATACCGGAAAAGTTTCGGATTTATCGGGAATGCCGGAGGGGGTTACCGGAACCCCCTACGAGAGGGGATGGTCCATAGTGGGCCTAAAGGGAAAGAGAGAGGCAGCCCATAGGGCTGGCCGGCGCCCCCACCTAGGGTTCCTAGTTGGACTAGGATTGGGGGGGGGCGCCACCTCTCCTATTCCTTTCCCCCTTCCTTCTTTTGGTGAATCCTACTAGGAATAGGATTGCAATCCTATTCCTAGTAGGAGTCCACTCCCTAGCCGCACCAGGAAGGGCCGGCCGGCCTCCCTCCCTTGCTCCTTTATATACGGGGGCAGGGGGGCACCCAAAGACACACAAGTTGAATTGTTTTAGCCGTGTGCGGTGCCCCCCTCCACAGAATCACACCTCGGTCATACCGTCGCGGAGCTTAGGCGAAGCCCTGCGCCGGTGAACACATCATATCCGTCACCACGCCGTCGTGCTGACGAAACTCTCCCGTGAAGCTCAACTGGATCAAGAGCTCGTGGGACGTCATCAAGCTGAACGTGTGCTGAACGCGGATGTGCCGTACGTTCGGTGCTTGATCGGTTGGATCGCGAAGAAGTTCGACAACATCAACCGCGTCACTTGACGCTTCCGCTCCCGGTCTACGAGGGTACGTAGACATACTCTTCCCTCTCGTTGCTATGCATCTGGTAGATAGATCTTGCGTGATCGTAGGAAAATTTTAAAATACTACGTTCCCCAACATTCCCCGTCCCGGCAGGGTGCCGGCGCAGGAATTCTGGTCCCCGAAGCTTGATGGCGATGGCGACGGAGATCGGAATCGCGTCTCGAGAAAAGGGGTCTGGAATCAGGGTTTCCGTGACACGGTGTAAATATATGCCAAAGGGGGGCATCAGAGGGGGTCAGGGGTGCCCAGGCGCCCCCCCCCCCCCGGCGCGGCCAGGGGGGCGCGTGGGCAGGCCGCCTGGCGACCCTGTGGGTCCCCTCCGGCCCTACTTTGGCCGCATGGAAGCTTCCGGAACGCTGATTTTTTATATAATTTTTCTGGATTTTTTCTGGCAGTTCTCGTAATGTGAAAACCTGAAATACAAAAACAGCCGAAAACAGAAACTGGCACTGGGGTGCACTGAGTTAATAGGTTAGTCCAAATATGATCAAAAGTGTATGGAAGTGTATAAATAACATAGCAATATCACCCAAAAGAGGCATGGAGCAAGCAGAAATTATAGATACGTTTTGGACGTATCAGTGGCCAACACTAGGGGCTCCCCTACAGATTTTGATTCCCGTGAGTGAACCATTCAGTTCGGCCTTGTGGAGCATGGCTGAGATCCCCTCCGCACAGATTAGGAAAAGATATGGTGAAAGAGGATCTCCTTGGCGAAGACCTCGCCGGGGTATAATTGTGTCAATGCCATCTGTGTTGACTTTGCTCTGGTTTTTGACATCGGTAATGCACTTCATGATCAATCTAACCCAATCTCTATCAAAGCCCAAATTTTCCATCATATCCTTAAAGAAGGGCCATTCGATGCGGTCATAAGCTTTACTAATGTCTAATTTGACTGTTGCATACCCCGTTGCGCCACTTATTTTTCTCTGTAGAAAATGTGTAAGTTCATACGCCAATAAGATATTATCAGATATTAGGTGCCCGGGCACAAAAGCTCTCTGGTTAGGGGCTATAATGTCAGGGATAATTCCTTTAAGCATGTTTGTTATTACCTCGGAGATAATTTTATACACTGCGTTGCAGAGGCTTATGGGCCTAAGGTCTTCAATCTTCCTTGGATCAGAATTCTTCAGGATTAGCACTATAAGTGTGTCATTCCATCCTTCAGGCATGTCACCCCCTCTCAAGGTGCACAACACTTCCTTCACCACTTGATCTCCCACAAATGGCAAGAACTTTTTGAAGAAGATTGCCGGCATCCCATCTGGTCCAGGAGCTTTTAAGTCTCCAATGCAATTTAAGGCTGCTCTAACCTCCTCTTCAGTATATTCCGCACACAAGATGCTATTCATTTCCTCTATCACTTTCGGGTGCACAACATGCAGGGTTTCTTCATTATTATTCTATGCCGGCGAGGAGAATATGTTGAAGAATTAATTTGCGATATGCTCTTATATAGAGTTTTCTCCCTCAACCCAACTTCCATCATCCCTTTTTAGTTTCTTAATCATGTTCCTCTTTTTTCCTTTCTAAAGCAAATGCATGGAAGAACACTGTACTTTTGTCCCCTTGTAACTACTTGACATGAGCCCACTTCCTCCAGTGAGTGTCTTTTTTATGCTACAATCGGTCCAGCTTCTCTCGGAGGTAGTGTTCTCTTATTACTCCATCCTGGATAATCTCACCTCTACTCACCTCCTCCAAACCCTTTCGCAAATTCTTAATTCTCTTATCTAGATCGCCCAACACATTCTTGTCCCAGTCCTTCAGGTCAGTAGCAACCCTTTGGATCATGCATTGGTATTATTGTTTTCACAATCCAGTTTTGCATTGGTCCATGCATTATTCACAATAGCTTCACAGTCTTCTTCTTGTAGCCATCCCGCTTTGAACTTAAAAGCATGCAGCCTTCTTCTATATCTTTGCACATTATTGGCTCCTTCTATTTGAACAGTCACATGCCTATGATCAGAGTGTTGTGGATCACCGTTGATAACCTTGATCCTTGATCCTTGATCCTACAGCTCTGTCTAATCTCTCTTTGATGTACCGGCTAGCTTCCCAACTATATTATGCCAAGTGTATTTATCTCCCACATAACCCAAGTCTCTTATGTCACAATTAGAGTGCGCCATCCTAAACCCCTCTATCTGTCTTCGAGCTCTATCTTGCCCCCTTTCTTCTCGTGGTTGTACAAAATCTCATTAAAATCACCCACACACAACCACGGAAGACCCATTTGATTATTGAGCAGGCATAGCGGCTTCCAAGTAATTATTTTCTTGTCACTCATCGGTTCCCCATAGATACTGGTAAAACACCATATAAAACCATCTTTTCAACCACTTCCACATCAATATGGTACCTTGAGTAATTATGTACTTCCAAGTTTATTTCTTTCTTCCAAAATAAAGCCAGGCCTCCACGTTTGCCTGCATAATCTCTTACCACCATGTTACTCATGCCAAGCATCCATTTGAACTTCTCCATTCTCATTTTATCCAACTTTGTTTCAGACAAAAAGAGAATTTCAGGGTCCACCTGCTTCTGGAGGTCCAGAAACCCTCTTACTGTTCGGTCATTCCCCAAACTCCGGCAGTTCCATGTTGTAAGCCTCATTTTGACTCGCGGGACTAATCCGTCAGTCCCACTTTCAACTCTAATTTGAGCCCTTCAGCAACATTTGTGTATTCCTGGTTCTGCCTCTTCCCTTCCTCTTGGGCATCATTTCCACCACTCTTGAACTTTATTGTGCATGATGTGCCTTTCCTAGTTGAGTAATTCATCAATCTTCAATCTGTTATTCTATTTTTTCTGCATGAATACCTTTGTTTTTTTTGAAAAGAGGAGATCACACGCCTCTGCTTTGGCTCAATGCACACATCCATATTATTATATATACAACAAAGTCCCGACAAGAACATATACATCAAACAACCTGAAGCTAGCACTCATACCTACAAACTCAATAACAAGGAATGCCTTCAAGCCCCACCATCTAGAGCCTGGGTCACCGCCGATCCACTCACATGACGTACCATGAGCAAACACCCGGTGCAACAGAGCAAAAGCATACACCACCTACACACGCTTCAGAAGCCACCACCACCATTGTATCGCTAACCCATCTTTAGAAAAGAGATATGCATCATCCTTACCAGATCGGTCAGTCGTCGACGCCGCCACCGTGCTAAATAGCACTCGTCCATCAAGACGCATCCGCCGCCGAGACTCTGGTGCACCATCCCGCCGAGACCCGCCGATGTTGACACGGTCAACACCACTCCCCCTCTGGATCCCTCCGGGAAGCACTTGCTCCAAGAACGGTGCCCCCAAGAGGGGGTGTGATGCCAGACACCACTATCATCCAATCCATAGACCTAGATCTAGGGTTTCCCCCGGAGCAAACGACCCTTTCCGGTGAGCCTACCTGGTGATCGAACGCCGCTACGCCTTCGCGATCTCTCTGATAGTTATGAACTCCAAAATAGTGCCACCAACGTAGACGACGTCACATGCCGACACTGTCTGGCTCGGTAAGCCAAACCTAAGGTTTCCATCGCAGCTCTATGGGACCACCACTGTAACAATGCTCTCCAAAGAGGTTAGCGGCGTTAGTAGACCTCGCCGCACCATCTGTGTTGACAGATCCGGGCAAAGGATTTCTCCTTGTCGGTAGTCTCTTGAACCAGGAGAGCAAGAGGCAGAAGTGCTCGTCGGAGATGCCCACCAACGTAGAGGAACGGGCGCGTAAGGCGAAGCAAATCCGAGCACAAAGCCCAAACCCGTCCAACTCGACGGGACTAGAAGACCGCCGCCAGCAGGCAGAGGATCGAGGCACACCAGCCCTGGATCCGCCGTCACCGTGATGTCCGACGCGTACCAGAGAACCATTACGCCATGATGCCCGGCTTGCGCCACACCCTAGCCAAAGACAACGGCCCGCACCAGTTTCCCCGCACAAGAGGACGAGAGAGCCCCATCGCAACTCGCGCCGACCAGGCTTTGCCCGACCACGCCCTCTGACGACGGCGAGGGAGGAGGGGAGGGAACCGACAGCGGCCGGAGTTGGGCGGCCCGGTGCGCTGGAGGATCCGCACACAAGTGATCTATTTTTTTAGGATCGGGAGCTTAGGTCGGGACCATGAAGTTAATCTCATGAATACCTTTGTAATCCTGCTATAAGGTAACGTGCAAATGAAATGGAGTTCCTCCTTTGAAATTAAAATAAAATCTGCTTCTTCGATATATTTTGTAATTTTATCCTTCCCATTGCATGTAAGCAAGAAATATTGTGTTCGTTGACCACATGTAGAGAATTGTAAAACGCTTAGGGCTTCTCTAGCCGACCCATGCACCATACTAGTTGATGGGGCGTGCCCATGGCGCGCCGCCTGAGGCGTTCCCTTGCGGTGCCAGATATGTACGCGGCCTTTTTTGCTTGCTTCTTTACGATCTGGGTGGCACACGCCTTTCGCTCCTCAAACTGAACTCCAGTGGGTGCTCGTATGCTGCCGGGTCCCTGTGGATGGTGTACGCGTTGATGAAGAACGTCGTGCCGCTCGGGTGCAATGCGTGGAGGACTCATGCGGGATCATCGCCGGGACGGGCAGGTACATTCAAAGGGTCTCTGAAGTGGAGGTAGCCGAGGTAGGGAAGGTCGTCGACGCGGAACAGGCGGGTTGTTCCGGCAGTTGCGTCCATCTCGACCTGCGCTTTCGCCAGGGCGCCCCGATGGTTGAGCAGCAGGGACGCTGCCCAATCCGCCGTCGCCTCTCATCAGGGACTTCTTGAACTCCTGTGCCTCCGGCGACATGTCCGTGTCCTCAGCCCATCAAGGCGCCATCATGGCTTCGTTGATGTTGTGTCTGCACAACGGTCTCCGTCAAGGCATATCACAGCAAACGGAGGTTATCCACTGACTGAAGAATACAGTTTAGCACCTTAGCTAGTTTTGGAGGAAGCTTTCAGTAAGTTTTGGTAAAATAAAGCAGATACACTTGTGACAATTAAATGTATGCGACCGATTTCATCATAATTACAGGTGCCAATATTGATTTCACCACAAAATGAATTTGGTACACATGCCTTGTCGATGTTAGTATTCAGAATTGTGCAGTTATTTAAATTATTCATATATACAGGTAAGTATGAAAAATAAATTCAAGACCGCTCACCAGAGGTGGATTCCTAACTCCAAAGCAATTAGGAGATAGCACTCCTCTTTCTGAGTCCTAATAGGATTTGATTACAGTCGCTTTCCCTCAGCAAAGCGAACAGAGGAGAAAAGTATATAAATGTGCAACTTTTCAATCAATTTATAGGAGAAAGCATAAGAAAACAAGAAATTACAGCGTCAATTTTCAAGAAAACAGAGTTGCAACTCTATAGAAAACAGGCTGGCAGTAAACTTTAACAAGTGATCTAAGTTATAGGTTATAGCTACAGCTGAAGGGCAGCCCAAGCTTCCTCAATGCTTTCCTTAAGATCATTTTGGGCTAATATAACCCTCTGCCAAAGGAATCAATTAAGCAATGATTCCATAGTATAGCACCCTTCAATCCAACGACAGATATACTTGGGACAGATTCCTGTGAATCTGATTGAGAAAAAGTGAAGGATGAAACTGAACAAACAAAGTAGAACATTGTGAGTATGGATATGAAGAAATAAATGGATTCTTCATTAGATGCAAGACCAGTTTCCATGGTTGCTAAGGTGAGATACATCATACAAGTACCAAAATAGCCGTGTTCAAAAAAATGTGTGAAATATACTGAAGCTATGACAAGCAGGAAGGCAGATATTTGAATAAACAAATCCAACATGATCAGAAGGACTATGGGATGGGAACATTAGGTGGTTCATTTTTGTGTTGGTAAGACCAGCATCATGGGATTGTACTACTTTATGATGTTGGTAGGGTCATAGATCAAACATTGTGATCTCAAAACCATACGAGTCAGCCAAAACATATGAACCAAAGATAGCAACGAGTGTCAAGTCGACGACCATATGACCAAAGATAGCAATGAGCGTCAAGCCGGCGACCATATGAACGAAAGATAGCAGCGAGCGTCCAGCAGAGGGCGTAAAGATGTTCACTATATAAGCAGTACACTTTTCAGTATATCCCGGATTGTAGTAGTAAAGAATATACCTAGAATCTGGATCATAGATTCATGTGTACCTGCAGAAAATAGGATAGGTGACATACAATTATACTGTTAGAAATATAAATTGCAGTGCTTGATTATAAATTCAAATCTAAAATAAATTCATGAGGACGGCAGGGAACAACCAATAGCTTAATGATGCTCCTAGGGACAATCTCTATGAGGACAAAGCTAATATCTACCAAATTAGACAGCGAGACCCTTGATATGGCCACAGGCTAGAATAGATGGGAGCCAACATATAGATGGGCTCTAAGCTACTGTCTCTAATTCTGGGCAAATAGCAAATAAAAGAGCAATACATACTGAGATAACAGGCCGAGAAGATACTTCGTATTCATTTGATTTGGTTGCAACTATTAAACATCAGGTTGACGTCATGCTGTTCGCCATTAGTAATCGCACCTTTTAGTCTGGCCTGTTTACCCCAAGTGCAAAGCGAGTTAATTAGCATAATTCTAATCAGGCCACCAAGAAGATGATCATGTACTACAGTAAAGACGTTCTTGTCTTGCAAGCAGGTGTGTACAGTTTTCTGAAACACAAAGCAAAAAACTTACAGTCTGAATAATTATGTCTTTAGAGCTTAATACTCCTACCAAAAAAATACAGAGCATGTCTGAATTTGCACGAAACAGGGTTCAGTCAGAGGGATATCATGTGTCGAGTACTGCCTATCCACGGCAGCCGGAGCTATGTGTGCCTAACAAACAAATATGTAAGTAAATTTGTTAACATCCCAAATTCTAGAACATATCATCATGTGAACAAAAATGATAGGAGAAAAAACATTTATATGCTTACAAAGTGCATACAGTCCTCTTAATTTCCAAAAAGAGATGAACAAGGTAGCAACATTCAGAATGAAATAAACAGTGCGATCTTTGCATATATGGGCAGAAAGAGAGAGAGAGTGACAAAGATGAGGAGTTAAAGGGGGAGAAGGACTGACAAAAGCTCACCTTGACATCAGCCATCCCTCGGTGATGCTTCCCTGCAGATCCATGACGCTACTGCTCCTTGTCAGTATAATGCCTGGGTCTCCGGCCTCGCTGCTCCATCCCACCGCAGACTGGTTGCATGGTTCATATGCATCAAAATGAATAGAGTAGCTCCCCCCTCAATTCCTCAATGGCAGTCCTAGATTGGCATCGACGAATGATTTTTATCCATATGAAGATTGCTCGGGGGTGGATCTGCAGTTCGATTAGTTCGGTGATGGAACAGTTTAGCTATTGCCCTTCTTTCACACTCTGTTTTAACAATAAAATGAAAGAACCATATTAAGATTCTGTGCAAACCATTGTAAGCATTGATACGATGAAAAGAAATGTTAACATTGATAACACAAGTTCGGCATTTTTTTTCTTTTTGCATAGGCGTGGACTATCATTGATGGTGATTATTTATTAATATTTAACTAAGATAAAATACAACATATCAGGAGGAGCTCAGCCAGCAGAAGGAAGGCTCTATCAGAAAATTTATTACCTTAAACATATTTAGAAAATATCTTCCAGCGTTCATTCTCCTGGGCTTCAAGTAAGTGTATGTAAAACTCAATTGATCACGTGAGGTGAAACGGTTGACCTCATTGAACCAAAGTCATGAAAATAAATTAGACATTGGTGTATGGGCACGCACGATGAAAGAACCTTCGGGCACATCTGCACAATTATTATACACTTGATCAATTCATTTACTCATAGGAGAATTTATCAAAAATAAGTAAATGCTACTTACAACTCGGTAGAACAGGATCTTGGCCAGAGGCATTAAACTTCACAGGACGTCAGACTGATAAAAGTAAAATTGCTCGTCGATAGGAGTGTGATTGTACTTGTTTAAGCGCTTGTTCTGAAGCACTTCCTCCTAGACACAGGTGTGATCATAGTGCGCTGAAATGGCATACTCTGCTTTCTTTCTCCGTAAGAAATACTCAATGATAAGCATTGAATCAGCATCAAAACGCAATTTGCTATCCAACCAGATGGAGTACATAACAGGTAAAATGTGTTATGTTAGCAATGGAGAAAGAATGTGTGCAGTGAAAATACATATATGTGCCAGATAAAAGAAAACTATGAAAAACTACAAGATCCTAAGGCAATTCAGTTATGCAGTCTGAGAAGAGAGTAACTGGGCAAGCAGCAGTGATAAAACTTTAATAGAGTATGTTGTTTCACAGATTGTGCACACAGATAATCAGGCATACATCTTGTACTAAGTGGAATTAGATAGTACTGGATTCCCTTTACAGAATGGCACATACAGATAATGAGGCATGCATCTTGCAGCGAAAAGAACAGGTAACAGTACACTGGATGAGTCCAATTGTAGGATCAAACAGGAAGAAAGAGTGCAGGGAAAGAAAATGAAATGGTATCAGTTTATATGATGGTGACTCAGCTATGATGTATGTAAAATTGTGACTAAGCACACGTTGTGTGTCAATGTGGTAAGCACTTCCTTAGATAGATTTAACATTTTTTAGGATTCAACGAATTCTTAAAATGAAAGAAGCTTCTTTTGATTCAGTTCTGTATAAGCTTTCTATGGAACATGTTGATACATGAGTACAATGTAGTGGCTGAAAATGAAATGATATGATTTACAAGTTTCATGTCATTGTCAAAACTGATTCTTAGAGATTGAAAAATTAAGATTTAGGTAGAAACAGAGCTTCTATTACTGGCTGAGTTGGTTGAAAGCTTTTTGTTCCTTCAAAATCTGTTGACGTATCTACTGGATGAACATGACATCTTGAGGCCAAATTACGAATGGTCCTCCTTTCCCAACAATTATTTTGAGAAGCATAAACAACAGTCAAAATTGGTCACCATCATGAATAGACACAAGTCGACGTTGTGACCACCTGGATGGCAGATGAAACATGGACAGCCCCCTCAAAGCCGATACAGAATGGACTGGCTCACTCATTTGACCTGAATAAGAAACACCACATATATAGAAGCAAAAGAATTACATATAAAGCCCAGATTCATAATTCTGAACTAAATAAGTTTACCATCAGGATTAGACATGATTCGACATCAGAATATATGAAAAACTAAGAGGACTGAATAATTAATCACATAAATGAAAAGAAAAGACATAGATAAACTTGCAGGAAGGGTAGTGTATAAAGCCGATTACCATTATCTTCCAGCCGCAAACCTTCTTGGCGAGCCTAAACCCGGGGCAATGCTTCTTTGATTTTCATCAAACACCTTGTAGGCAAATATAAAAACGAATCTGCACAAACAAAGATGATGGTTCTGGGCATTAAATCATGGCATCCAAAAATAGGAATGGAAGAGAGAGAGTGGTAGGGCCGTAGGAGGCTATTCAGAATCAGGAGGGACTGGAGGGGTGTTGGTAATTGCCTCTTCTCAGCTCTATTTCCACCACCACGGTGGCTTCCAGATCCGAGAGGAAGGAGAGATGCCTCCTCCAGAGCACGGGACACATCGAGCTTATTACCGAGGACTCCAGCATGAATCGGACCAGCAGTAGCAAGCACCCCACTGCCACCACGATCAGAATCACCTCTGGAAGCCACCGAACACGGCTCGGGCGCGCCGGCGGCAAGATCCTCTTCGGCATAACGCCAAGCACCGGCATCTCGCCAAACTCCTCTAAGGAAACATCTAATCTACAGCTACTATCTACATAGGCGCACCGGGCTCCTCCCCCATCTCCTCTCCAACCGGCGACGCCGGCGGCGAGCGTCCGGGATCGGGCCGGGCCCAAGCTGGCGAAGACTCTGGACTCTCTCCTTATCGCGTTTGTCTATAGAACCCCCGGCACGCACTCGTAGTTCGGTTCTGATCGAATTCGGATGTAGTATCTCGTTCGGTCATGAGTCCGGGTCCGGCTCTCGTTCGAAGGGGCAAAGGCCAACCAATATAACTGGGTCCGATGCGTGGCTTTTCCTGCACCATATTACTCTCTCCTCCGGTCTAGCTCCACCCACCGGATCATCAGAATCCCGTTGGCGAGAAGATCAACGACGCCGCGTACCGAGCATGGCAGCCGACCAGCAGCGCCGCGTGAAGCTGATTGTTAGCTACGGCGGGAGGATCGAGCGCGCCCAGGGTCGGCCGCCGAGGTACGTCGGCGGTGAGCACCTGCTCCTCAGCGTCCTCTCGTCCGTCTCGACGAGGGGCTTCCGCGACCTGCTGGCAAAGCGCGCGGGTTTCTCTGACTTCTCCGTCAAGTACTGCTACTCCGGCGAGGGGCTTGACTCGCTCTGCGACGTGGACACGGACCAGGAACTTCGGGGGATGCTGGACATGCTGCTCTACCGGGACCTGCAGGTCTGCCTGTTCAACGACCTAAACACGCGCCGGCTCCGGGTCTACCTGTTCCGCGACGCAGCCGCCGCCCCATCGCCGACCTCCCAGATCCTCGGAAAACCATCTCTCATGCGGCGTAGCGCGACGTCGCCGGCTCTGTTGCCGGCGAAGCCGGCCAACGTCGACGGGCGGCCCTCCCATGGCCTGGCCGCTCCCGCTCCCTCTCTCGTGCCGCGGATCACGACGTCGCCGAATCCGTTGTGGGAGACGTCGACGGCTGGCACGGCGCCCTCCAAGCCACCGCTCGCCCCTGCTCTCGCACGGCCGATAGCGTCGTCGCCTTTGTTGACGGCAGACTCGACAGATGACAAGACTTCTTTGACCACCACCACGCCGACATCAACAGCCATAGCTACCAAATGTACACAACCCCACCCGGCGACGTTCTGGCCGGCAGAGCTGAGTTATCCGGTGTGCCAGGCTGCTCCAGTATTCTTGGTGCCAGTAATGCCGCAGGTCATAATCTACCAGCCGACGATCATCCTCGTACCCGTGTTCAATTATAAGGTGGCCATGGGCTGATAATTTTTTGAGTCACAATCGAATATGAAAATACTCCGTCAAGTGAGAATTAGCCAATCCATAGTTTGTGTAGATTAGATTGTCTCACGGATGAAGTATTAAAGCAAGTAGGTTGTAGATATTAGTATGTGACAAATCAAAATTCTAAATTGACCGGTGGTTATGCACTATGGGATGTACAGGCCGGACTTGAATTTTTCTTATAGTTTACTATTTTTTTAATTTTTTATAATTAATGATGTCAATTCCTTTATATTCAGTGTTAGTATCACCACACGTGAATTGTTATTCCCTCTGTTCCCAAATATTTGTCTTTTCAGACATTTCAAATGGTCTACAACACACAAATGCATGTAGACATATTTTAGAGTGTAGATTCATTCATTGAGAGTGTTTTTTGAGCTCCCGTGTGCCTAGGCATCCTCTATGAACAGTAAAATCAAAACAAACAAAAACTATTTGAAACGAATCTGAAACTTTGCAACAGCGACACCGTGGGAGAGACTCGCCTCCTTCCTAGATCTCCTTGTCAAGGGGTAGAAAGGGAGAAAAGTTCAATATTCACCTAGAGAGTGTATCCGCAAGCACAAAAGTCACTCCAATTTCCTAGGCAATTAGAGAAAACCTGTCAAACAGATTACAGTTAAAGATGAACAATGGTCGTGTTCTTTTAAGATCCCAAGAAGAAAAGAATCATCCGCTTTTAAGATCCCAAGAAGAAAAGAATCATCCGCAAGTTCTTGCCGACATAATTAGAACTTCCAAGCTTTAATATACTTGACGGGTCGACATGGTAGAAAACTAACTTGACACTATATTTATCATCCAAGTCAGAGAATGAATTAGTGGACCGTGATTAAAACTGCGGATATTTGCATAGAAATTACGATATAATTAATTAGAAATTGAAACTATCAAAATTATAATCTATAGTTCATGTACCCAGTCCAGTAATTAATATGACAAGGCAGTATAAGCTATGTCTAAATTCTGATTCCTAAGCTTAACAATGCCAAAGTACCTATCATTTCGCAGAATTATATGAGTTGTATTAATGGCGAAAAAGCTGTCCATGAATACAACAAAAGTAGTTGAATTGAAAGTGAAGCACAAAGCACCACCTAATATTCATAGGAGCTGTTCTTGTCTTGTCAAAAATGTTTCCACTTCAGCTAAAGGAGCACAGAAGCTAGGATCCTTGTGAAATAAACATCACAAAAAAATTGTTATTCCAGTTTGAAAGAACAAGTGCAGACTCCACAAATCCCCATCATAAGTAATAACAAGGTAAAGGGAACAACGGCTATTTCCTTCACTAACTGAACTTATATAAACATACATCATGAGCTATCCTTCTTGGAAGAATGATCAGAAGCAAACGAGGATGCGGAGCTCGCCCAGGCCTTATCTTCCGACTTGCTTAACACAAGTACAACATGCTGCATCAACAATCTCTCACACAACGATAGGTAATTACATAGCAGAGCAATTTCCAAGAACTCAATGATGGACAACGGCTTTATCTTCCAAATCCAGATTAGTGTCGAGGATCCCTGGGCCCATAGAATTGTCCCTGATGTAATTTTTTACCCATGTTACAAGATCACCTCCCAGTTATATTTGTTGCACATGTGCACTACCTATTAGCACCTCCAACCACACAACGCCATAACTGTATGCCAGATTTCTCAGTGACCATCATGGTGTACGCATATTCTGATCAAATGAGAAGAACTGGATCAGCACTTTGTACATCAGCAAACCAGTAAAAATTCTGAATAAATGACAGTAAGGCAGGGCGAATCCATTGGAGCTGAGAATAAGGCAGCGCAAACCATTAAACCTGTAAAACTTAAGAGGAGTGGCAGTGAGTTATTATATATCTAGTCACAAGATGCATTACACATATAGATATTATCTACTGTGTTTAAATATCCACACAATGACCAGACAACTATTTAAAAAAAATGTGTCACTTTTAGTCAACGGAAGACGGCAGGGATAAGCCCTGTCGAGACTCCGAGAGACTGATGAGGGATGTCGCCAGTCCTCGAACCTTTACACATCCCAACCTTCATTGTGTACCCAGGTGAATTATATAAGATTGGTTTTCGTATTTAAGGGGTCTGTCTGAGTTCTGATATATTACCTTAAACTCTATCTAATTGTGCCACAATATCAGCATGTAGTTCTTAAGAAAAAAGTCGAGAAGAATTTCATTAGCATAAAGTAACCAAGAGTGTTGTAGGAATTGTCCAAAGGTAAGGAAGTATCCTTTCGACCAAACTTTTGTTAAGATACCGAACTTGATTATGTATACTGGAATTTAAGTCACTTTGAGTAATAGGTGCAACACAACCTGTTTAAACATTATCTTGATTAATAATTGCAAAAGTATTTACAGTATAGGAGGCCAAACTTGGAAACGTGACAGAATGCTATCAACTTTCTGTCAGATACTTCCATTGATGTGTTGTGTGAATGGTTCCAACACCTACAAAATTCTATATGTGTTTGACGGAATGATTGATTCCATACTAGACCTATATTAATTCTCACATAGGGCTATTCGTTGAATAATCAAGCTAGCTCATGTATATCACGTTTCCCTCAGTGTGTTATATTTAGGACACGCATGACCCCGCAAAAAATATATTTAGGACACACATGGTACATGGAAGCAAATAAGGAATTTTGAGAAGCCGAAGAAATTTCAGTTTATATTTACTCTTTTAAGGTATAAGTAAGATGATACTTTAGGGTTATTTTTGTCGAGTATATTATATTTTATAATAAACATCTCCACAAGAATGAATATGTGGAATTAAGCTTTTCAGGTTTTCTAAGGGCCTCAATACAAGAACCATGATGCAGTGTTATTCTTTTAACCACTCAAATTTGATAATTTGTGCCTAATTTTCAATAACAACCTTCAGATAAGTTAAAGTGATGTAGATTTAAGAGCTATACACTTAAACTACAAGGCAACTTATGACTTTACATATAGTAAGTCTTGCTGTCATGTAACTTCACAGTCTTAAGCAAAACAATGAAAGCGCCCTAATCATTTCAATTTTTATTACACAAATGTTCTTTGCTGCTTCTGAAGATTTGGATTTTTATATTATTTTTAGAACGGAAACCATAGGATGGTATGCTGCAATCTGACAATTTCACTCTTTATCGGTGTATGTATCATTGTTGTACTATAAATACTGGGGTCGCACCTTTTTCCTTCGGATATTGTTATGAATATGATTGAGAAAACCTGAATTACATTACCCTTGATAGAATATTATATTTGTAATAATTATTAATACATCCATGGCATTTGGGAAAACAATAAGTTCTCATGGTAATCTCATTTATTTTAGCATCATGTAATATCTGAATGAAATTTTCAATTTTATTTCCTTGGTATGGATCGTCACAGCCACAAACCTGAACCACTTAATATAATCAAGGTACAAAGGATCCCTGATCATATATAGATCAGCTCACCAACCAATGATCCCTGATTCATGGTAATCTCATTTATTTTAGCGTTATATACCCGTTCAGATAACCCAATGATTCCTGATTCATGGTTTCATATATGAGATATCCTATCAATCGAGGTACCAATCATAGATAGATCAGCTCACCAACCAATTAATATAATATATTTTTAAAGGTTTCCAATTGAGCATAAAGGCAAACAAATAAGCACAAAGTTTCTCTATTTCCCATGAATAACAAAACAAGAAAATCTTAACATCCTTGACTCGAACAATAGAAATCACTATAATCAAAATAAAGCAGTGTTGAATTTTCTCTGAACCCAAAGCTTTTATTTTCTTGATTCTGAAAGGAACTCAATGCGCGTATTCGTCATGTACTAACTCAGTGAAGACCAAATACAAGTATAGTCATCTTTGTTATAGTACCTTCCGTTGAAAAATAAGAGGGAAAACACAATCATGTGGTGAAACCATAGTGGAAGAACTTAATAAGCAAACGACAAAAGCACACCCTGCAGTACTATATAGAAGAACTTACATTTCCTCCTGGCTGCTCTTTCCATGCTTTGTAGTCTGGCCAACGAATAAAATGAGTTGACATCGATGCTCTGGTTATTGGTTGCCTGGACAAAATGTATTTTTATAGGAGTAAAAAAATGTAATTTTTGTAGGAGTTATAAAACCTATTTGATCTGGCACGGAGAAATAAATAACAGAGTGATAAAATTTAATGCTGAAATTCAAATAACCATGTATCTTCAGAAGAAATATCCAGAGAGTTTCCTGGCCATATGCACCGAAACGACCATTGGTAGAAAGAATTCAGATCCTCCATGTCGAGTTCTTCAGCTGTGTGTTGCTCTCATGTGGAATCGGCGGTACAGGGGGAATCAAGGAGTTAAGATTCTGAAGATTAAATGCCAAACCATCATCCAACACCTACAGGGAATGGGGAGGGGGAGGGGGAGCAGAGGCGCACCTTGACGATTTCCATGGCGTCTAGAGAAGAAGCTCCTCCGTGGTGAATATATGGAGCCATAGTGAATCTATGGAGAAAAATGGATCATCGACGAGCTCCTCTCGCAGAGAAACAATGAGGATCTGCAACGACATCCCCTCCAATCACTGCTAGCCTGCAAGATGTGCCACTAATCTGGCAGGAGAAGCGCCTCCTCCTCTAGACACCATGGAAGAGAACATCTTCGGATCTTCCTCTTCTGACCTCCGCGAGGAGGAGGCCACCGCACGGACCCGACACTGCAGCTCCTCTTCGTCTTGTCCGGCCAATGCAAGCGCGGCGAGGAAGTCCGTGACTCGGAGCGATGATCGACGACGAGAGATGCAGATGAGGGAGGCCGACGACACGGGGAAGAGAAGGGGCTCGGAGAGGAGGCAGCGGCGGCGCGAGGAGAATCGAGAGGGAGAAGAGAAGGCGGCGGCGCGAGGAGAATCGAGAGGGAGGAGAGAAGGGGCTCGTGCCAGGGTAGGTCTTGCCCAGTTGTGTCTTCCCTCGGTTGCATCCGCTCCTTATTACCTTTTTCGTTTTTTCTCTCTCGCTAGCACAGTAAAAAACGATGCGGTGGCTAGCGCGAGGAGGCGCACATCGCGCGACTCTTACAGGGTTTAATTAACTCCTTGTGTGCCTTCTTGTACTTGACTCCTTACTGAAAAGTCAAACGATGGTCAGACATAGCTGAACCCTTATATTTAACTCCCTAAATTATTTTTTGATCAATTCTTCTAGCCTTAGTCAAATACATTTGAAACTATTGCTTGAGTATTCATGGGAGTTTTGACCTCCTTCACATACAAATCATCGTTCTCCTTGGTATCTTCTATACCTAGGACTACCATTCACCCTGTGCATTTTAAAACATAACCGAAAAACCATACCAAAAATGAACTAAACCAAACCAATTTTATGATTTTTATGGTTTCTTGTTTCGTTATGGTATGAAATTTTTGTACCTTGTTGAATTTTGTTTTTTTATGGTATATACCAAAAAACCGAATGGTTTACTGAATAAACTAAAATAAATATATAATACCTTTTGAGGCGAACACTCATGTAAGTAGCCATTTTTCTTGTACAAGAGACATATTTCGTGCTAATCATGTCCATTTTCTTGTAAAATAGTCATTTTTCTTTAAAAGATATGCTAAGCCCGTGCATAACCATCGAGGCATGAATCCATGCATGCATACATACATTATGTATAGTAATATACTGTTTTTATAAAAATAATTTGTGTTTTGAGTCATAAATTTGTAAATTATTATTAAGTCATTTTCAAATTCGCGTCAACTTTAGTTATTACGATATATATACCAAAACTATACCGACATAATTTGGTATATAATGAAACTGAACCACATTTTAATTTCATACCGTATTTATGGAAGTATTGATACCATACAAACAAAAAAAACATATAAACTTAACCATGTAAACCGAATAAATCAAATGCACAGAGTGAACTACCATAATTGAGTTGAGGCCTTGGATGTATGACCGATGCAATTGAGACATGAAGCTTGCAAAACCCCCCTCCCAAGACTACACATTTTTACCTCTTCGATATTTTGTCGATCATTTGGCGATTGTGGTCCTCGGCCGTGGTTGCGACGGCCAAACGTGTTTAAGGAGGAGGTGTAGGGGTGATCATAGCGGGCCTACAATCCACCGGACGAGAAGAAGGCAGCTTTATTCTTCGTCGTGGTCGCCTTAGTGAGTGCCTTCACCACCTTTGTCGGCTTGCTCGCCCGCTTGCCGCCAGTTAGAGCAGCGGGATGGAGGTCGAGCATCACCGCGGCCGCTGCCCCCTACCCCCGGTCTTTGATGTCGCCGCAGTGGTCTGGAGCAATTTTTTTGTCCCCAACCTCTTCCTTGGCGGGGGTGACGGCGAAGGGATTGATTCCGGTGGCGTCGAGCTGACTGCGGTGGCCCGTGAGGGCACGGAGTCGGCTTCTAGTTCTATTCTGGACGAAATCGAAGGCAACGATGGAGTCGACGACGAGGTTGGGTAGCAGAGGCGGGAAGAGGTGGCGCCTCGGGCGGGAGGGGGAGCGGCTTAAAATTATCCTGAAAAGTGGCGTCGATCGAGTATACGTGAGAGAGTTAGGCTACCTTTTGGCGGTAACTTCTTAAAATTTTGCTCCTCTAAACATATAAGGGTTCCACACTTCGGCTAGGTGCAGTTAGACGCTTATTTTGCCCCTCTAAAAGCCTTTTAAGTGATCGGTTAGAGATGCCCTAAGGTCATTTATCATGACCAACAAAACCTCCTAAACCAAGCCTATGACGAACTTTATTAGCTTTTTCCCGCGTTTCACACGAAAATACCATTTTGCTTGCGGTTGAACCTGCCCACCCGAATTCAAGTCTTAGACTTAGCACATGTGATCATATTTTTTTGAGTTTATCTCATGCATTCTGACGCTACTGTTTCGGCAGTATGGTGTGCCCACCAACTATGAGGTGTCAGTGACAACTTCATCGATCATACGATTTGTCGGCTTAGTCTCTTGAAGGTGTTTATAGGAATATAATGTGTGTGTGAGAGAGAAAGAGAGCGTCATCTGTAATGTGTTTCTTAAAATAAAAACACCAACTTGCACACCCTTAAACTAACACTTTTTTTGACAAATGCAAGTTCGCCACGCCGGTTAATGCTTGTATTTCATGAGGAGGATTAAGTGGATAAAAAATTAAGGGCAACTTCAACAAACCCTCAACACGCGTAAATGTTCAGATCGAGTTGTCTGGACGCTACAAGTCATCCAACATGGACTAGTATTTGTTCACGGATATGCCCACGTGTCTATTTTCCACAAAACGAAAGCAAACCAAGAGGTTTTACGGGAGTCCGTATCCCCATCACGTAGGAATATACTACCCTGGCCCACCCTAAATCGAGGCAGAGCCCGCGAATTTTGAGTGGTCCGCATTTTTTCTACGCCAAACCCCTCTCCCATTCTGCTAGGAAATGTAGTGGAAAACAAAAAAACACCCTACGATCACCCAGGAACACTATGAAGATGCAATGAACGGTTTGGATCAGATCGTTACCGAAGTTGCAGCGGAAGAAGACGAGTCGATGTAGATCGTGCTTGGAGCCCTCCAACCATAGATGAGTAGTCCCTCGAACCGCCGACGCACAGTCCCTCGAACAGAAGGCCGAAAGCATGACCTCTCCACAGATTGCAAGAGGAAAATCTTCACGATGCGACAATGCTTCATCCTCCAGAGCTCATCGTTTTGGGAGAATTCGAAGGAGGAGATTAGGACCACACTGGACTTCTAATTATGAGGAATAGAGGAACTAGATCTAGCTCTAACTGAACTAGACTAGACAACTAGAGGAGGCTCCAAAAACTTGTATGTACAAAAGTCCCAAAAACTTCTAGTATTTATAGGTTGAAGGAGCGGACTGTGTGAGAGGATCAAAGAAGAGGTGTCTAGCCGGGGGGGGGGGGTGATTAGACACTTCACAGGAAAAGTAGCAGTTTTTAAGTTGTTTAAGTTGAGGTGGAGTTTTTAGCGCAATTTCAAACATTCACAATACGTTTCAAGCAAGCATGGTAAGAGTATATGAGCAGCGGAAAGTAAAGCATGCAAGTTGCAAAAAAGTAAAGGGATGTGATTGGAGTGTGCAAACGCAATTGGAGACACGGATGTTTTTGGCGTGGTTCCGATAGGTGGTGCTATCGTACATCCACGTTGATGGAGACTTTAACCCACGAAGGATAACGGCTGCGCGAGTCCACGAAGGGCTCCACCCACGAAGGGTCCACGAAGAAGCAACCTTGTCTATTCCACCATGGCCGTCGCCCATGAAGGACTTGCCTCACTAGGGTAGATCTTCACGAAGTAGGCAATCTCCTTACCCTTACAAACTCCTTGGTTCAACTCCACAATCTTTTCGGAGGCTCCCAAGTGACACCTAACCAATCTAGGAGACACCACTCTCCAAAAGGTAATAAATGGTGTGTTGATGATGAACTCCTTGCTCTTGTGCTTAAAGTGATAGTCTCCCTAACACTCAACTCTCTCTCACACAGATTTGGATATGGTAGAAAGAATATTTGAGTGGAAAGCAACTTGGGGAAGGCTAGAGATCAAGATTCTTGTGGTTGGATTGGAATATCTTGGTCTCAACACATGAGCAGGTGGTTCTCTCTCAGAAAATGAATAGTGAAAGTGTAGGCACGTTCTAATGGCTCTCTCTCTCTAATGGATAAGGGGTGGAGGGGTTATATATAGCATGCACACAAATATAGCCATTACACACATTTGACCCAACACGGTAAAACCGAATGAAAGAACTCGGTCAGACCGAAGCTGTTCAAAATGTGAACGTTAGACATTTTGGTGGGACCGACAGTATCAACTCGGTGAGACTGATGTGTTAGGTTTAGGGCAAAACCTCAACTCGGTTTGACCTATTTTGGTAATAGGCTAACAGAGTGTTGGTGAGGCAAACTCGGTGAGACCGATTCGCTCATCTCGGTTAGACCGAAACGTTACGAAGAGGAAACAGAGAGTTTGCATTGCCAACTCAGTGAGACCGAGATCCCTATCAGTGAGACCGAACTGATTAGAGTTTGTGGCAGTGGCTATGTCAAATGAACTCAGTGGCGCCGGATAGAACAAATCGATGGAGCCGAGTTTGACTTTTATGTTTGGGACATATGTGGAAATGAGAAAGTGGTTGACGAATTTGGAGCATATTACTAAGCACTTGAGCAAGTAGACCATTATGCAACACCTCATCCCCTTTTAATTGTATTGGCTTTTTCTATGGACTCAATGTGATCTTGGATCACTAAAGTGAAAATGTAGAGTCTTGAGATTTTGCGAATCTTTGTCCTTAGCTTCTTGAAAAGGGTTCCACATCGCCTTGTCCGGCCACTCCACTTTTGAACTCATCTGAAATATACTAGATGAAAATATTAGTCCAGCAAGAGATATGTTCTCATTAATTACCAAAATCACCCAGGGAGCACTTGTGCTTTCAATCTCCCCCTTTTTGGTAATTGATGACAATCATACATCAAAGCTTCAGATAAAGATACGAAGGATAACAAGTAAAGCTTTGGAAAAAACATGTAACAAGCATATGATCCCCCTACATGGATGCAATCATGTGAATATAGAATATTAGAGCATGTGAATGCATAAGCATGCCAGGGCAAGCAATGAATTACATGTATCTTGGCTATATGCATCAGAGCAAATGATGTTGAATATAGGAAATGTACCCCCATGTTCATGAGTCCTTCTTGCAAAAAATATGTGCAGCAACAAGAGATCATCATGCACATGGACGTGATGCATATACTTACCTTGTGGTCTTGAGCTGGCTTTGGAGAGAGTGATCTTGAGAAAATAGGGTTAGATAAAACAAGAATACCTATTAAGCAAAGCACAATGAGTAACCACAAGAGTACCATGATTGGGATGACATGTAGAGAATGAGTACTTATTACTCTATATGGATATAGACATGTCCCCAAAGATTTTCTCCCCTTAAGTGTCTTTCTCCCCCTGAATCTTATATAGGATAATGAGAGAAGATGGGGTAAAAGAAAATCGGAGCAAACTAGCAAAATAGAAAACCAGAGCAAAACAATCAAAATACATACTAACATTTCTTTCCCCTCTTGAAGACTTGGGACTTCTCTCCTCTTTGGATAATAAGCATCTGGGGATAAGCTTTGATGTGCTTTCTCTCTCCCCTTTGTGTGATAAGCTTTGATGTGCTCTCTCTCCCCCCCCTTTGACATTAATTTCCAAGAAGGGATCTTCTGGAGCATGAGTTAAATAGGTTTGGTCCTTGGGTCACATTACAAAGCAACATGTTGATGAGGATGCTAGTAGAGGATAAGAATCGTTGAGTGGAGCTGGAATAGATATGCAGGATGCAAATGGAAAAATCTTTGTCGGTGTTGAAATCGGTGCAACCAATTTATTTGCATCAGCGACACTGAGTTGGTAGTGTCAAAGATGATGCTTATCTATCAGACCGGGTTTGTCCTTATCGGTTGGACCGATGAACAATCTACAATGTAGCATTGCAGTTTGGTCTAGCCGTGAGGCAGAAATTGGTGAGACCGAGATCAATACAAAGAAAAGATTTTGTCATCTCAGCTCACTTAGGCAAATAAGATCTCACAAAGATTTACAGGGAATTAACTGAAGGATTTGAATGAATTTGATACATAAAATGACAGAAGAAAGAAAAGAAAAGAAATCTAGATGAAGTTTTTTAAAGGGGAACAAGCATGCAAAATATGAATGCAAGAACATAGAGAAATACTAGAGAATTTCATTTAGAAATGGTCGGCGAAAGAGTCACCTATGTTAGAGTATATTGACTTAGGAGTCAAGTGAGAACACTTGACCATAGGTCATACTCATCGTCTAAGCTCAAAATGGGGTTGCCATTTTTTGTTTAAGCATCTTGATGTATTCACATCTTGTTCAGCTGCTTTGACCCATGTCTTGGGGTAAAGCTTCTCTAAGATGGAATAACAAACCTTGGGTGGTGGTGTTGATCTTGATCATGTAGTTTAACTTGTGTTGGATGCTCAAGGTTGATGTAGTTCATCAAGAGTTGGGAGCACCACTTGTAATTTGAGTTCATCTACTTACACGGGTTAGATTTTCAAGGAAGAGCACTTGTGTATCCAAAATGACAATCATGAAAATTTGATACAAATGAAATTTGATATATAGAAATTGTCAAAGGATATGTTAAAAGGATTCATGCTCCCTTGACTTAAACCACCATATTGTAGAGACTTGGTGATGTAAAGATTGCTTAGGATGTGAGTGAGTTGCAATCTCATAGATTTGGGCTCATCCAAGTACCTACAAGGGTTAGATAGCATGCAAGGGTACAAGTAGATATCCAAGACATGTGATCATCGTCATAAGAGAAATATCAAGGATTAGTCAAAGAATCATGCCTTGCATACATTCAAAGGAGTTACTACTCCAAGTTTGAGGCATCAATAGTGTTCAATTGACCTCTCAAATGGCAAAATACTTTCTCATCAAGTGGTTTGGTGAATATATATCTGCCAATTGCTTATCGGTACGAACATGTTTAAGATCAATGTTTCCCTTAACAACATGATCTCGAATGAAATGACGATGAACTTCAATATGCTTAGTTCGAGAATGTTGCACGAGATTGTGAGCAATCTTAATAGCACTTTCATTATCACAAAGCAATGGAACATGTTTCACATTTATCCCATAATCTTTAAGAGTTTGTGTTATCCAAAGTAATTGAGCACAACATGAACCGACGACAATGTATTCCGCTTCGGCGGTGGATAAGGATACCGAGTTTTGTTTCTTGGAGGACCAAGATACAAGAGATCCACCAAGAAATTTACAAGTACCTGAAGTGGACTTTCTATCAACCTTGTCTCCGGCATAATCCGAATTGGAGTAGCCAACAAGATCAAAAGAAGACCTCTTAGGATACCAAATGCCAAAGTTTAGTGTGTGAATTAAGTATCTCACTATCCTTTTCACAACCTTAAGATGACATTCTTTGGGGGCCACTTGATATCGTGCACACATGCACACACTTAGCATAATGTCAGGACGGGAGGCACATATGTATATAACAATGAACCAATCATAGAGCGGTAAACATTTTGGTCAACCGGTTCACCATCCTTAGTCAAGTCAAGATGTACACTAGTAGGCATGGGTGTATTCATTGCATTCTTGCATGTTGAACTTCTTGAATAAGTCCTTGGTATACTTTATCTGAGAGACAAAGGTACCCTCCTTAGTTTGCTTGATTTGCAAACCAAGAAAGAACTTGAGTTCACTCATCATAGACATATCGAACTTCTTCGACATTAGTCTTCCAAACTTTTCACTAAAATGAGGGTTAGTCGAGCCAAATATGATATCATCAACATAAATTTGGAACACAAATAATTCACCATTAACTCTTTTAGTAAAAAGTGTTGAATCAATTTTCCCAATTTCAAAGCCTTTTTCAATAAGGACCTTGGTCAAGCATTTGTACCACGCTCTAGGAGCTTGTTTAAGACCATAAAGAGCTTTGTGAAGTTTGTAAACATGATTAGGTTTCTTGGGACTAACAAAGCCGGGAGGTTGTTTAACATGAACTTCCTCCTCAATTTCATCGTCGAGAAAAGCACCTTTAATGTCCATTGGATATAAAGTCATATCATGATGATTGGCATAAGCAAGTAAGATACGTATGGACTCAAGTCTAGCAACTCGGGCATATGTCTCACCGTAATCCATAAACTTGACTGTAGCCTTGGGCGACGAGACATGCCTTGTTGTGTACAACTTGTCCATCTTCATCTTGCTTATTGCGAAACACCCATTTGATACCGATGATGTTGTGGTTGTTGTCGGGCTTCTCAACAAATGTACAAACTTGGTTTCTCTCGAAGTTATGTAGTTCCTCATGCATAGGGTTCACCCAATCCAGATCATCAAGAGTGTCTTCAACCTTCATTGGTTCAAGGTTAGATATGAAAGAGTAATGTTCACAAAAGTTAGCTAAACGAGATTTAGAACGAGTGATTCTCCCGGTTTGGATATCATCGTAGATTTGCTCTACGGGGTGATCTCTAGAAATTCTTGCTCTAACTCGTGGGAGCTTTTGCTTGGGTCGGGGTGGAACATCCTCTTCATTTTCTTCTTCTTCTTGTCCTTCTTCATTGTTGTTGGCGTTGTTATCCTCTTGTGGAGGTGGAGAAGGAGGTCGATGAGGTTCATCTTGATGCACTTCCTCGTTTCCTTCATCTTGGCGCGTCCCACTTGTGGATGCCTCCAAGTCAACTTGTGGTTTACCTTGACGTGAAGTTTAGGCTTCCACTTGAATGGATGAAGTATTCTCCTTCACCTCCGTTGGGCGAATCTTGCCAATAGACAAGTCTTGTATTGCTTCTGAAGGGTCTTTGTCTCCTACATCAATTGGCAATTGCTCTACTTGTGAGCCATTAGATTCATCAAACTTCACATCTACCGTCTCTTCAATCTTTCGGGTGAAATTGGTGTATACATGGTAAGTGTGGGAGTTTGAGCCATAACCGAGTAGAAAACCTTCATGAGATTTAGGAGCAAATTTCGAACGACGATGATTGTCAAGAATGTAACACTTTGAGCCAAATACTTGGAAGTATCCAACTTGGGGTTTGTTACCGGTGAGAAGCTCGTAGGCCGTCTTGCCGAGAATTTTGTGAAGATATAGTCGATTTGTAGCATGACAAGCTCTCTCAGCCGCCTCTGCCCAAAAGTGTTTTGGCGTCTTGTACTCATCAAGCATTGTTCTCGCCATTTCGATGAGTGTCCAGTTCTTCCTCTCAACAACTCCATTTTGTTGAGGTGTGTATGTGCCGAGAACTCATGTGAAATCCATTCTTCTTCAAGAAAGGTATCCACATTGGCGTTCTTGAACTCCGTTCCGTTGTCGCTCTGAACCTTCTTGATCTTTACTTCAAATTGGTTTTGGGCCTTCCTAGCGAAGTTCTTGAAGATCTTTTGGACCTGTGATTTTTCATCAAGAAAGAACACCCACGTAAATCTTGAAAAATCATCAACAATGACCAATCCAAAAGAGTTACCACCGAGACTCTTGTAAGCGCCGGGACCCAAAAGATCCATGTGAAGTAGCTCAAGCGGTCTTCTTGTGGTCATGATGTTTTTCACGGGATGACTTCCTCCAACTTGTTTTCCTACTTGACAAGCACTACAAAGTCTATCCTTGTCAAATATAACATCTTTAACACCAAGGATATGATCACCTTTAATAAGCTTATCAAGATTTCTCATGCCGACATGACCTAACCTTCCATGCCACAACCAACCTTTAGGAGATTTAGCAATAAAACAAGTGCGAGGTTGGGCTTTCTTAGTGAAATCAACAATGTATAGGTCATCTCTAAGAATGCTGGTAAATACCATATTATGATTATCTCTACGAAATACTTGGCAATCAACATGAGTGAATAGCACATTTAAACCAAAATCAGCTAATCTAGACACGGAAAGAAGGTTATAGCCGAGAGATTCAACAAGCATGACATTCTTGATAGAGCTACCGTTGGATATGGCCACCTTACCAAGGCCAACAACTTTACCCTTAGAGTTGTCACCAAAGGTAACATACTTTCGTGGACCATCGTTTCTAGCAAGCTCATCAAACATGTCCTTATCTCCGGTCATATGATTCGTGCATCCACTATCAAGAACCCATTCCTTTCCTCCGGCTGCGTAACCACGAAGATTAGCCATAAGACTAAAGTGTGTCATTTGTTCATCAAGGTCAAAGTCACTATCATCATCCTCATCATAATATCCATGTTCAATATCGTCTTGTGATTGATCAACACCTAGAGAGAGTGATTCGTTAGTTATGTGATCATGACAATGTTCATATTTATGAATTCTAATGACTTCCGAGATGATATTACTAATGATTCCTACATCTCCTTTGGCACGCATAAGATCACGAAGCGGCACGCATAAGATCACGAAGCTCAAATAAAAATTCATCAAATTTGGGATCACTAGTGTTCATTTTATTTAAAGCAATGGACTTTTGAAGGATCACATCTAGAATTTTCAAAGAGTAGTCCGGAAGTCGTTCCTCAAGGAATTTCCATAAGTGTAAGCACATTCAAAAGTTGGTAAGCAAACAAACAAATTTCTAGGCAATCCTCTAGTGATAAAATCAATATTTCTAAGATTGCGAATCATGTCAAGATGTTCATCGGAAGTTGGATTCAAAGGGTCAATTGGGGGGCACATAATGGATAACAATATACTTGTTCAAATGATATTCATTGAAGATCTCAACCATGTCATTTTTCCATTCCTTATAAAACTCTCCATCAAGCATAGGCACCCTACATCTAATACTCCCAATCGTAGACACATCCATCTTCCTCCACTGGTGATTAAATCAAAGCAATAGAGACCAAAGCTCTGATACAAATTGAGAGGATCAAAGAAGAGGTGTCTAGAGGGGGGTGATTAGACACTTCACAAGAAAAGTAGCAGTTTTTAAGTTGTTTAAGTTGAGGTGGAGTTTTTAGCACAATTTCAAACATTCACAATACGTTTCAAGCAAGCATGGAAAGAGTATATGAGCAGCGGAAAGTAAAGCATGCACATTGCAAAAAAGTAAAGGGGATGGGATTGGAGTGTGCAAACGCAATTGGAGACACGGATGTTTTTGGCGTGGTTCCGATAGGTGGTGCTATCGTACATCCACGTTGATGGAGACTTCAACCCATGAAGGGTAACGGCTTCACAAGTCCACAGAGGGCTCCACCCACGAAGGGTCCACGAAGAAGCAACCTTGTCTATCCCACCATGGCCATCACCCACAAAGGACTTGCTTCACTAGGGTAGATCTTCACGAAGTAGGCGATCTCCTTGCCCTTACAAACTCCTTGGTTCAATTGCACAATCTTGTCGGAGGCTCCCAAGTGACACCTAACCAATCTAGGAGACACCACTCTCCAAAAGGTAATAAATGGTGTGTTGATGATGAACTGCTTGCTCTCGTGCTTAAAGTGATAGTCTCCCCAACACTCAACTCTCTCTCTCTCACGGATTTGGATATGGTGAAAAGAAGATTTGAGTGGAAAGCAACTTGGGGAAGGCTAGAGATCAAGATTCTTGTGGTTGGATTGGAATGTCTTGGTCTCAACACATGAACAGGTGGTTCTCTCTCAGAAAATGAATAGTGGAAGTGTAGGCACATTCTGATGGCTCTCTCTATGATGGAGAAGGGGTTGAGGGGTATAGATAGCCTCCACACAAAATCTAGCCGTTACACACATTTGACCCAACTCGGTAAAACCGAATAAAAGAACTCGGTCAGACCGAAGCAGTTCAAAATGTGAACGTTAGACATTTCGGTGGGACCGACGGTATCAACTCAGTGAGACCGGTGCGTTAGGGTTAGGGCAAAACCTCAACTCGGTTTGATCGATTACACAAACTCGGTGAGACCAATTTTGGTCATAGGCTAACAGAGTGTTGGTCACGCAAACTCGATGAGACCGATTCGGTCATCTCGGTTAGACCGAAACGTTACGAAGAGGAAACAGAGAGTTTGCATTGCCAACTCTGTGAGGCTGAGATCCCTATCAGTGAGACCGAACTGATTATGGTTTGTGGCAGTGTCTATGTCAAGTGAACTCGGTGGCGCCGAATAGAACAAATCGGTGGGGACGAGTTTGACTTTTAGGTTTGGTACATATGTGGAAATGAGAAAGTGGTTGAGGGATTTGGAGCATATTACTAAGCACTTGAGCAAGTAGACCATTACGCAACACCTCATCCCCTTTTAATAGTATTGGCTTTTCCTATGGATTCAATGTGATCTTGGATCACTAAAGTGAAAATGTAGAGTCTTGAGCTTTTGTCAATCTTTGTCCTTAGCTTCTTGAAAAGGGTTTCACATCCACTTGTCCTGCCACTCCACTGTTGAACTCATCCGAAATATACTAGATGAAAATATTAGTCCAATAAGAGATATGTTGTCATTAATTACCAAAATCACCCAGGGAGCACTTGTGCTTTCACTGGGGCATCACAACGAGGGGGGGGGGGCCTTTGGCCGGCCAAGGAGTGCGTTTCCCACCCCAATTCGGCATCCCCTTGGCCTCCAAAAAGGCTAAGGGGTGACGCCTCCACTATTGGGCCCTTGTGGCCCAAGTAGTTTTCCCCCACTTGGTCTTTTCAGGCATGTCGATATTAAAGTAAATATAAAAGCCTCCTAATTATTATTAGAGCCTTTTATTGTTAATTTAACATCACTAGAAATATTTTCACCTATATATTATTTATCAAAAATACCCAGTATTGCCCGATAAACTCTGAAACCCTTTCGGTGACCCTGAAACACTTCCGGTTCCTCTCTAAACTATTTTGAATATTAGTGAAACTATTTCACAAATATTTTCTCATTACTCCCGTCCTACTAAAACTCAACAGATTTTTATTACCTTAAGATTGTGACCCTGTTGGTTCGGTAAAGCATAGACATGAACAAAACCCCTTTCATTCAATGACCGATAGCGGAACCATGGACATCCATATCGATCCCTATGAGTACAAATGCCATTCGAGTGACACTTTGGTTATGATGGGCAATTCCCTTTGATTCGTGATACTTTACAAAACCCGAGGTGAGATGTAACGGTATCCTATTGAGTCATTCTCGTGCTCACTATGCCGGTCTACTCGTTACCGGTTTTGTTCTTCTTTCTCGTTGACATGTTTCGGCATCCATCTGACATCTTCACTTGTGTCTGGCCAAACAATAACGTATGTCGTCACACTGAGGGGTGCCCTAAGAATATCTCTCCATCCTCAAAGGAGAAAATCCCACTCTTGAGCTATCTAGTCCCTTGTCAAACTTTCCGATGCACCTCTAAATTGTCGTTATGATCACCGTGTTACAGAGGACGTTTGAGCAATCCTAAAGTTCATCGTACAGTAAGAAGTGACTATGATACTCTCATGGTTGAAGGAACTAAAGCATATGTTAACCCTCCGTGTTATAACAATAGACCTGTGATGATAGCATCTCAAAGTATAACAGACAATGTTGGGTCGATTCAATATGATCGTTCTTAGAATGTCATATCCTCGATTTTATTTTGAGACTATCATCACACTTAACAATATATCAAGATCCGAAAAATGTGATCATGAACAACACTTGAGTTAGTCTTAGAGGCAAGACTAAGAATCATATTTTTACCCTTTATCATTCCACAAGTGCATATGAGTTTTCCACTGAATCGCATATTCAAGGATCATAGCAGTAATAGCATGCAATATGCACTCTTAATTGTCCTATCAGAACCCGCCAACTTTAGATCCGCGTGTAACATTTAATTTCTACGCGTCTATAATGCTTTCAGTACTAGAATTCATAATCACATGAATCTGGCTTTGTATATATTGAATCACTGGTAGGACCTTGGATTCTTTTATACTAAGCTATGGAATCACTATTTGTGTGATCTATAATTTTTTATTGTTTCGCGCTATTATATTCTCAATATTAGATACTTTATATGCAATTTTATATCATCTTTTGGGGACTAACCTATTAACTCAGTGCTTAGTGCCAGTTGTTATTTTCTGCTTGTTTTTGGTTTTACAAAAAATCCATACTAAAGGAGTCCAAAGGCGACGAAACTTTTTGATGATTTTTTTCTAGACATAAGAGACCCTAGAAGCTTCAGAGGAAGACCATAAGACATGTGAGGAGATGGCAAGGCAACATGGCACGCCCTGGGGGGAGGCGCACCGTGATGCCTTGTGGGCCCCTCGTGGCTTCGTTAGACCTAATTACATCGCTATAAATTCCCAAATATTCTAAAAAAAAATAGAGCCATCCAAAACTATTTTTCCATCGTCATGAGCTTCTGTTCTTCCACGATCCCATCCGGAGGCCTTTTTTGGTACTCTGGTGGAGGGGAAATTGAACACGGAGGGCTTCTACATCAACCTTGCTACACATCTGATGATGTGTGAGTAGTTCACCACATACCTACGAGTCCATAGTGATTAGCTAGATGGCTTCCTCTCTCTCTTTGATCTTCAATAAAATGTTCTCATCAGAGTTCTATCCGTTGTATCCTTATTTTGTGGTGTGTTCGTTGGGATCTGGTGAATTGTTGGTTGATGATCAGATTATTCATGGAATGTAATTGAGTGTTTTCTGAACTTTATCATGAATGATTATTATAGCTTTGTATTTCTCTCTGGTCAATCTGTTTGGTTTGTCCAACTAGATTGATTTATCTTCCATGGGAGAGGTGCTTTGTAGTGGGCTTAATCTTGTGGTGTTCTCACCTCATGACAGAAGGGGTACTGAGGCATGTATTTGTATTGTTGCCACTAAGGGTAAAACAATGTGGTTCAATCATATTGCTTGGTTTTATTCCGTCTACATTATGTCATCTTCCTTAAAGCGTTACTCTATTTGTCATGAGCTTAATACAATAGATGCATGCTGGATAGCGGTCAATTAGTTGAGTAATAGTAGTATATATTGAATCGTTTCAGTCTACTTGTCAGAGATGTAATGCCTAAATAAATGATCATTGTTATGAATAACGTCATAACTATGCGCTTTTCTATCAATTGCTGAATAGTAATTTGTCTATCCATCGTATGTTGTTTTTGTGAGAGAGATGCCTCCAGTGAAAACTATGCCCCCTGGGTCTATTTAAATCATATTTCAAAAACCCAAAATACATTGATGCAATTTTACTTCTTTTATTTACTTTTCAATTTATATATCTACCATTATCAGATTTAATCCTTGCAAGTAACGAGTTTAAGGGGATTGACAACCCCCTTGCCCACATTGGGTGCAAGTATTTGCTCTTGTGTGTGGAGGTACTATTCACTTGGCGTTTGCATGGTTCTCCTATTGGTTCGATAACCTTGCTTCTCACTAAGGGAAATACTATCTGCTACTATATGTTGGGGAACGAAGCATGAAAATAAAAAAAATCCCTACGAAACACCCAAGATCCAATCTAGGAGATGCATAGCTACAAGAGGGGGGGTGCCTATATACCCTTGAAGACCAAAAGTGTTAGCGTCATAACGCGATTGATGTAGTCGTACTCTTCACGATCCAATCGCGATCCAATCTGATCTAGTCCCGAATGGACGACACCTCCGAGATTAGCACACGTCCAACTAGATGGCGTCCTCTTCTTATTGATCCAGCAAGCGAGGGAGAGGACATATATGAGATCGGAACCACCATGACGGTATGGTGGTGGTGGCAGCAGCGGAATTCTGGCAGGGCTTCGCCAAGCGCGTACTGGAGGGACGTGGAAGGAATTGGGAGTGGGAATGGGCCAGGGTCAAGGGGTGGCCACCCCCATGCGCCTCCCCCATCTATATATAGGCTAGGGGGCAAGGGAGGGCGTCCAACACCCATCTAGGGCCGGCCACAAGGTTGAAATCCCTTTAAACTTGCAGATAACATCTTATCTCTAGATTCAACCCTTTAAATTTAGATATAAGACCTTATCTCTAGATTTATACAACATGTGCCCTGGGGAATAGGTGGCCAGCCTATGTGGGATGTAGCCCTACCCCTCGCTCCACGTGGGCCCTTCCTAGGTTGTTGGACCCCATGGTACAATACCGAAAAAATGAACTTTTTTCGGAACCCAAAATATGACTTCCCATATATAAATCTTTACCTCCGGACCATTCCGGAGCTCCTCGTGATATTCCGGATCCCATCTAAGACTCAGAACAACCTTCATATTTTCCACTATTAATATTTCAATACTACCCTAGCGCTACCGAACGTTAAGTGTGTGACCCTACGGGTTCGAGAATCACGTAGACATGACCGAGACTCCTATCCGGTCAATAACCAATAGCAGAACCTGGATGCCCATATTGGTTCCTACATATTCCATGAAGATATTTATCGATTGGACCACGACATCAAGGATTCAATCAATCCCGTATGCAATTCCCTTTGTCAGGCGATATGTTATTTGCCCGACATTCAATCGTCGGTATCTCCATACCTAGTTCAATCTCGTTACCGGCAAGTCTCTTTACTCATTCCATAATACAAGATCCCGTGACTAAATCATTAGACACATTGCTTGCAAGCTCTTTATGATGTTGTGTTACCAAGAGGGCCCAGGGATATCTCTCCGTCACACGGAGTGACAAATCCCAGTCTCGATCCATGGCAACCCAGTTATGAACAGACACCTTCGGAGATACTTGTAGAGCATCTTTATGATCCACCAGTTACGAAGTGACGTTTGATAGCACACAAGGTATTCCTCCAATATCCAGGAGTTGCATGATCTCATAGTTGAAGGAATATGTATTTGACATTAAGGAAGCAATAGCAATAAACTGAACAATCATATGCTAAGCTAACTGATGGGTCTTATCCATCCCATCGTTCTCCTAATGATGTGATCCCGTTATCAAATGACAACTCATGTCTATGGTTAGGAAACCTTAACTATCTTCGATCAACGAGCTAGTCTAGTAGAGGCTTACTAGGGACATGGCATTTTTTTATGTACTCACACATGTATTTAAGTTTCCGGTCAATATAATTCTAGCATGAATAATAAACCTTTCTCATGATGTCACAGCCTGATTTTTGGTCCTTTCTTTTTCTTTTGTTTTTCTAAGGTTTTGCTTGAGTTTTCTTTTTCCGTGGATCTGTGGTCTGGAAACTGAAGAAGATGACCTCTTATTTCTTTCCAGAGTGGATTGTCATCCTAAATTCCTTCCCTAGACCTTGCCATTTTCATCCTAGCCCAAATCCCAATATTCTTTTATTGGGAATATTCCTTTTTCTATTAAAGGAATAACCCTGTCCGCCCTAGGTTGTGAAGCAACCTATATTTCCATCATTCCTAAAATTACCAAATAATTCTCATAAATTGTTTGGGTCGTATCTTCATCAAATATGGCAAAACTTTTCCTTGCCATGTTAAAAAACAATCCTCCTATATTCATTTTCCTATTCTGCCCTAAATGACACTTTGTGAAGCAAGTGCTATTTTCCTTTGCCTTATTGACTCCAAACTTCTTGGACATCTTTTCCTGTCCATATCACTGCCACATGCCAAAATTCAACCTCATTTGCCTAGTAGTTATTTAATTATGATTTTCCAAAGTTTCTGCCCAGAAAGAAACTTTTTGAAGGAGGTACAAGCTAGGCATATCCAAATGAGTTGCAATTCTGCAGGGTCCTCAATATCATCATGAAGTATCCCTCCACCAAAGTTGAGCTCATGTCATGCCTCCATGTGAGCTCATCTTCAATTCTTTGATTCTGTCCAAATTTTCAGTTTGTGAAGCAAATATATTTTACCTTGCTCCATTAAGGCTGAACTTTTTCCTAGACCTTCTCCTATCCATATAACCTAGCTCCACCAAATTTGGGCATATTTTGTTTAGCCATTTTCCCTCAGGAATGTTTGCAAGTTTTTGGACAAAGAGAATAGCTGTGAATGAAGTATCGTTTTGGTGGATCAAATTGGTATGAATTTTTCACAGAATCTCTATATGTCCAAATCATAATGCCTTGCCAAATTTCAGATCAATTGGCTACTCCATGTGAGTGCACCTTCCTGATCAAGATTCTGGACCATATTTGTAGTTAGAAAGCAACTATGTTAATTATTGGTCCATTTCCCCTAAAACTTTCCAGGATCATAGTCTTTCCTTAGCAAAACATCCCAGACAACTCCATTTGATCCAATCAGTTCTCTGTTGACCAGCAGTGCTCGTCCAAATCTGATGCAGCAAAGTTCCAACGATGCCACAGTCTTCACCTTGGCTCCTTCTCTCGATCCATCAACTCCCACAGCCCCTCTGATGGAAATACAACACTCTTGACACTGTTTCCCTGCCCCTTGCGTCCCCTCCTTGCCGGTCGCAGTGGTGACCGCCGCCCTGGCACACCATGGACGCGAGCTGCGCGTCGTTTGCTTCGGGCCCCTCCTCCCCTCGTCGCCTTCGCGCCCGTAAGCGTGTCCAATAGCTAGCCCGAGCCGTCGCCGTCCCTCTGGAGCCCTTGCCCCCTCCGTCCTCTTCCTCACCGACGCAAGCCACGCCGCGCCCATAAGAAACATGTAGCCGACTGTCTCTGTTCGCACCGTGGCTTCTTCCTTTGTGTGTGCTCGAGCGTAGCTCGTCTCCATGACTCTCTATAGCGTGTCCGCTTCTTCCTCATCGCCTAACCCAAGCTCATGCACGTGCACACGCGTTCGCGGTGCCAACCGAGCGCGAACTGCCTCTCCCCTAGCTATATAAGCAGCCCCGAGTCCGTTCGACCTCGCCATCGACCCCCTCCCCCTCCCGGAGCCCCGCCTAGCCTCCTAATTGAGCTCGAGGAGCTCTCCATCCTCCCCACGGCCACCATGGCTGCCGCCTCTATCCGCTCGAATCCGAGCCCTCCGAGCTCTCCCTTCTCACCCAGCTACCACCATAGCTCCACCCGAACACCGGGGAGCCTCCCCATGCCCTTGCCCACTCCTCCGGTGGCCTGTGGCCGCGAGCCCAGCACCACTTGAGGCCTTCCTCCACCGCGGCCATCGTTCCACCCGCGTCGGTGCTCTCTGGCTTGGACAGGACCCTCAGGCGGGTGCGGCTCGTCGTCCTGGTCACTCCGGTGGCCGGAGCGTCGCCGGAGATGGCCGGAGCAGCCCAGACGAGCGTCAGCGCCGGCGACCCCACTCCCTGTTCTGTGTAGCGTCGGGGAAGAAGGAGCAGGCGCGGGAGGAAGGGGTTGACCAGTAGCATGGACCCCGCGGGCCCCACCTGTAAGCCGCACAGAGCCCGACCCCACCTTTGCCAGCGTGGCAAGTGGAGGCGTACTTCCCCAAAGTACGCTACCACTTCGCCGAAGGTGTAAAGGCTCTAATACGCCTTCTGTGTCACCCCCGCGTGGCACTAATGGGCTTGGCCCATGCGCACAGTAGCAGCCGCCGTAGTTTCAGCCCAAGCTGGCCCAAAAGCTGCAGTGTATTTTTCTTTTATCAGTGGAATAATTGTTCAAGGCCCGTATGTAAATAAAATATTTGTAGAACAGTCCCTGGTAGAGAAACCACTGTAACTTTTTGACCGTAACTCCGATTGAGGTGAATCCGACGCTCACGTCTTCGTCTCGTCGAACCCGTTCTATTCCCACCATTTTCACGTTGTTTCAACATTCTAAAAATGGCCATTTTTTCCTTGCCCTAATCAGCCCCCTCTGAGAGAGAACGTTTTTCGGCGATTCGTTCCGCGATCTTTCCGCACTTCTTCCCGGAGCCTACTTCATCCCCACGCAAGCCACAACAGCCACTTTCATGATAGCCATGCAGTAGCCATGGTTTTCAACTTGAATATTTAATAAAAGTTTGTTGTTATCTGTCTGCTTGATTGATACTGCTGTCATTGTTTCGGTTATGCTCGTGGTTTCATGCTCACTTTCATGCTATGTTTCGATGCTTCTTGTTAGCGTGTACTACTCGCTAGTATCTTGTTCACATGTTATGTTTGGTAGTAGAAGTACATGCTAGTAGTAGTAATGCTCATCTGTTGCATGTTTGTCGTCTGCTATCTAGTACCGTTGTTGTGCATGTTCTGTTGGAATTAGTTCATTACATGCTTACTTGGTAGTATTCTTGTTATATTCTTGCATGGTATATATTGTTGATGCTAGTATGTTCTTGCATGGTATTTATTTATGATGCTAGTAGTCAAGTATGCCATGAGTAGTGTTATACTTGTGATATTCATGCTCGTCAGTATGACATGCTAATCTGGACATATGGTTCATTGTGGTTATGCTCAATGATTATGTTGCACCTCCATGCTTATGTTGATATCGTGTTCATGCAATGTAGTTGCATCATGTTATTTTATGATGACTCAGCATTTTTGCATTCAAGTTTAACCGGATAATAATAAACTTGAACAACTGTTGGATGAGTCATGGTGCCACCAAATCGAGCTTTTTCTAGTGCAACCACGCTTACCTTATGGGGAGGTCTTAACTCGGTCCTTTGTTGTGGCTCTCACCGGTGCCTCCTGCGAGGGAAGGTTATGGGCATGCATACCCTGGCCCGGTAAGTAGACATAACCTTGTGTGCTCGTTTTTTATGGATCCTTGTCCCTGTTTGGGACCGTTTTGCCACGACGGTGGCCATTGGTGTCTTTGGTAGACACGGTGCCACCCAAGACCTAACCCTGAGAGGGATATGGTCGGAGTGGCCGGGAGAGTGTCATGACAAAGGGAGGGTTTCGTCGGAACCTTTTGCTCCGCATGTATGGGAGTGCGAGGCCATGGTTCCGTAGTGTGGGTAAAGTGCGCTACCTCTGCAGAGTGTATTTAATCTATCGATAGCCGTGTCCTCGGTCATGGGCAGAAGTTCGTGTCGGTCACACTATGGGCAGAAGTACATGCTAGTAGTATTAATGCTCATATGTTGCATGTTTGTCGTCTGCTATCTAGTATCGTTGTTGTGCATGTTCTGTTGCAACTAGCTGATTACATGCTTACTTGGTAGTATTCTTGTTATATTCTTGCATGGTATTTATTCTTGATGCTAGTATGTTCTTGCATGGTATTTATTTATGATGCTAGTAGTCAAGTATGCCATGAGTAGTGTTATACTTGTGATATTCATGCTCGTCAGTATGCCATGCTAATATGGACATATGCTTCATTGTGGTTATGCTCGATGATTATGTTGCACCTCCATGCTTATGTTGATATCATGTTCATGCAATGTAGTTGCATCATGTTATTTTATGATGACTCGGCATTTTTGCATTCAAGTTTAACCAGATAATAATAAACATGAACAACTGTTGGCTGAGTCATGGTGCCACCAAATCGAGCTTTTTCCAGTGCAACCACGCTTACCTTATGGGGAGGTCTTAACTTGGTCCTTCGTTGTGCCTCTCACTGGCGCCTCCCGCGAGGGAAGGTTATGGGCATGCATACCCTGGCCCGGTAAGTAGACATAACCTTGTGTGCTCATTTTGTTTTTTATGGATCCTTGCGTTGGGGAACGTAGTAGAATTCAAAAAATTTCCTACGCTTCACCAAGATCAATCTAAGGAGTCATATAGCAATGAGGATAAAGGAGTGCAGCTACATACCCTTTGTAGATCGCGAGCGGAAGCGTTCAAGAGAACGTGGATGATGGAGTCGTACTCGTCGTGATCCAAATCACCGATGATCCCAGCGTCGAACGGACGGCACCTCCGCGTTCAACACACATACGATGCAGCGACATCTCCTCCTTCTTGATCCAGCAAGGGGGGAGGAGAGGTTGATGGAGATCCAGCAGCACGACGGCGTGGTGGTGGATGCAACGGAAAAACCGCAGGGCTTCGCCAAGCACCTGCAGGAGGAGGGAGATGTGTAAAGGGGGGGGAGGGAGGCGCTAGGAGCAAGGGTGCGGCTGCCCTCCCTCCCCCCCACTATATATAGGGGCCAGGGGGGGTGCTGGCCCTAGGAGATGGGATCTCCTAGGGGGGGCGGCGGCCAAGGGGAAAGCTTGCCCCCCCAAGGCAAGGAGGGCGCCCCCTACCCCTAGGGTTCCCAACCCTAGGCGCAGGGGGGAGGCCCAAGGGGGTGCGCCAGCCCAATATGGACTGGTTCCCCTCCCCCTACGTCCCATGGGCCCCTCCGGGATGGGTGGCCCCACCCGATGGACCCCCGGGACCCTTCCGGTGGTCCCGGTACACTACCGGTGACCCCCGGAACTCTCCCGATGGCCGAAACTGGACTTCCTATATATAATTCTTTACCTCCGGACCATTCCGGAACTCCTCGTGACGTCCGGGATCTCATCCGGGACTCCGAACAACATTCGGGTTACCGTGTGCATATATCTCTACAACCCTAGCATCACCGAACCTTAAGTGTGTAGACCCTACGGGTTCGGGAAACACGTAGACATGACCGAGACGACTCTCCGGTCAATAACCAATAGCGGGATCTGGATACCCATGTTGGTTCCTACGTGTTCCTCGATTATCTCATCAGATGAACCACGATGTCAAGGATTCACTTAATCCCGTATGCAATTCCCTTTGTCTATTGGTATAGTACTTGCCCGAGATTCGATCGTCGGTATACCGATACCTTGTTCAATCTCGTCATGGCAAGTCTCTTTACTCGTTCCGTAATACATCATCTCGTGACTAACTCCTTAGTCACATTGAGATCATTATGATGATGTCTTACCGAGTGGGCCCAGAGATACCTCTCTGTCATACGGAGTGACAAATCTCAGTCTCGGTTCGTGCCAACCCAACAGATACTTTCAGAGATACCCGTTGCGTACCTTTATAGCCACCCAATCACGTTGTGACGTTTGGCACACCCAAAGTATTTCTACGGTATTCGGGAGTTGCACAACCTCATGGTCTAAGGAAAAAAAATACTTAACATTGGAAAAGCTTTAGCATTACGAACTACACGATCTTGTGCTAGGCTTAGGATTGGGTCTTGTCCATCACATCATTCTCCTAATGATGTGGTCCCGTTATCAATGACATCCAATGTCCATGGTCAGGAAACCGTGACCATCTGTTGATCAACGGGCCAGTAACTAGAGGCTTTACCAGGGACACGTTGTGGTCTATGTATTCACACATGTATCACTGTTTCTGGATAATACAATTCAAGCATAAATATCAGACAATTATCATGAACAAGGAAATATAATAATAACCATTTTATTATTGCCTCTAGGGCATATTTCCAACAGTCTTCCACTTGCACTTGAGTCAATAATCTAGTTACATTGTGATGAATCGAACACCCATAGAGTTCTGGTGTTGATCATGTTTTGCTCGTGGAAGAGGTTTAGTCAACAGATATGCGACATTCAGATCCGTATGCACTTTACAAATATCTATGTCTCCATCTTGAACATAATTCCGGATGGAGTTGAAACGGCGCTTGATGTGTTTGGTCTTCTTGTGAAACCTGGGCTCCTTGGCAATGGCAATAGCTCCAGTGTTGTCACAGAAGAGAATCATCAGGCTTGACGCGCTTGGAATGACTCCTAGGTCGGTGATGAACTCCTTCATCTAGAGTCCTTCCTGCGCTGCTTCGTAAGCAGCTATGTACTCCGCTTCACATGTAGAATGTGCCACGACGCTCTGCTTGCAACTGCACCAGCTTACTGCCCCACCATTCAAAATATACACATATCCGATTTGTGACTTGGAGTCATCCAGATCTGTGTCGAAGCTAGCATCGACGTAACCCTTTAGGACGAGCTCTTCGTCACCTCCATAAACGAGAAACATATTCTTAGTCCTTTTCAGGTACTTCAGGATGTTTTTGACCGCTGTCCAGTGTTCCATACCGGGATCACTTTGGTACCTCCCTACCAAACTTATGGCAAGGTTCACATCAGGTCTGGTACACAGCATGGCATACATAATAGAACCTATGGCTGAGGCATAGGGGATGACACTCATCTTTTCTCTATCTTTTGCCGTGGTCGGGGATTGAGCCATGCTCAATCTCATACCTTGTAATACAGGCAAGAACCCTTTCTTGGACTAATACATATTGAACTTCTTCAATATCTTATCAAGGTATGTGCTTTGTGAAAGACCAATGAGGCGTCTCAATCTATCTCTATAGAATCTTAATGCCTAATATGTAAGCAGCTTCTCCAAGGTCCTTCATTGAAAAACTCTTATTCAAGTAGGCCTTTATGCTCTCCAAGAATTCTATATCATTTCCCATCAGCAGTATGTCATCCACATATAATATGAGAAATGCTACAGAGCTCCCACTCACTTTCTTGTAAATACAGGCTTCTCCCCAAGTCTGTATAAACCCAAACGCTTTGATCACATCATTAAAGTGAATATTCCAACTCCGAGATGCTTACACCAGCCCATAGATCGAGCGCTGGAGCTTGCATACCTTGTTAGCATTCTCAGGATCGACAAAACCTTCCGGCTGCATCATATACAGCTCTTCCTTGAGGAAGCCATTAAGGAATGCCGTTTTGACATCCTTTTGCCATATCTCATAATCATAGAATGCGGCAATTTCTAACATGATTCGGACGGACTTCAGCATCACTACGGGAGAGAAAGTCTCGTCGTAGTCAATCCCTTGAACTTGTCGATAACCTTTAGTGACAAGCTGAGCCTTATAGCTGGTCACATTACCATCTGCATCGGTCTTCTTCTTAAATATCCATTTATTTTCTATGGCGTGCCGATCATCGGGCAAGTCCACCAAAGTCCACACTTTGTTTTCATACATGGATCCTATCTCGGATTTCATGGGTTCAAGCCATTTGTTGGAATCCGGGCCCGCCATCGCTTCTTCATAGTTCGAAGGTTCACCATTGTCTACCAACATGATCTCCATGACAGGGTTGCCGTACCACTCTGGTGCGGAACGTGTCCTTGTGGACCTTCGAACTTCAGTAGTAACTTGATCTGATTCTTCATGATCATCATCATTAACTTCCTCCCTAGTCGGTGCAGGCAGCTCAGGAACAATTTCCTGTGCTGTGCTACTTTCCGGTTCGGAAGGGGTGACTGTCACCTCATCAAGTTCTACTTTCCTCCCACTCACTTCTTTCGAGAGAAACTCTTTCTCCAGAAAGGATCCATTCTTGGCAACAAAGACCTTGCCTTCGGATCTGAGGTAGAAGGTGTACCCAATCGTTTCCTTTGGGTATCCTATGAAGACGCATTTTTCCGATTTGGGTTCGAGCTTTTCAGGTTGAAGTTTCTTGACATAAGCATCGCAACTCCATACTTTCAGAAACGACAGCTTAGGTTTCTTGCCAAACCAAAGTTCATACGGTGTCGTCTCAACGGATTTTGACGGAGCCCTATTTAAAGTGAATGAGGCAGTCTCTAAAGCATAACCCCAAAAAGATAGCGGTAAGTCGGTGAGAGACATCATAGATCGCACCATGTCCAACAGAGTACGATTTCGACGTTCGGACACACCATTACGCTGAGGTGTTCCGGGCAGTGTCAATTGTGAAACAATTCCACAGTTCCTTAGGTGTGTGCCAAATTCGTGACTTAAATATTCACCCCCACGATCCGATCGTAAGAACTTTATTTTTCTGTCACGTTGATTCTCAACCTCATTCTGAAATTCCTTGAACTTTTCAATGGTTTCAGACTTGTGTTTCACTAAGTAGACATACCCATATCTACTTAAGTCATCCGTGAGGGTGAGAACATAACGATAGCCTCCGCGAGCTTCAACACTCATTGGACCGCACACATCGGTATGTATGATTTCCAATAAGTTGGTCGCTCGCTCCATTGTTCCGGAGAACGGAGTCTTGGTCATCTTGCCCAAGAGGCATGGTTCGCACGTGTCAAATGATTCATAATCAAGAGACTCTAGAAGTCCATCTGCATGGAGCTTCTTCATACATTTGATACCAATATGACCAAGGCGGCAATGCCACAAGTATGTGGGACTATCATTATTAACCTTACATCTTTTGTCATTCACACTATGAATATGTGTATCATCGCGTTCGAGATTCATCAAAAATAAACCACTGACCAGTGGGGCATGACCATAAAACATATCTCTCATATAAATAGAACAACCATTATTCTCGGATTTAAATGAGTAGCCATCTCGCATCAAACGAGATCCAGATACAATGTTCATGCTCAAAGCTGGTACTAAATAACAATTATTAAGGTTTAAAACTAATCCCGAGGGTAGATGTAGAGGTAGTGTGCCGACGGTGATCACATCGACCTTGGAACCATTCCTGACGCGCATCGTCACCTCGTCCTTCGCCAGTCTCCACTTATTCCGCAGCTCCTGCTTTGAGTTACAAATGTGAGCAACTGCACCGGTATCAAATACCCAGGAGCTACTACGAGCGCTGGTAAGGTACACATCAATAACATGTATATCATATATACCTTTGACGTTACCGGCCTTCTTATCTGCTAAGTATTTGGGGCAGTTCTGCTTCCAGTGACCCGTTCCCTTGCAATAAAAGCACTCAGTCTCAGGCTTGGGTCCATTCATTGGCTTCTTCCCGGCAACTGGCTTACCGGGCGCGGCAACTCCTTTGCCGTCCTTCTTGAAGTTCTTCTTACCCTTGCCTTTCTTGAACTTAGTGGTTTTATTCACCATCAACACTTGATGCTCTTTCTTGATCTCCACCTCCGCTGATTTCAGCATTGAATACACCTCGGGAATGGACTTCTCCATCCCTTGCATATTGAAGTTTAACACGAAGCTCTTGTAGCTAGGTGGGAGCGACTGAAGGATTCTATCAACGACCGCTTCGTCTGGGAGATTCATTCCCAACTGAGACAAGCGATTGTACAACCCAGACAATTTGAGTATGTGCTCGCTGACAGAACTATTCTCCTCCATCTTACAACTCTAGAATGCGTTGGAGACGTCATATCTCTCAACTCGGGCATGAGCTTGGAAAACCATTTTCAGCTCTTGGAACATCCCATATGCTCTGTGGTGCTCAAAACGCTTTTGGAGCCCCGATTCTAAGCTGTAGAGCATGCCGCACTGAACCAGGGAGTAATCATCACAACGATACTGCCAAGCGTTCATAACATCTTGGTTTGCCGGGGCGGGAGCGTCGCCTAGCGGTGCTTCTAGGACATAAGTTTTCTTGGCAGCTATGAGGATGATCCTTAGGTTACGGACCCAATCTGTATAGTTGCTACCATCGTCTTTCAGCTTGGATTTCTCTAGGAACGCGTTGAAGTTGAGGGTGACATGAGCGTGGGCCATTTGATCTACAAGACATATTGTAAAGAATTTAGGCTAAGTTCATGACAATTAAGTTCATCTAATCAAAATTAATGAACTCCCACTCAGATGGACATCTCTCTAGTCATCTAAGTGAAACATGATCCGAATCGACTAAGCCGTGTCCGATCATCACGTGAGACGGACTAGTCATCAACAGTGAACATCTTCATGTTGATCGTATCTTCTATATGACTCATGTTCGATCTTTCGGTCTTCCTTGTTCCGAGGCCATGTCTGTACATGCTAGGCTCGTCAAGTGAACCCTAAGTGTATTGTGTGTGTAAATCTGGCTTACACCCGTTGTATGCGAACGTTAGAGCCTATCACACCCACTCATCACGTGGTGCTTCGGAACAACGATCCTTAGCAACGGTGCACAGTTAGGGGGAACATAATTCTTGAAATTTTTAGTGAGAGATCATCTTATTTACTACCGTCGTTCTAGGCAAATAAGATGTAATAAACATGATAAACATCACCTGCAATCAAATAAAGTGACATGATATGGCCAATATCATTTTGCTCCTTTGATCTTCATCTTTGGGGCACCATGATCATCTTTGTCACCGGCATGACACCATGATCTCCATCATCGTGTCTTCATGAAGTCGTCTCGCCAAATATTACTTCTACTACTATGGCTAATGTTTAGTAATAAAGTAAAGTAATTACATGGCGCTATTCAGTGACACGCAGGTCATACAAAAATAAGACAACTCCTATGGCTCCTGCCGGTTGTCATACTCATCGACATGCAAGTCGTGATTCCTATTACAAGAACATGATCAATCTCATACATCACATATAGCATTCATCACGTCATTTGGCCATATCACATCACATAGCACATGCTGCAAGAACAAGTTAGACGTCCTCTAATTGTTGTTGCAAGTTTTTACGTGGCTGCTATAGGTTTCTAGCAAGAACGTTTCTTACCTACGCCAAAACCACAATGTGATATGTCAATTTCTATTTACCCTTCATAAGGACCCTTTTCATCGAATCCGATCCGACTAAAGTGGGAGAGACAGACACCCGCCAGCCACCTTATGCAACTAGTGCATGTCAGTCGGTGGAACCAGTCTCACGTAAGCGTACGTGTAAGGTCAGTCTGGGCCGCTCCATCCCATGATGTTGCCGAATCAAGATTGGACTAGTAGCGGCACGAGAATTGAACAAATCTACGCCCACAACTGCTTTGTGTTCTACTCGTGCAAGATGCTACGCAAAGACCTAGCTCAGATGCCACTGTTGGGGAACATAGATCGCGAGCGGAAGCGTTCAAGAGAACGTGGATGATGGAGTCGTACTCGTCGTGATCCAAATCACCATGATCCCAATGCCGAACGGACGACACCTCCGTGTTCAACACATGTACGATGCAGCGACGTCTCCTCCTTGATCCAGCAGCACGACGGCGTGGTGGTGGATGCAATGGAAAAACTGCAGGGCTTCGTCAAGCACCTCCGGGAGGAGGGAGATGTGTAAGGGGGGAGCGCCAGGAGCAAGGGTGCGGCTGCCCTCCCTCCCCCCATTATATATAGGGGCCAGGGGGGCGCCGGCCCTAGGAGATGGGATCTCCTAGGGGGAGGGCGGCGGCCAAGGGGAAGGCTTGCCTCCCAAGGCAAGGGGGGCGCCCCCCACCCCTAGGGTTCCCAACCCTAGGCGCAGGGGGAGGCCCAAGGGGGTGCACCAGCCCACTATGGGCTGGTTCCCCTCCCCCTACGGCCCATAGGGCCCTCCGGGATGGGTGGCCCCACCCGGTGGACCCCCGGGACCCTTCCAGTGGTCCCGGTACACTACCGGTGACCCCCGGAACTTTCTCGATGGCCGAAACTAGACTTCCTATATATAATTCTTTACCTCCGGACCATTCCGGAACTCCTCGTGACGTCCGGGATCTCATCCGAGACTCCGAACAACATTCGGGTTACCATGTGCATATATCTCTACAACCCTAGCGTCACCGAACCTTAAGTGTGTAGACCCTACGGGTTCGGGAAACACGTAGACATGACCAAGACGACTCTCCGGTCAATAACAAACAGCGGAAGCTGGATACCCATGTTGGTTCCTACGTGTTCCTCTATTATCTCATCGGATGAACCACGATGTCAAGGATTCACTTAATCCCGTATGCAATTCCCTTTGTCTATCGGTATAGTACTTGCCCGAGATTCGATCGTCGGTATACCGATACCTTGTTCAATCTCGTCATGGCAAGTCTCTTTACTCGTTCCGTAATACATCATCCCGTGACTAACTCCTTAGTCACATTGAGATCATTATGATGATGTCTTACCGAGTGGGCCCAGAGATACCTCTCCGTCATACGGAGTGACAAATCCGAGTCTCGGTTCGTGCCAACCCAAAAGATACTTTCGGAGATACCCGTTGCGTACCTTTATAGCCACCCATTTACGTTGTGATGTTTGGAACACCCAAAGTATTTCTACGGTATCCGGGAGTTGCACAACCTCATGGTCTAAGGAAAAAATACTTAACATTGGAAAAGCTTTAGCATTACGAACTACATGATCTTGTGCTAGGCTTAGGATTGGGTCTTGTCCATCACATCATTCTCCTAATGATGTGAACCCGTTATCAATGACATCCAATGTCCATGGTCAGGAAACCATGACCATCTGTTGATCAACGAGCCAGTAACTAGAGGCTTTACGAGGGACACGTTGTGGTCTGTGTATTCACACATGTATCACTATTTCCGGATAATACAATTCAAGCATGAATAACAGAGAATTATCATGAACAAGAAAATATAATAATAACCATTTTATTATTGCCTCTAGGGCATATTTCCAACACCTTGTCCCCGTTTGGGACCGTTTTGCCACGATGGTGGCCTTTGGTGTCTTTGGTAGACACGGGGCCACCCAAGACCTAGCCCTGAGAGGGAGATGGTCGGAGTGGCCGGGAGAGTGCCATGACAAAGGGAGGGTTTTGTCGGAACCTTTTGGTCCGCATGTATGGGAGTGCGAGGCTAGGGTTCCGTAGTGTGGGTAAAGTGCGCTACCTCTGTTGAGTGTATTTAATCTATCGATAGCCGCGTCGTCGGTCATGGGCACAAGTTGTGTCGGTCACACTATGGGTCAACAATAATAATAATAGTATGATTAATAACAACCCTAGTTCGATGATGAAGGAAGTTGGGTGATACTTATGTGACCGTGAGAGGATCACTGTGGTATCGTGAGTACCAACTTGTTGGATATTTGGGATGTTATGCGAGAGTCAATGGTAAAGGTCAAGCTCCTTGTGGTCATAAATGATTACTACGGTATTGTTAATACCAAGCTTGATTGGATCCTGAGATGATCGTGCGATGTCCGTGCTGGTAAGTGATGCATGTGATGGTTATGAGGTAACCGAGCAGAGTAAGTTGGTGAATGATATTGTCATCACGTTGCATGCTAGTATTGTCATGTTCATATGTTCATGCCATGTTCGTATTGTTCTCGCTGTATCAAGTTGCAGATGCCTTGTTGTTATGACAGTATCATGTTAATTATTGCTTAATAATCTGTAATTGCCATGCTATTATTTGTCTTGATTGCTTTGGTTGATGTGAGCTTGCAAGTACATTCAATGTACTGACCTGGCGTGTCATGCCAGCTTTTCAGGTCATGCCGGATAGGATTGCTTGTTTTCCGTGGATTCCCTGTTTGCGAGCTAGGATAAGCGTTCCAGCCAGAGTCCCTGCGAAGTGGAGTTCACCACCGTTGTCGCTATTTCGCTGCCAGTTGTTATTCCGCTGCGTCATGTTGTTCTGCTGCCTGCATGGAGCAAACGGGTCACACGTAGTTTCGTCGTGCCGATGTAAACCCCTTGTACCCAAATATATTGTAATAAAGAGCTGGTTTGTTCTATGCTAAGCAGTGCTGTATTCCAGAAGACTTCTCCTTGATCTATGGGCTGGAATACGGGGCGTTTTGGTTTCTCTGAGCCGGGGTGCCACAGGCTTGGTATTAGAGCAGGTCTGGCTGTATGATGCCCTAGCCCGCGCGAACGTTAGAATGTGGTAGTATAGAGTCTGGTTGGTTTGTTGCACTTGATTGCTGCATTTGTTTGTTGCATAGCATGCATATAGATTATTATCTTGTCGCTAACGGTTAATCTTGTGAGTGTATGTGGGATCGGTTTCGATCCACTACCTGCACCCTCCTTCTTTGCATGCCTGCTCTTCGGTGTTCGGCGTTATCTCTGTCCCAGCAGACTGATGCCCTGGTACCCAGTGTTCCAGACACCAATTGCAGGAGTGATGCTTAGATATCGCGTCGATATCTTTCCGCCACCCACCCATATTATTTCGGTGATAGACCTGCCTCTATTCCGAATCGTGCCATACCTCCCGTCCCTTCGGCAACCCTTACCGATAATTGTATCAGAAAAGGGCAATGCCATCAAACTTTGCTTTTCCTCCCCTATACTGCCCTGTCATGCTAATTCTTTGGACGTGTACGGTTCCTGTCGTACGCTTGATGATGAGGTGGTCGTGACCTTTGTGTCTTGCTACATGAGCACCAAGTCCATCCTCGCCTCCATATTCATCCAGTTCCAACCGGTGTATAGCCGGCGCTTGGTGTAGCCTTGGTTACACCAACTCCTTCCACACGCCGATTCACTTTCTTGCACACCGCCACAACATATTAAACCGCAATACCGGAGTTTCCGCGAAATTTGTGTGCTTAGGTATGCATGCATATTATTGCGTGAATAGCATTAATGTGTGTTGTTGCTTGATTATTTATATTGTGTGTATGCTTGTGTGCTTTTGTTTTCGTCGTTTCTTTTGCTTCTTTCTTTGGGCCTTTGGTGTGGCATTATTTTTCCCTTATTAAAGTTGCTCATCAACCGACACTGGGCCTGAAGAATCAGTAAGGAATTCAAATACTTGGAAGCTCAGATAAATGAAGTTATCAGCAGACTGCAGTGAAAGTTGGAATATCTTGTCTGAATGGAAAAGGAATCCTGGATGGACAGTTAGTATCATTAGCGTGCACTCCTTAGAACAGAACGGATAATCAAGTTTGCCACAACGTGCACTCTCCATGACAGTAATGATCAGATCAGCAAGAAGATGAGCTATGTGCCAGACCAACAGTGCAGTTTCAGTCAAAGGTATGGTTCAGATACAAGATTTGATTCTTCGTTGAGGATGATTCTGAAACATGATATACCAGGAAGAAAGCAAGGATGTGCCATATACTCAGAAAGGAGGATAGTCCAGCAAAACCCCGGTGCATATAGGAAATCAACAACAGACATATTAAGATGGTATGCATATGTGGTAATCGGTCCGCATATCACAATGAGAAGCTTCCGCAGCACGAAACCCAGTCTTCCTCAGCAAGATACTCTCGATGGTTTCCAGCATAAGCCATCTAATCGTCCTCAGTGGAGCACTGGTGCAGGATAGTACATTGTGAAGTGGCAGCACATGACAGAATCAGATCCGCAACAGTTGGTCAGAAGCAAGAATCAACACAAGTCTGACTCGGGATTCAGATTCTCAGATATATGTGAAGGAAGCCAGATATACACCTCAGTGTGACAAAGGACTATGAAAATTGACGACGACACTGAGCTCTGTACAAATACCGGTGAACCTGGAATATGATCCTGATGAGCCCTTGTCTTCTTTTCTTCGGGTTCAGATGATCATTTCCCTACGATTAAAACTTGAGAGACGATAAACCAGCAATTCGAATGATGCTACCCTGCCAGGAAATGAGGATAAAAGTATGTCGGTTAGAATATTGCACCCGACAGAACCTATGGTCACACGAAGAAGCAATATGACCCCGCTCTTTCAACCAAGGATCCAAATCAAGAAAGCAATAATGCAGGAGCAAGACCAGTGGTGCAGATATGAAAATGGTTGCATGACTCACATGGTTCAGGACCCCGGACAGTCTGAGTCTCGACCGCCATGGATATTCACCTAAGGGGTCTACTCAATTTTGAACCACCGTCAGACAAGGATGAGGATATTATCAGATAAGGTCACATCCCTTATGCTGGCCATGATAGGCGATAATCAAATATTTGGTACATATATGGTAATCAAGACAGTGGAGCCAGTCAGCATGATTCGGAAATTCCTGTGATAAAACAGAAGCTGTCAGGAAAATGGTTATGCCTCAACTCACTGTTTGGAACCCGGAGGACTTGCATGTACTGAAAAAACCCAATGCAAAGAGTCAGATCTTGGGTGTTCATCAGGAAAAATATGATCACCAATTCATGGACAATTGTCAGTTCAGACACAGCCATCGGTAATCACCCTCGGATTTGTGAGACAGACATATTTTTCAGACATGGTAACTCTCAGCTAAGTCAACAGCTATGAAGAGAAATGGAGCCAGTATAAGCATGAATATATGAAGTAAGATCTGCCAGTATATGGATATACACCCCAGAGCCAGTCAGAAAAATCAGATGAATAATTTAATGGGAACAATCAATAAAAGAAAAGGGATACCTGAGTTGGAAACGGTTTCCTTAAGGCAGTATAGTCATACTTGTTCCCTGAGCAACCAAATCTCGAGGACGAGATTTCTTTAAGGGGGGAAGGTTTGTCATAGCCTGATTTTTGGCCCTTTCTTTTTCTTTTGTTTTTCTGAGGTTTTGCTTGAGTTTTCTTTTTCCGTGGATTTGTGGCCTGGAAACTGAAGAAGATGACCTCTTATTTCTTTCCACAGTGGCTTGTCATCCTAAATTCCTTCCCTAGACCTTGCCATTTTCATCCTAGCCCAAATCCCAATATTCTTTTATTGGGAATATTCCTTTTTCTATGAAAGGAATAACCCTAGGTTGTGAAGCAACCTATATTTCCATCACTCCTAAAATTACCAAATAATTCTCATAAATTGTTTGGGTCATATCTTCATCAAATATGGAAAAACTTTTCCTTGCCATGTTCAAAAATAATCCTCCAATATCCATTTTCATATTCTGCCCTAAATGACACTTTGTGAAGAAGTCCTATTTTCCTTTGCCCAATTGACTCCAAACTTCTTGGACATCTTTTCCTGTCCATATCATTGCCACATGCCAAAATTAAACCTCATTTGCCTAGTAGTTATTTAATTATGATTTTCCAAAGTTTCTGCCCAGAAAGAAACTTTTTGAAGGAGGTACAAGCTAGGCATATCCAAATGAGTTGCAATTCTGCAGGGTCCTCAATATCATCATGAAGTAGCCCTCCACCAAAGTTGAGCTCATGTCATGCCTCCATGTGAGCTCATCTTCAATTCTTTGATTTTGTCCAAATTTTCAGTTTGTGAAGCAAATATATTTTACCTTGCTCCATTAAGGCTGAACATTTTCCTAGACCTTCTCCTATCCATATAACCTAGCTCCACCAAATTTGGGCTTATTTTGTTTAGCCATTTTCCCTCAGGAATGTTTGCAAGTTTTTGGACAAAGAGAATAGCTGTGAAGGAAGTATCATTTTGGTGGATCAAATTGGTATGAATTTTTCACAGAATCTCTATATGTCCAAATCATAATGCCTTGCCAAATTTCAGATCAATTGGCTACTCCATGTGAGTGCACCTTCCTGATCAAGATTCTGGACCATATTTGTAGTTAGAAAGCAACTATGTTAATTATTGGTCCATTTCCCCTAAAACTTTCCAGGATCGTAGTCTTTCCTTAGCTAAACATCCCAGACAACTCCATTTAACCCAATCAGTTCTCTGTTGACCAACAGTGCTCGTCCAAATCTGATGCAGCAAAGTTCCAACGATGCCACAGTCTTCACCTTGGCTCCTTCTCTCGATCCATCAACTCCCACAGCCCCTCTGATGGAAAGACAACACTCTGGACACTGTTTCCTTGCCCCTTGCGTCCCCTCCTTGCCGGTCGCACTGGTGACCGCCGCCCTGGCACACCATGGACGCGAGCTGCACGTCGTTTGCTTCGGGCCCCTCCTCCCCTCGTCGCCTTCGCGTCCGTAAGCGTGTCCAATAGCTAGCCCGAGCCGTCGCCGTCCCTCTGGAGCCCTTGCCCCTCCGTCCTCTTCCTCGCCGACGCAAGCCGCCAAGCGCCCACGAGAAACCTGTAGCCGACCGTCTCTGTTGCACCGTGGCTTCTTCCTTCGCGTGTGCTCGAGCGTAGCTCGTCTCCGTGACCCTCTGTAGCGCGTCCGCTTCTCCCTCGTCGCCTAACCCGTGCTCATGCGCGTGCACACGCGTCCGCAATGCCGGACACGCATCCACGGTGACACCTGCGCGCGAACCGCCTCTCCCTGGCTATATAAGCAGCCCAGAGTCCATTCGCCCTCGCTATCGACCTCCTCCACCTCCCAGAGCCCCGCCTAGCCTCCTAATTGAGCTCGAGGAGCTCTCCATCCTCCCCACGGCCACAATGGTTGTCGCCTCTATCCGCTCGAATCCGAGCCCTCCGAGCTCTCCCTCCTCACCCATCTACCACCATAGCTCCACCCGAACACTGGCGAGCCTCCCCATGCCCTCGCCCACTCCTTCGGTGGCCTGTGGTCGCGAGCCCAGCACCACCCGAGGCCTTCCTCCTCCGCGGCCATCCTTCCGCCCGCGTCGGTGCTCTCTGGCTTAGGCAGGACCCTCAGGCGGGTGCGGCACGTCGTCCTGGTCACTCCGGTGGCCGGAGCGTCGCCGGAGATGGCCGAAGCAGCCCAGACGAGCGTCGGCGCCGACGACCCCGCTCCCTGTTATGTGCATCATCGGGGAAGAAGGAGCAGGCGCGGGAGGAAGGGGTTGAATAGCAGCATGGACCCCGCGGGCCCCACTTGTAAGCCGCATAAAGTCGGCCCCGCCTTTGCCAGCGTGGCAAGTGGAAGCGTACTTCCCAAAGTATGCTACCGCTTCGCCGAAGGCGTAAAGGCTCTAATACGCCTTCTGCGTCACCCCCACGTGGCACTGATGGGCTTGGCCCATGCGCAGAGTAGCAGCCGCCGTAGTTTCTGCACAAGCTGGCCCAAAAGCTGCAGTGTATTTTTCTTTTATCAGTGGAATAACTGTTCAGGACCCGTATGTAAATAAAATATTTGCAGAACAGTCCCTGGTAGAAAAACCACTTAACTTTTTGACCGTAACTCCGATGGAGGCGAATCCAACGCTCACGTCTTTGTCTCGTCGAACCCGTTCTATTTCCACCCTTTTCACTATGTTTCAACATTCTGAAAATGACCATTTTGCCCTTTCCCTATTCAGCCCCCTCCGAGAGAGAATGTTTTCCGGCGATTCATTCCGCGATCTTTCCGCACTTCTTCCCGGAGCCTTCTTCATCCCTAGGCAAGCCACAACAGCCACTTGCATGATAGCCATGCAGTACCCATGGTTTTCAACTTGAATATTTAATAAAAGTTTGATGTTATATGTGTGCTTGATTGATACTGTTGTCGTTGTTTCAGTTATGCTTGTGGTTTCATGCTCACTTTCATGCTATGTTTCGATGCTTCTTGTTAGCGTGTACTACTCGCTAGTATCTTGTTCACATGTTATGTTTGGTAGTAGAAGTACATGCTAGTAGTAGTAATGCTCATCTGTTGCATGTTTGTCGTCTGCTATCTAGTACCGTTGTTGTGCATGTTCTGTTGGAATTAGTTCATTACATGCTTACTTGGTAGTATTCTTGTTATATTCTTGCATGGTATATATTGTTGATGCTAGTATGTTCTTGCATGGTATTTATTTATGATGCTAGTAGTCAAGTATGCCATGAGTAGTGTTATACTTGTGATATTCATGCTCGTCAGTATGACATGCTAATCTGGACATATGCTTCATTGTGGTTATGCTCAATGATTATGTTGCACCTCCATGCTTATGTTGATATCGTGTTCATGCAATGTAGTTGCATCATGTTATTTTATGATGACTCAGCATTTTTGCATTCAAGTTTAACCGGATAATAATAAACTTGAACAACTGTTGGATGAGTCATGGTGCCACCAAATCGAGCTTTTTCTAGTGCAACCACGCTTACCTTATGGGGAGGTCTTAACTCGGTCCTTTGTTGTGGCTCTCACCGGTGCCTCCTGCGAGGGAAGGTTATGGGCATGCATACCCTGGCCCGGTAAGTAGACATAACCTTGTGTGCTCGTTTTTTATGGATCCTTGTCCCTGTTTGGGACCGTTTTGCCACGACGGTGGCCATTGGTGTCTTTGGTAGACACGGTGCCACCCAAGACCTAACCCTGAGAGGGATATGGTCGGAGTGGCCGGGAGAGTGTCATGACAAAGGGAGGGTTTCGTCGGAACCTTTTGCTCCGCATGTATGGGAGTGCGAGGCCATGGTTCCGTAGTGTGGGTAAAGTGCGCTACCTCTGCAGAGTGTATTTAATCTATCGATAGCCGTGTCCTCGGTCATGGGCAGAAGTTCGTGTCGGTCACACTATGGGTCAACAGTAATAATAATAATATGATTAATAACAGCCCTGGTTCGATGATGAAAGAAGTTGGGTGATACTTATGTGGCCGTGAGAGGATCACTGTGGTATCGTGAGTACCAACTTGTTGGATATTTGGGATGTTATGCGAGAGTCAATGGTCAACGTCAAGCTCCTAGTGGTCATAAATGATTAGTACGGTATTGTTTATACCAAGCTTGATTGGATCCTGAGATGATCGTGCGATGTCCGTGCTGGTAAGTGATGCATGTGATGGTTATGAGGTAACCGAACAGAGTAAGTTGGTGAATGATATTGTCATCATGTTGCATGCTAGTATTGTCATGTTCATATGTTCATGCCATGTTCGTATTGTTCTCGTTGTATCAAGTTGCACAAGCCATGTTGTTCTGACAGTATCATGTTAATCATGGCTTAATAATTTGTAATTGCCATGCTATTATTTGTCTTGATTGCTTTGGTTGCTGTGAGCTTGCAAGTACATTCAATGTACTGACCTGGCGTGTCATGCCAGCTTTTTAGGTCATGCCAGATAGGATTGCTTGTTTGCCGTGGATTCCATGTTTGCGAGCTAGGATAAGCGTTCCAGCCAGAGTCCCTGCGGAGTGGAGTTCACCATCGTCGTCGCTGTTCCGCTGCCAGTAGTTATTCCGCTGCGTCGTGTTGTTCTGCTGCGTGCACGGAGCAAACGGGGCACGCATAGTTTCTCCGTGCCGATGTGAACCCCTTGTACCCAAATATATTGTAATAAAGAGCTGGTTTGTTCTATGCTAAGCAGTGTCGTATTCCAGAAGATTTCTCCTTGATCTCTGGGCTGGAATACGGGGCGTTCCGGTTTTTCTGAGCCGGGGTGCCACACATGAATAAGGAAATATGATTATAACCAATTTATTATTGCCTCTAGGGCATATTTACAATAGTCTCCCACTTGCACAAGAGTTAAAAATCTAGTTTACATAGTTATGAATCTAACACCCATGGATTCTTGGTGCTGATCATGTTTTTTACGTGGAAGAGGCTTATTTAACGGGTCTGCTACATTCAGATATGTATGTAGTCTGCAAAGTCCTATGTATCCATCCTTGACATAATTATGAATGGAGTTGAAGCGGCGCTTGATATGCTTGGTTCTCTTGGGAAACCTGAGCTCCTTGGCAATGGCAATAGCTCCAGTGTTGTCACAAAAGATAGTAATTGGATCCGATACACTAGGTATTACACCCAGATCGGATATGAACTCCTTCATCCAGACTACTTCTTGCGCTACTTCCGAAGCAGCTATATACTCCGCTTCACATGTAGATCCCGCCACCATGCTCTGCTTGGAACTGCACCAACTAACCCCTCCATCATTTAATATAAATATGTATCTGGTTTGAGACTTAGAGTCATCCGGATCCATGTAAAAACTAGCATCAACATAACCCTTTACGACGAGCTCTTCGTCACCTCCATAAACTAGAAACATATCCTTAGTCCTCTTAAGGTACTTCAGAATATTTTTTTCCGCTATCAAGTGATCTACTCCTAGATCACTTTGGTACCTCCCTGCCAGACTTATGGCACGGCACACATCAGGTCTGGTACATATCATGTCATACATTATAGAGCCTATGGCTGAGGCATAGGGAATGACTTTCATCCTTTCTCTTTCTTCTGCCGTGGTCGGGCTTTGAGTCTTACTCAACTTCACACCTTGCAATACAGGCAAGAACCCTTTCGTTGGCTGATGCATTTTGAACTTCTTCAAAACTTGTCAAGGTATGTGCTTTGTGAAATTCCTATTAGGCGTCTTGATCTATCTTTATAGATTTTGATGCCTAATATGTAAGTACCTTCACCGAGGTCTTTCATTGAAAAACTCTTATTCAAATATCCCTTTATGCTTTCCAAAATACTGTATCATTTCTAATCAAGAATATGTCATCCACATATAATATTAGAAATGATACAGAGCTCCCACTCACTTTCTTGTAAATACAAGCTTCTCTGTAAGTATGTATTAAACCAAAAGCTTTGATCACCTCATCAAAGCGAATGTTCCAACCCCAAGATGCCTGCACGAGTCCATAGATGGATCACTGGAGCTTGCATACTTGGTTAGCATCCTTAGGATCGACAAAACCTTTTGGTTGCATCATATACAACTCTTCCTTAGAAAACCTGTTAAGGAATGCCGTTTTGACGTCCATTTGCTAAATTTCACAAAGCACATACCTTGACAAGTTTTGAAGAAGTTCTAACAGACTTACGCATCGCTACGAGTGAGAATGTCTCATCGTATTCAACCCCTTGAACTCGTCGGAAACCCTTTGCGACAAGTCAAACTTTATAAATGGTGACATTACCATCAGCGTTTGTCTTCTTCTTAATACTCCACTTATTCTCAATGGCTTGCCGATCGTCGGGCAAGTCCACCAAAGTCCATACTTTGTTCTCATACATGGATCCTATCTCGGATTTCATGGCCTCAAGCCATTTGTTGGAATCCGGGTTCATCATAGCTTCTTTATAGTTCGTAGGTTTGCCTTTGTCCAACAACATGACTTACATGACTGGATTACCGCACCACTCTAGTGCGGAACGTACCCTAGTCGACCTACGAAGTTCAGTAGTAACTTGATCCGAAGTATCATGATCATCATCATTAGCTTCCTCTTCGGTTGGTATAGGCATCATGGGAACTGCTTTCTATGATGTGGTACCTTACAATTCGAGAGAAGGTACAATTACCTCATCAAGTTCTATTTTCCTCCCACTCGCTTCTTTCGAGAGAAACTCCTTCTCTAGAAAGGACTCATTCTTGGCAACAAAGATCTTGCCCTCAAATCTATGGTAGAAGGTATATCCAATGGTCTCTTTAGGGTATCCTATGAAGACGCACTTCTCCGCTTTGGGTTCGAGCTTATCAGGTCAACGCCTCTTGACATAAGTGTCGCATCCCCAAACTTTAAGAAACGACAGCTAAGGTTTCTTGACAACCACAACTCATACAGTGTTGTCCCAATGGATTTAGATGGTGCCCTGTTCAAAGTGAATGCGGTTGTCTCTAATGCATAACCCCAAAATGATAGTGGAAAATCCATAAGAGACATCATAGAGCGCACCATGTCCAATAGAGTACGATTACGATGTTTGGATACACCATTACGTTGTGGTGTTCCAGGTTGCGTGAGGTGTGAAACAATTCCACATTGTCTTAAATGCATACCAAACTCATAACTCAAATACTCATCTCCATGATCAGATCATAGAAACTTTATTTTCTTATTACGACGATTCTCCACTTCACTCTGAAATTCCTTGAACTTTTCAAATGTTTCAGACTTGTGTTTCATTAAGTAAATATACCCATATCTACTCAAATCATCTGTGAAGGTAAGACAATAACGATTTACACCGCGTGCTTCAACACTCATCGGATCGCATACATCGCTATGTATTATTTCCAATAAGTCACTAGCTCACTCCATTGTCCCGGAGAACGGAGTTTTAGTCATCTTGCCCATGAGACATGGTTCACATGTCTCAAAAGATTCATAATCAAGAGATTCCCAAAGTCCATCAGCATGGAGTTTCTTCATGCGCTTTACACCAATATGCCCTGAGCGACAGTGCCACAAGTATCTGGTACTAGCATGAATAACTTTGCATCTTTTGGCATCAATATTATGGATACGCGTATTACTACGAACGAGATTCAACAAGAATAAACCATTCACCAGGGGTGCATGACCATAAAAGATGTTACACGTATAAATAGAACAACCATTACTCTCTAACTTACATGAATAGCCGTCTTGCAATAAACAACATCCAGATATAATGTTCATGCCCAACGCAGGCACCAAATAACAATTATTTAGGTTTTAAACTAACCCCGAAGGTAGATGTGGTGGTAGTGTGCCGATGGTGATAACATCAACCTTGAAACCATTTCTGACGCGCATCGTCACCTCGTCCTTAGCCAGTCTTCATTTATTCCGTAGCTCCTGTTTTGAGTTACAAATATTAGCAACTGAACAAGTATCAAATACCTAGACGCTACTACGAGCACTAGTAATTAAGGAACACATCAATAACATGTATATCAAATATACCTTTGTTGACGTTGCCAGCCTTCTTATCTGCCAAGTACTTGGAGCAGTTCCGCTTCCAGTGACCATTTCCCTTGCACTAGAAGCACTCAGTCTCAGGTTTGGGTCCAACCTTAGGTTTCTTCATGGGAGCGGCAACTATCTTGCCATTATTCTTGAAGTTCCATTTCTTTCCCTTGCCTTTTTTGAAACTAGTGGTCTTTTTAACCATCAACACTTGATGCTCCTTCTTGATTTCTACCTCTATGGCCTTGAGCATCGCGAAGAGATGGGGTATTGATACGTCCATTTTGCATCATGCTTATAAGTTGATATTTATTGCATTATGGGTTGTTCATACATATTTTGTCACAATACTAATGCCTTTTATCTCTTATTTTGCAAGGTTTACATGAAGAAGGGGGAATGCCGACAGCTGGAATTTTGGGTTGGAAAAGGAGCAAACTCTAGAAACCTATTCTGCACAACTCCAAAAGCCCTGAAACTCCACAGAACATTGCTTCGAGAATATATATAAAATATCTGGTGGAAGAAATCCAAGAGAGGGGCCACTGGCTGGCCTCGAGGGTGGGGGGCACGCCTCCTGCATCGAGGGCCAGCCAGTGGGTCCCCGGTGCCCATCTTCTCCTATATGAAGCGTTTTGACCTGGAAAAAAAATCAAGGGGAGGCTTTCGGGACCAGACGCCGCCGTCTCGAGGCGGAACCGAGGCGGAAACCAATCTAGGGCTCCGACAGAGCTGTTCTGCCGGGGATACTTCCCTCCGGGAGGGGGAAATCGTCACCGCCGTCATAACCAACAACTCTCCCATCTTGGGGAGAGCTATCTTCATCAACATCTTCACCAGCACCATCTCCTCTCAAACCCTAGTTCATCTCTTGTATCCAATCTTTGTATCCAAACCTCAGATTGGTACCTGTGGGTTGCTAGTAGTGTTGATTACTCCTTGTAGTTGATGCTAGTTGGTTTATTTGGTGGAAGATCTTTTGTTCAGATTCATTATGCATATTAATATACCTATGATCATGAAATAATATTATGTCTTGTGAGTAGTTACTGTTGTTCCTGAGGACATGGGAGAAGTCTTGCTATTAGTAGTCATGTGAATTTGGTCTTCGTTCGATATTTTGATGAGATGTATGTTGTCTCTCCTCTAGTGGTGTCATGTGAACGTTGAATACATGACACTTCACCATTATTTGGGCCTAGAGGAAGGCATTGGGAAGTAATAAGTAGATGATGGGTTGCTAGAGTGACATAAGCTTAGAGCCTAGTTTATGTGTTGCTTCGTAAGGGGCTGATTTGGATCCATATGTTTCAGGCTATGGTTAGGTTTACCTTAATACTTCTTTTGTAGTTGCGGATGCTTGCATTAGAGGTTAATCATAAGTGGGAGGCTTGTCCAAGTAAGGGCAGCGCCCAAGCACCGGTCCACCCACATACCAAATTATGAAAGTACCGAACACGAATCAGATGATCGTGATGAAAACTAGCTTGACGATAATTCCCATATGTCCTTGGGAGCGCTTTACTTTGCATAAGAGTTTGTCCAGGCTTGTCCTTTGCTACAAAAAGGATTGGGCCATATTGCTGCACCTATTTACTTTTACCGTTTGTTACTTGCTACCAATTATCTTATCACAAAATTATCTGTTACCTATAATTTCAGTGCTTGCAGAAAATACCTTACTGAAAACTGCCTATCATTTCCTTCTGCTCCTCGTTGGGTTCGACACTCTTACTTATTGAAAGGACTGCGATAGATCCCCTACACTTGTGGGTCATCAAGACTCTTTTCTGGCGCCGTTGCCGGGGAGTGAAGCGCCTTTGGTAAGCGGAATTTGGTAAGGAAAATTTTATATAGTGTGCTGAAATTTATTGTCACTTGTTACTATGGCTCAAAATTCTTTGAGGGGCTTGTTCGGGGTATCTTCACCCCGAGCAGAAGAGCAAAGAGTTGCTCCTCAACCTACTACACCTATTGAAAATGTTCTCTTCGAGATTCCTTCGGGTATGATAGAGAAACTGCTTGAAAATCCTTATACAGGAGACGGAACACTTCACCCCGATTTACATCTAATCTATGTGGATGAAGTTTGTGGATTGTTTAAGCTTGCAGGTATGCCCGAGGATGTTATCAAGAAGAAGGTCTTCCCTTTATCTTTTAACGGAGATGCATTGACATGGTTTAGGCTATGCGATGATATGGAGTCATGGAACTATAATCGTCTGAAGTTGGAATTTCATCAGAAGTTCTACCCTATGCACCAGGTTCATCGTGATCGTAATTATATTTATAATTTCTGGCCTCACGAAGGATAAAGCATCGCTCAAGCTTAGGGGAGGCTTAAGTCCATGTTATATTCATACCCCAATCATGAGCTTTCAAGAAAGATGATCATCCAAAAAAATTATGCTCGGCTTTCTCTCAATAACCGCGCCATGCTCGATAATTCTTGTTCTGGCTCTTTTATGATGAAGACTGTTGAATTCAAATGGGATTTATTGGAAAGAATTAAATGCAACTCCGAAGATTTGGATCTCGACGAAGGTAAGGAGTCAGGTATGATCCCTAAGTTTGATTGTGTTAAAGCTTTTATGGATACCGATGTTTTCCGTGAGTTTAGCACTAAATATGGACTTGACTCTGAGATAGTAGCTTCTTTCTGTGAATCTTTTGCTACTCATGTTGATCTCCCTAAGGAGAAGTGGTTTAAATACCATCCCCCCTATTGAAATAAAAGTAGTTGAACCTATTAAAGTTGAAGAAAAGACTATCACTTATAATGTTGATCCTGTTATTCCTACCGCTTATATTGAGAAACCACCTTTCCCTGTTAGGATAAAGGATCATGCTCAAGCTTCAACTGTAGTTCGTAAGAGTAATACTAGAACACCTACACCCTCTGAGCAAATTAAAGTTGAACCTAGTGTTGCTATGGTTAAAGATCTCTTGGTAGAAGATTTAGATGGACATGTTATTTATCTCCAAGAAGATTCTGCTAGAATAGCCAAACCCAATGCGAGGAATAAACATAAACCTGTCGTAGGCTTGCCTGTTATCTCTGTCAAGATAGGAGATCATTGCTATCATGGTTTATGTGACGTAGGTGCTAGTGCGGTTATTATCCCTCTTGATTTGTATAACGAAATTATGCATGATATTGCACCTGTTGAGTTAGAGGGGATTGATGTTACTATTAAGCTTGCTAATAGAGATACTATTTCATCAGTTGGGATCGTTAGAGATATTGAAGTCTTGTGTGGGAAGGTTAAATACCTGTGTCAAAAGGGGATCAAGAAAAGACCACTTTTACATGTCCTTTCGGTACCTTTGCTTATAGACATATGCCTTTTGGTTTATGTAATGCACCTGCTACCTTTCAAAGATGCATGATGGCTATATTCTCTGATTTTTGTGAAAAGATTGTTGAGGTATTCATGTATGATTTCTCCGTTTACGAAACTTCTTTTGATGATTGCTTAAGCAACCTTGATCGAGTTTTGCAGAGATGTGAAGACACTAACCTTGTCTTGAATTGGGAGAAGTGCCACTTTATGGTTAATGAAGGCATTGTCTTGGGACATAAAATTTCTGAAAGAGGTATTGAAGTTGACAAAGCTAAAGTTGATGCTATTGAAAAGATGCCATGCCCTAAGGATATCAAAGGTATACGCAGTTTCCTTGGTCATGTCGGGTTTTATAGGAGGTTCATTAAGGACTTCTCCAAAATCTCCAGGCCTCTGACTAATCTTTTACAGAAAGATATTCCTTTTGTCTTTGATGATGATTGTCTAGAAGCATTTGAAATACTTAAGAAAGCGTTGATCTCTGCACCTATTGTCTAGCCTCCTGACTGGAATTTACCCTTTGAGATTATGTGCGATGCTAGTGATTATGCTGTAGGAGCTGTTCTAGGGCAAAGAGTTGATACGAAATTGGATGTTATCAAGTATGCTAGTAAAAATCTAGATAGTGCCCAAAGAAATTATGCTACCACTGAGAAAGAATTTTTAGCAGTTGTATTTGCTTGCGATAAGTTTAGACCCTATATCGTTGATTCTAAAGTAACTATTCACACTGATCGTGCTGCTATTAAATACCTCATGGAAAAGAAATATGCTAAACCTAGACTAATTAGTTGCTGCAAGAATTTGACTTGCATATTATTGATAGAAAGGGAGCTGAGAACCCCGTAGTAGATAACTTGTCTAGGTTAGAGAATATACTTGATGACCCACAACCTATTGATGATAGCTTTCTTGATGAACAACTAGCTGTCATAAGTACTTCTTGTATTGCTCCCTGGTATGCTGATTATGCTAATTACATTGTTGCTAAGTTTATACCTCCTAACTTCACATATCACCAAAAGAAAAAGTTTTTCTATGATTTGGGACATTACTTCTGGGATGACCCACATCTTTATAAATAAGGAGTAGATGGTATTATTAGACGTTGTGTGCCTGAGCATGAACATGAACAGATCTTACGCAAGTGCCACTCCGAAGCTTATGGAGGACACCATGCGGGAGACAGAACTGCACACAAGGTATTGTAATCCGGTTTTTAGTAGCCTACTCTCTTCAAGGATACCCATAAGTTTGTCTTATCATCTGATGAATGTCAAAGAATTGGTAATATTAGTAGACGTCAAGAAATGCCTATGAATTATTTACTTGTTATTGAACCATTTGATGTTTGGGGCTTTGATTATATGGGACCTTTTCCTGCCTCTAATGGGTACACACATATTCTAGTTGTTGTTGATTACGTTACTAAGTGGGTAGAAGTTATTCCAACTAGTAGTGTTGATCATAACACCTCTATTAAGATGCTTAAAGAAGTTATATTTTTGAGGTTTGGAGTCCCTAGATATCTAATGACTGATGGTGGTTCACACTTCATTCATGGTGCTTTCCGTAAGATGCTTGCTAAATATGATGTCAACCATAGAATTGCATCACCTTATCACCCGCATACTAGTGGTCAAGTAGAACTAAGTAATAGGGAGTTAAAATTAATCCTGCAAAAGACAGTTAATAGGTCTAGAAAGAATTGGTCCGAGAAACTTGATGATGCATTATGGGCCTATAGAACTGCATACAAAAATCCTATGGGTATGTCTCCATATAAGATGGTATATGGAAAAGCTTGTCACTTACCTCTTGAGATAGAACATAAGGCATATTGGGCTATCAAAGAGCTCAACTATGATTTCAAACTTGCCGATGATAAGAGGCTATTTGATATTAGCTGTCTCGATGAATGGAGAACCCATGCCTACGATAATGCCAAGCTATTTAAAGAAAAGGTTAAAAGATGGCTTGACAAAAGAATACAAAAGTGTGAGTTTAACGTGGGTGATTATGTTTTGCTATACAACTCTCGTTTAAGATTTTTTGCAGGAAAACTTCTCTCCAAGTGGGAAGGACCTTACGTTATCGAGGAGGTCTATCGTTCCGGTGCCATAAAACTCAACAACTTCGAAGGCACAAATCCGAAGGTGGTGAATGGCCAAAGGATCATACATTATATCTCAGGTAATCCTATAAATGTTGAAACTAATATTATTGAAATCATAACCCCGGAGGAATACATAAGGGACACTTTCCAGAACGATTCAGCCTCCGAAAAGGAAGAGGTACGTGATACGGTAAGTAAACCGACTCCAAAACAGTTCTAAAGACAATCTTTCTCCATTTTGGAATATTTAGAAAAAATAGAAAAATAAACCGCAGTCCGGAGGAGACACATGGCCTCCTCGACGGTAGGGAGCGCGCCCCCTTCCCAGGGCACGCACTGCCTCGAGGGCACCCCGTGTGTCCCCTGGACTCCTTTTTCTTGTGGGTTACTGAAGGAAATATGCCCTAGAGGAAATAATAAAGTTATTATTTATTTCCTTATATCATGATAAATGTTTATTATTCATGCTAGAATTGTATTAACCGGAAACTTAGTACATGTGTGAATACATAGACAAAACAGAGTGTCCCTAGTATGCCTCTACTAGACTAGCTCATTGATCAAAGATGGTTATGTTTCCTAACCATAGACATGAGTTGTCATTTGATCAATGGGATCACATCATTAGGAGAATGATGTGATGGACAAGACCTATCCGTTAGCTTAGCACTATGATCATTTAGTTTTGCTGCTATTGCTTTCTTCATGACTTATACATGTTCCTATGACTATGAGATTATGCAACTCGCGTATACGGGAGGAACACCTTGTGTGCTATCAAATGTCACAACGTAACTGGGTGATTATAAAGATGCTCTACATGTGTCTCCAAAGGTGTTCGTGGTGTTGGCATAGATCAAGAATAGGATTTGTCACTCCGAGTGTCGGAGAGGTATCTCTGGGCCCTCTCGGTAATACACATCATAATAAGCCTTGCAAGCAAATGACTAATGAGTTAGTCACGGGATGATGTATTACGGAACGAGTAAAGAGACTTGCCGGTAACGAGATTGAACTAGGTATTGAGATACCGACGATCGAATCTCGAGCAAGTAACATACCGATGACAAAGGGAACAACGTATGTTGTTATGCGGTTTGACCGATAAAGATTTTCGTAGAATATGTAGGAGCCAATATGAGCATCCAGGTTCCGCTATTGGTTATTGACCGGAGATGAGTCTCAGTCATGTCTACATAGTTCTCGAACCCGTAGGGTCCGCACGCTTAACGTTTGATGACGATCGGTATTATGAGTTTATGAGTTTTGATGTACCAAAGGTAGTTCGGAGTCCCAGATGAGATCAGGGACACGACGAGGAGTCTCAAAATGGTCGAGACGTAAAGATCGATATATTGGACGACTATATTCGGACACCGGAAAGGTTCTGAGTGATTCGGGTATTTTTCGGAGTACCGGAGAGCTACGGGAATTCGCCGGGGAGTATACGGGCCTTATTGGGCTTTAGGGGAAAGAAAGAGAGGAGGCTGCGCACCCCCCCAAGGCTAGTCCGAATTGGAGTAGGGGGAGGGGCTGCGCCCCCTAACTTCTCTTCTCTTTTCCCTTCCTTCTCTCCTACTCCTACTACTTGGAAGGGCTCCTAGTTCTACTAGGAAAGGAGGAATCCTACTCCCGGTGGGACTAGGACTCCCCTAGGGCGCGCCATAGAGAGGGCCGGCCCTCCCCCTCCTCCACTCCTTTATATACGGGGGTAGAGGCACCCCATAGACACACAAGTTAATCAGTTGATCTCTCCCAACCGTGTGCGGTGCCCCCCTCCACAGTAACACACCTCGGTCATATCGTTGCCGCGCTTAGGCGAAGCCCTGCGACGGTAACTTCATCATATCCGTCACCACGCTGTCGTGCTGACGAAACTCTCCCGTGAAGCTCAACTGGATCAAGAGCTCGTGGGACGTCATCAAGCTGAACGTGTGCTGAACGCGGAGGTGTCATACATTCGGTACTTGATCGGTTGGATCGCGAAGAAGTTCGACTACATCAACCGTGTCACTAGACGCTTCCGCTCCCGGTCTACGAGGGTACATAGACACACTCTCCCCCTCGTTGCTATGCATCTAGTAGATAGATCTTGCGTGATCCTAGGAAAATTTTGAAAATACTACGTTCTCCAACAGTGGCATCATGAGCCAGGTCTATGCATAGATGATATGCACGAGTAGAACACAAGTGAGTTGTGGACGATACTAGTCATACTGCTTACCAGCATGTCATACTTTGATTCGGCGGTATTGTTGGATGAAGCGGCCCGGACCGACATTACGCGTACGCTTACGCGAGACTGGTTCTACCGACGTGCTTCGCACACAGGTGGCTAGCGGGTGTCAGTTTCTCCAACTTTAGTTGAATCAAGTGTGGCTACGCCCGGTCCTTGTGAAGGTTAAAACAACACATACTTGACGAAATATCGTTGTGGTTTTATATGCGTAGGTAAGAACAGTTCTTGCTAAGCCCATAGCAGCCACGTAAAACTTGTAACAACAAAGTAGAGGATGTCTAACTTGTTTTTGCAGGGCATGTTGTGATGTGATATGGTCAAGATATGATGAGTTATACGATTTTGTATGAGATGATCATGTTTTGTAAAGTTATCGGCAGCTGACAGGAGCCATACTTCTTTTGTAGTTGCGGATGCTTGCATTAGAGGTTAATCATAAGTGGGAGGCTTGTCCAAGTAAGGGCAGCACCCAAGCACCGGTCCACCCACATACCAAATTATGAAAGTACCGAACACGAATCAGATGATCGTGATGAAAACTAGCTTGACGATAATTCCCATATGTCCTCAGGAGCGCTTTACATTGCATAAGAGTTTGTCCAGGCTTGTCCTTTGCTACACAAAGTATTGGGCCACCTTGATGTACCTATTTACTTTTACCATTTGTCACTTGCTACCAATTATCTTATCACAAAACTATCTGTTACCTATAATTTCAGTGCTTGCAGAAAATACCTTACTGAAAATTGCCTATCATTTCCTTCTGCTCCTCGTTGGGTTCGACACTCTTACTTATCGAAAGGACTATGATAGACCCCCTACACTTGTGGGTCATCAAGACTCTTTTCTGGCACCGTTGCCGGGGAGTGAAGCGCCTTTGGTAAGTGGAATTTGGTAAGGAAAAATTTATATAGTGTGCTGAAATTTATTGTCACTTGTTACTATGGCTCAAAATCCTTTGAGGGGCTTGTTCGGGGTATCTTCACCCCGATTAGAAGAGCAAAGAATTTCTCCTCAACCTACTGCACCTATTGAAAATGTTTGCTTTGAGATTCCTTCGGGTATGATAGAGAAATTGCTTGAAAATCCCTATACAGGAGACATAACACTTCACTCCGATTTACATCTAATCTATGTGGATGAAGTTTGTGGATTGTTTAAGCTTGCAGGTATGCCCGAGGATGTTATCAAGAAGAAGGTCTTCCCTTTATCTTTGAAGGGAGATGCATTGACATGGTTTAGGCTATGCGATGATATGGGATCTTGGAACTATAACCGCCTGAAGTTGGAATTTGATCAGAAGTTCTACCCTATGCACCAGGTTCATCGTGATCATAATTATATTTATAACTTCTGGCCTCGCGAAGGAGAAAGCATCGCTCAAGCTTGGGGGAGGCTTAAGTCAATGTTATATTCATTCCCCAATCATGATCTCTCAAGAGAAATGATCATTCAAAAATTTTATGCTCGGCTTTCTCATAATAATCGCTCCATGCTCGATACTTCTTGTTCTTGGTCTTATACGATGAAGACTACTGAATTCAAATGGGATTTATTGGAAAGAATTAAATGCAACTCCGAAGATTGGGATCTCGACGAAGGTAAGGAGTCATGTATGACCCCTAAGTTTAATTGTGTTAAAGCTTTTATGAATACCGATGTTTTCCGTGAGTTTAGCACCACATATGGACTTGACTCTGAGATAGTAGCTTCTTTCTATGAATCCTTTGCTACTCATGTTGATCTCCCCAAGGAGAAGTGGTTTAAATATCATCCCCCTATTTAAGTAAAAGTAGTTGAACCTATTAAAGTTGAAGAAAAGACTATCACTTATAATGTTGATCCTGTTATACCTACCGCTTATATTGAAAGACCACCTTTCCCTATTAGGATAAATGATCATGATCAAGCTTCAACTGTAGTTCGTAAGAGTAATACTAGAACGCCTACACCCTCTAATCAAATTAAAGTTGAACCTAGTGTTGCTATGGTTAAAGATCTCTTGGTAGAAGATTTAGATGGACATGTTATTTATCTCCAAGAAGAGTTTGCTAGAATAGCCAAACCCAATGCTAGGAATAGACATAAACCTGTTGTAGGCTTGCCTGCCATCTCTGTTAAGATAGGGGATCATTGCTATCATGGTTTATGTAACGTAGGTGCTAGTGCAAGTATTATCCCTCTTGATTTGTATAACGAAATTATGCATGATATTGCACCTGTTGAGTTAGAAGGGATTGATGTTACTATTAAGCTCGCTAATAGAGATACTATTTCACCAGTTGGGATTGTTAGAGATATTGAGGTCTTGTGTGGGAAGGTTAAATACCCTGCTGATTTTCTTGTTCTTAGTTCCCCACAAGATGCTTTCTGTCCCATTATATTTGGTAGACCCTTCTTGAATACCGTTAATGCCAATATAGACCGCGTGAAAGACATTGTCACTGTCGGATTAGGGGATATGTCTCATGATTTTAACTTTGTTAAATTCCGTATTCAACCCCTTGAAAAGGCACCACCTAGTAAAGATGAAATTATTGGTCTCGCTTCTATTTCCGTGCCACCTAATGACCCTTTAGAACAATACTTGGTAGACCATGCAAATGATATGCATATGAATGAGAGAAGGGAGATAGATGAAATATTCCTTACATAGGGACCTGTATTGAAAAAAAACTTGCATGTTGAAATCCTAGGGGATCCTCCTCCACCCAAGGGTGATCCCGTGTTTGAACTTAAACCTTTACCTGACAATCTTAAGTATGTTTATCTTGATGAAAAGAAGATATATCCTGTTATTATTAGTGCAAACCTTTCAGAGCACGAAGAAGAAAGATTATTGAAAACTCTGAAGAAGCACCGAGCTGCTATTGGATATACTCTGGATGATCTTAAGGGCATTAGTCCCACTATATGTCAACACAAGATAAAATTGGAAGAAAATGCTAAACCAGTTATCGATCATAAGTGACGGTTAAATCCTAAGATGAAAGAAGTGGTAAGGAAGGAAATTCTAAAGCTTCTAGAGGCAGGTATTATCTACCCCATTGTTGATAGCCAGTGGGTAAGTCATGTCCATTGCGTTCCTAAGAAAGGAGGTATGACTGTTGTCCCTAATGATAAAGATGAATTAATCCCGCAAAGGATAGTTATAGGTTATAGGATGGTAATTGATTTCCGTAAGTTAAATAAGGCTACTAAGAAAGATCATTACCCCTTACCATTTATTGATCAAATGCTAGAAAGGTTATCCAAACATACGCATTTCTGCTTTCTAGACGGTTATTCTGGTTTCTCTCAAATACCTGTGTCAAAAGAGGATTAAGAAAAGACCACCTTTACTTGTCCTTTGGGTACCTTTGCTTATAGATGTATGCCTTTTGGTTTATGTAATGCACCTGCTACCTTTCGAAGATGCATGATGGCTATATTCTCTGATTTTTGTGAAAATATTGTTGAGGTATTCATGGATGATTTCTCCGTTTACGGAACTTCTTTTGATGATTGCTTAAGCAACCTTGATCGGGTTTTGCAGAAATGTGAAGACACTAACCTTGTCTTGAATTGGGAGAAGTGCGACCTTATGGTTAATGAAGGCATTGTCCTGGGACATAAAATTTCTGAAAGAGGTATTGAAGTTGACAAAGCTAAAGTTGATGCTATTGAAAAGATGCCATGCCCTAAGGATATCAAAGGTATACGAAGTTTCCTTGGTCATGTCGGGTTTTATAGGAGGTTCATTAAGGACTTCTCCAAAATCTCCGGGCCTCTGACTAATCTTTTACAGAAAGATATTCCTTTTATCTTTGATGATGATTGTCTAGAAGCATTTGAAATACTTAAGAAAGCATTGATCTCTGCACCTATTGTCTAGCCTCCTAACTGGAATTTACCCTTTGAGATTATGTGCGATGCTAGTGATTATGTTGTAGGAGCTATTCTAGGGAAAAGAGTTGATAAGAAATTGAATGTTATCCAGTATGCTAGTAAAATTCTAGATAGTGCCCAAAGAAATTATGCTACCACTGAGAAAGAATTTTTAGCAGCTGTGTTTGCTTGTGATAAGTTTAGACCTTACATCATTGATTCTAAAGTAACTATTCACACTGATCATGCTGCTATCAAATAACTTATGGAAAAGAAAGATGCTAAACCTAGACTTATTAGATGGGTTCTCTTGCTGCAAGAATTTGACTTGCATATTATTGATAGAAAGGGAGTTGAGAACCCCGTAGCAGATAACTTGTCTAGGTTAGAGAATATACTTGATGACCCACAACCTATTGATGATAGCTTTCCTGATGAACAACTAGCTGAAATAAGTACTTCTCGTACTGCTCCTTGGTATGCTGATTATGCTAATTACATTGTTGCTAAGTTTATACCTCCTAGCTTCACATACCAGCAAAAGAAAAAGTTCTTCTATGATTTGAGGCATTACTTCTGGGATGACCCACATCTTTATAAAGAAGGAGTAGATGGTATTATTAGAAGTTGTGTACCTGAGCATGAACAGGAACATATTCTACGCAAGTGCCACTCCGAAGCTTATGGAGAACACCATGCGGGAGATAGAACTGCACACAAGGTATTGCAATCCGGTTTTTATTGGCCTACTCTCTTCAAGGATGCCCGTAAGTTTGTCTTATCATGTGATGAATGTCAAAGAATTGGTAATATTAGTAGACGTCAAGAAATGCCTATGAATTATTCACTTGTTATTGAACCATTTGATGTTTGGGGCTTTGATTATATGACCTTTTCCTGCCTCTAATGGGTACACACATATCCTAGTTGTTGTTGATTACGTTACTAAGTGGGTATAAGCTATTCCAACTAGTAGTGCTGATCATAACACCTCTATTAAGATGCTTAAAGAATTTATATTTCTGAGGTTTGGAGTCCCTAGATATCTAATGACTGATGGTGGTTCACACTTTATTCATGGTGCTTTCCGTAAGATGCTTGCTAAGTTTGATGTCAACCATAGAATTGCATCACCTTATCACCCACAGACTAGTGGTCAAGTAGAATTAAGTAATAGGGAGTTGAAATTAATCTTGCAAAAGACAGTTAATAGGTCTAGAATGAATTGGTCCAAGAAACTAGATGATGCATTATGGGCCTATAGAACTGCATACAAAAATCCTATGGGTATGTCTCCATATAAGATGGTATATGGAAAAGCTTGTCACTTACCTCTTGAGCTAGAAAATAAGGCATATTGGGCTATCAAAGAGCTCAATTATGATTTCAAACTTGCCGGTTAAAAGAGGCTATTTGATATTAGTTGTCTCGATGAATGGAGAACCCAGGCCTACGAGAATGCCAAGTTATTTAAAGAAAAAGTTAAAAGATGGCATGACAAAAGGATACAAAAGCATGAGTTTAACATAGGTGATTATGTTTTGCTATACAACTCTCGTTTAAGATTTTTTGCAGGAAAACTTCTCTCCAAGTGGGAAGGACCTTACGTTATCGAGGAGGTCTATCGTTCCAGTGCCATAAAAATCAACAACTTCGAAGGCACAAATCCGAAGGTGGTGAATGGTCAAAGGATCAAACATTATATCTCAGGTAATCCTATAAATGTTGAAACTAATATTATTGAAACCATAACCCCAGAGGAATACATAAGGGACACTTTCCAGAACGATTCAGCCTCCGAAAAGGAAGATGTACGTGATACGGTAAGTAAACCAACTCCAAAACAGCTCGTAAGGCAATTTTTCTCCGTTTTGGAATATTTAGAAAAATAGAAAAATAAACCGCAGTCCGGAGGAGACATGGGGCCTCCTCGAGGATAGGGGCGCGCCCCCCTTCCCAGGGCACGCCCCCTGCCTCGAGGGCACCCCGTGTGTCCCCTGGACTCCGTTTTCTTGTGGGTTACTCCTTTTGTGCGGGAAAAATTCATTATATATACTCCCGAAGGTTTTGACCTCTGTATCACGCAGAATTCCTCTGTTTTCGTTTCGAGTTGTTTCTGTCGCAGATATGATCATGATGTCTTCTCATGAGTCTGATGGAGAGAGTCGGGTGTCTCATCCAACACTTGACCCAAGAGCAAACAGCGATGCCAACCACTTTGGTCCATCAACGGAGGAAGAGATGGAGGCTGACTTGAAGGGGATAGATGCCATGGAGGAAGATCAAGAAGTTACCTCTCGATTTCAAGCTGGATTCACAATAGGGGAATTACAGAGCTCAACTATTCCAAACTCAGTCCTCCCTACCAATGTCAGGTTTCTTTCTTATGAAAATATGAAAAAGAGTGTTACTTGTTCTCCCGCAGCTATGCAGCATCCTTGGGTGAAAGGAGCTTTAGCCGTTACAGGCAAGCTCTGCAAGGAAATTATGGACCTTAAACGGCAAGTTAACAAGCTCGAAGAGGAGAATCGTATCCTGAGGGGTATCATCGCCAAGAATATTACATCACCACCCCCGAAGAAGGAGGCATAATCATATGGGTATGGGCACTCCCCTTGGCAACTGCCAAGCTTGGGGGAGTGACCCCGGTATCGTATCACCCTCACTCTTATCTTTACTGTTTGCTTAGTTCGATCCTTTTGGTAGTAGCTTGATCTATTAGAATAAAGTCAACACGATCTAGTTGTGAGCTTTTGCTTTGTGAGCTTTATCCTTTGTAATCGAGTCCGTGAGCTATATAATAAAGATTAGTGTTGAGTCAAGGGCTTGATTTCCTCACTTGGGTCATGATAAAAAGAAAGAAAACATAAAGAGTATCAAAGAGATCATATCGATCTTATGGGAAGTAATGACTTCACACACAAGAGTATGACTAATAAAAGTTGTTGGGAGGTGACAAACATAGTTTTGGTCATTGTTGCAATTAATAGAAGTAATAAAAGAAGAGAGGCTTCACATACAAATATACTATCTTGGACATCTTTTATAATTGTGAGCACTCATTAAAGTACGACATGCTAAAGAGTTGATGTTGGACAAGGAAGACAACATAATGGGATATGTCTTCTTATATCCGAAATAAAGTATATTGTCATGGATTTTCCAACATGGTGAGCTTGCCTTTCTCCCTCATGCTAGCCAAAACTCCTCACACTAAGTAGAGATACTACTTGTGCTTCCATATATCCTTAAACCCAGTTTTGCCACGAGAGTCCACCATACCTACCTATGGACTGAGAAAGATCCTTCCAAGTAAGTTGTCATGTTGAAAATCCGCTAAAATATGTATGATTTATTAGTGTGGGAGAAATTAGCTTTATACGATCTTGTGATATGGAAGTAATAAAAGCGACGGACTACATAATAAAGGTCCTTATCACAAGCGGCAATATAAAGCAAAGTTCTTCTATGCTAAGACTTTGTGCATCCAACTGTAAAAACACATGACAACCTCTGCTTCCCTCTACGAAGGGCCCATCATTATTCTTGTCTTATAAGTGTCAAGGTGAAATCCACCTTTCCTTTTTCATTTTATCCTTTGGCAAGCACATTGTGTTGGAAAGATCCTGATATATATACCCACTTGGATGTAAGTTTTCATGATCTATTACTGTTGACATTGCCCTTGAGGTAAAAGGTTGGGTGGCAACACCATAAGCCCCTATCTTTCTCTGTGTCCGATTAAAACTCCATAAACATAAGTATTGCGTGAGTGTGAGCAATTGTGAAAGACTATATGATAGTTGAGTATGTAGGCTTGCTGAAAAGCTCTTGTATTGACTCTTTCCGATGTTACGATAAATTGCAATTGCTTCAGTGACCGAGATCAAAGTTTGTTAGTTTCCAATGAAGTTTATGATGCATACTTGATATTGTGGATGAATTGTTACTTTATCATAATGATCATATGACTATATTTATATAAGTTGTTGTTATGAGAATGATCATGATGCCCTCATGTCCGTATTCTGTTTTTATCGACACCTCTATCTCTAAACATGTGGACATATTTTTCGATATCGGCTTTCGCTTGAGGACAAGCGAGGTCTAAGCTTGGGGGAGTTGATACGTCCATTTTGCATCATGCTTATAAGTTGATATTTATTGCATTATGGGATGTTCATACATGTTTTGTCACAATACTTATGCCTTTTCTGTCTTATTTTGCAAGGTTTAGATGAAGAAGGGGGAATGCCGGCAGCTGGAATTCTGGGCTGGAAAAGGAGCAAACTCTGGAAACCTATTCTGCACAACTCCAAAAGCCCTGAAACTCCACAGAACATTGTTTTGGAAAATATAAAAAATATCTGGCGGAAGAAATCCACGAGAGGGGCCACTGGCTGGCCTCGAGGGTGGGGGGCACGCCCCCTGCCTCGAGGGCCAGCCGGTGGGCCCCCGGTGCCCATCTTCTCCTATATGAAGCATTTTGACCTGGAAAAAAAAATCAAGGGGAGGCTTTCAGGACCAGACGCCGCCGTCTCGAGGCGGAACCGAGGCGGAAACCAATCTAGGGCTCCGGCAGAGCCGTTCCGCCGGGGATACTTCCCTCCGGGAGGGGGAAATCATCACCGCCATCATCACCAACAACTCTCCCATCTTGGGGAGAGCTATCTTCATCAACATCTTCACCAGCACCATCTCCTCTCAAACCCTAGTTCATCTCTTGTATCCAATCTTTGTATCCAAACCTCAGATTGGTACCTGTGGGTTGCTAGTAGTGTTGATTACTCCTTGTAGTTGATGCTAGTTGGTTTATTTGGTGGAAGATCATATGTTCCGATCCATTATGCATATTAATATACCTCTGATCATGAATAATATTATGTCTTGTGAGTAGTTACTTTTGTTCCTAGGGACATGGGAGAAGTCTTGCTATTAGTAGTCATGTGAATTTGGTCTTCGTTCGATATTTTGATGAGATGTACGTTGTCTCTCCTCTAGTGGTGTCATGTGAACGTCGACTACATGACACTTCACAATTATTTGGGCCTAGAGGAAGGCATTGGGAAGTAATAAGTAGATGATGGGTTGCTAGAGTGATAGAAGCTTAAACCCTAGTTTATGCTTTGCTTCGTAAGGGGCTGATTTGGATCCATATGTTTCAGGCTATGGTTAGGTTTACCTTGATACTTCTTTTGTAGTTGTGGATGCTTTCATTAGAGGTTAATCATAAGTGGGAGGCTTGTCCTAGTAAGGGCAGCACCCAAGCACCGGTCCACGCACATACCAAATTATCAAAGTACCGAACGCGAATCAGATGATCGTGATGAAAACTAGCTTGACGATAATTCCCATATGTCCTCCGAAGCACTTTACCTTGCATAAGAGTTTGTCGAGGCTTGTCCTTTTCTACACAAAGGATTGGGCCACCTTGCTGCACCTATTTTCTTTTACCGTTTGTCACCTGCTACCAATTATCTTATCACAAAATTATCTGTTACCTATAATTTCAGTGCTTGCAGAAAATACCTTACTGAAAACTACCTATCATTTCCTTCTGCTCCTCGTTGGGTTTGACACTCTTACTTATCGAAAGGACTACGATAGATCCCCTACACTTGTGGGTCATCAGGTATCATTTTCTCCATCACGTGCATATTATAGTTCATCACAAATCCCTTATAGCTTGGTGGCAGTGACCGGAGAACTCTATCAATGATTGTGTCATCTGGAAGATTAACTCCCAACTGCATCAAGTGGTAGTGATACCAGACATTCTGAGTATATGCTCACTCTCGGTGCAACAAACCCTGGGTTCATTGCCTCAGACTATGCACATGCCCAGGAGCCAGTTTACTACACCAGCATCAGATCAAGACTTAAAGGGATCAACTCTTTGATGAACGAGAGAGCTGGTCGAAGAGGTCAAGACAACCAAGACTAGCCAAGGGGGCAAGACACCACCGGAAGAAAAGCCCTCCCCACTGAGCACGCGAGCCTGGCGGGGTGGGATCGACCCGGAAACAAGCCTCCAACATTACCTCGGTAGGCCTGCCGGGGGCTCGCGGAGGCGGACCACCACCTCACAACGACGCCCGTCGTTAATCAATGCGGTGTCAAGCTCCTAAGTGGCTCAGTGGCAACCTCCTACCACATGGCGGCCACTTCCTACAGAAAGAGCCTACAAATGACTCCTATCCTGCGACGTGTCGAGCAAGCAGGCGCGAAGCTGGCGAAAACAGCCCGGCAAGGCCCGTCGGGCGAGCCGTGATGTGACACTGAGCGGCGCATTAAATGCGCTCTGTCAGCCTGGAGAGTTAGGTATGATAGCATTGATTGCTATCTAATCAGCCTAGAAAGATTGATTTGCCACTGTGGTGACCCCTTAATCTATAAAAGGAGGCCCATGGCAACCGTAGAAAGGATTCGGGCATTCAAACCCACACACACGCATACGCACGCGACCGGTTTTACCCGAGGCAACCTTGCCGTGCAAGAGCGTCGTGCTCATTTCCACTATTCCACCATCAATCCACCAAAGCATGAGTAGGGTTTTACGCCCCGCGGCGTCCCGAACCTAGGTAAAAACTTCCCATGTGATCTCTGTCATGATGCACCACGTTCTCCGCTCTTTGTGCAACGTGCACATCCCCCCGTCAAACCAAAAAGGGACCCATGTCCCATAGACGGTCGTGGTTTTACCATGACATCTTTAGCACGCCAGGTAGGGGGATCACTTGCGCGAACCCAATAGCATGAGCGGTGCGTCATCTTCATCACCAGCTCCACTGTCTTCGGCTCCACCAACTACGGTGGCCAATAAGAAGTCTGGTACTGCCACTCAACCGTCCACTTCGAGGGCCTCGCCGCCCGTGGCCGCCGACACCGCGGGGAATGCGGGGACACACGGGAGCGAGGACGTTGTGGGGGACGTGGTCGACGCAGGTGGCATCGCTACCGCACCCCCCGCAGCCGAAGCGGGACAGGGAGGCGCCGGGATATAGCAACGTCAACAACAGCCCAACATTCACGCTCCACAAGGTACAAGCAGAGAGATTATTTCGTTCGTACCTCCTCGCCCAGCCGAAGAGCGCAATCTTGGTGGTGTCGCTTGTTCTGGGGTGAACCACAAGTCTCCGGCCGCTCCCATCATGGGCACGACCGCAGAGGATGCGCCAAACTTGGAATGAGCTAACGTGACCACTGTGCTCAATGGAGCCGCTGGTCCTCAAGCCCCTCCGCCTCGTCCCCATGCCGACCAAGCGGCTAGCTCGCAACGATGAGGGCACGACGCAGTCGCCACCGGCATCGTCAGGAGTCGGGCGACGCTGCAGTCCACATCATCATCACCTATGCCAAGCACCACCTCAGAGGCTATGGCGCGGGCCCAACTGTTGCTGAGATTTCCTCCGGCGGTCGATCAGATGGATGAGTAGCGAGCCACCATCCAGAGTCTGATTGGTTTTGCCGAGGTGGGAGGACACAGCGATCTGACCCATCGCAACCTCCCCAGGCGACAGCGATGGCCCATGCTACTGGTCATACTGAGGGGGCCACCCCCACAGTGCAGTCCCCACCACAGCAGTCGGTGCATGAGCCACACCATCAGAAGCTAGACAACGTCTCGATGGCCTCGTCGGGCCCTCGAGCACATCGAGGCCGACAACAAGCCCCGGATGGCTGGCAGGGCGAGCACGCGCGTGTCACCATCGAGCAACGTCGCGGCAACCCCTACCACCCCGATGGGCGTGGTGGCCCCAACGTCGACGAGCTCAAACTTGATGGGGTGGGTACCTGCCTTTCGAGGCTGGGTGCCCCGCCTTCACCCGTGAGCCGTGGCAAGTCCGTTGGCCGTTCGCTCGCATGTTCAAGCCAGAGATTCCAGAGAAGTATGATGGAAGATTGAACCCGGCAGAGTTCTTGAGCATCTACACCATGGTTGTTCAAGCTGCCGGGGGAAGAGATGAGAAGGTCTTCGCCAACTACTTCCCTTTGGCATTCTAGCCAAATGTGAGGTCTTGGCTAATGCATATGCCGGAGAACTCCATCTCAACCTTTGCTGGCCTATGCCATGAGTTCGTGGGTGCCTTCACGGGCGGCCACCAAGAACCAGGGCGGCCCTGCGATTTGTAGTTGCTCCCGCAGAAGGAAGGAGAGGCCCTACGGAAGTACATGCAGAGATTCAGCCGAGTCCACAGAAATATTCCGGACATCCACCCAGCTGCAATGATAGCAACATTCCAATCCAACGTGCGCAATCGACGGATACATTCCAAGATGAACGTTCGGCTACCCAAGACTGTGAAGGAGCTTTACACCTTGGTGGACAAGTGTGTTCGGGTGGAAGAGGGGAGGAAACTTCTTGGAGAAGAAAATGGCATAGACGTCGATGATACGTCTCCGACGTATCTATAATTTTTTATTGTTCATGCTATTATTTATGATGTTTTGGATGTTTAATGGGCTTTGTCATACACTTTTATATTATTTTTGGGACTAACCTACTAACCCAAAGGCCCAGTCCAGATTGCTATTTTTTTCCCTGTTTCAGGGTTTTACAGAAAAGGGATATCAAACGGAGTCCAAATGCAATGAAACCTCCGGGAGAGATATTTTTGGAGAAAATCACGCACGGGAGACTTGAGAACCACGGAGTAGGGCTTACGTGGTGCCCACAAGGGTGGGGGGCGCGCCCCCTGCCTCGTGGGTCCAACGTATGGCCCCCGATGACCTCCTTCCTCCTATATATGCCTACGTACCCCGAAACCATCAGAACAACAGAGAAAACCCTAGTTCCACCGCTGTAACCTTCTGTTCCCGTGAGATCCCATCTTGGGGCCTATTCCGGAGCTCCGCCGGAGGGGGGGGGTCTTCCACGGAGTGCTTCTACATCATCATCATCACCTCACCATGAGTTGTGAGTAGTTTACCACAGACCTTCAGGTCCATAGCTAGTATCTAGATGGCTTCTTCTCTCTCTCTAGATCTCAATACAAAGTTCTCCTCGGTCTTCGAGGAGATCTATTCGATGTAATCTCTTTTGCGGTGTGTTTGTCGAGATCCGATGAATTGTGGGCTTATGATCAAGATTATCTATGAGAAATATTTGGTTCTTCTCTGAACTCTTTATGTATGATTATAATATCCTTGCAAGTATCTTCGAATTATTGGTTTGGTTTGGCCTACTAGATCTATAGTTCTTGCAATGGGAGAAGTGCTTGGCTTTGGGTTCAATCTTGCGGTGTCCTTTCCCAGTGACAGTAGGGGCAGCAAGGCACGTATTGTATTGTTGACATCGAGGATAAAAAGATGGGGTTTATATCATACTGCTTGAGTTTATCCCTCTACATCATGTCATCTTGCTTAAGGCGTTACTCTTTTCTTATGAACTCAATACACTAGATGCATGCTCGATAGCGGTCGATGTGTGGAGTAATAGTAGTAGATGCCGAATCGTTTCGGTCTACTTGTCTCGGACGTGATGCCTATATATAATGATCATGCCTAGATAGTCTCATAATTATTCGCTTTTCTATCAATTACTCGACAGTAATTAGTTTACTCGCTGTAGAATATCGCTATCATGAGAGAAGCCACTAGAGAACACTATGACCCCCGGGTCTATTCTTAACATATCAATCTACAATCTACTTTACTTTTCCGCTTTTACTTTCTGTTCTTATAATAAAAAAATACCAAAAATATCAACTATCATCTCTATCAGATCTCACTTTCGTAAGTGACCGTAAAGGGATTGACAACCCCTTATCGCATTGGTTGCGAAGTTCTTATTTGTTTGTGCAGGTGTGAGGGACTTGTGCGTGGTCTCCTACTGGATTGATACCTTGGTTCTCAAAAACTGAGGGAAATACTTACGCTATTGTGCTGCATCTCCCTTTCCTCTTTGAGGGAATACAACGCAAGCTCGAGAAGTAGCAGTCGATTCAGAGGATGACGACGATGCCTCCAGTCAGAAGAAGAAGAACCAAAAATGCAGTAAGAAGTAGAAGGATAAGGCAGTGATGACAGTTGAGGGGTCGAGCACGCCTAGTACCGGCAAGAAGGCTAAGGCTGAAGCCCCCGGCAAGGAGGTTGCCGCGTGCAATGATTGCCGGGAAGCTGCATCTGCTGAGAAGGCTGGAAAAAGTGACGGTCCTTACTACAAGATCCACCAGACCAAGGGCCACGACCTCCAGGAGTGTCATCAGGTTGAGCAGGTTGTTAATAAGCAGAGGGTTAAATATGAGAAGTGAGATAAGGAAAAAGTTCAAAATGGCGCTGGCGGAAAGGGATGGGGCGGTGAAGCAAATTGCCCCAGCAAGGCTCTCAGGAACCAAGGGAAACCCGCCAGGGGCCGTGAGAAGGATGATTGCGATGAAGAGAGTGATGGAGGGGATGAGGAGGAAACCGGTGAGCAGGAGTTCCAAAAGGCCACTGACGCCCTATGCATTTATGGAGGTGCATCTCTGCACTCCTCTTACCGCCAACTTAAACAGTGGGCGCGTGAGGTCAATGTCGTGGAGCCAGCAGCGGAGTTTGAGAAGGCCGCTCAAGTGGTCCCACACGCCCATTATCTTTGACGAAGAGGACTGATGACCCACAAGTGTACGGGATCTATCGTAGTCTCGATAAGTAAGAGTGTCGAACCCAACGAGGAGCAGAAGGAAATGAAAGGCAGTTTTCAATAAGGTATTTTCTGCAAGCACTGAAATTATAGGTAACAGATAGTTTTGTGATAGGGTAAATGGTAGCAAGTGACAAAAGGTAAAAGTAAGTAAGGTGCAGCAAGGTGGCCCAATCCTTTTTGTAGCAAAGGACAAGCCTGGACAAACTCTTATATGAAGGAAAGCACTCCCGAGGACACATGGGAATTATCATCAAGCTAGTTTTCATCACGATCATCTGATTCGTGTTCGGTACTTTGATAATTTGGTATGTGGGTGGACCGGTGCTTGGGTGCTGTCCTTACTTGGGCAAGCCTCCCACTTATGATTAACCTCTAATTCAAGCATCCGCATCTACAAAAGAAGTATTAAGGTAAACCTAACCATAGCATGAAACAAGTGGATCCAAATCAGCCCCTTACGAAGCAACGCGTAAACTAGGGTTTAAGCTTCTGTCACTCTAGCAACCCATCATCTACTTATTACTTCCAAATGCATTCCTCTAGGCCCAAATAATGGTGAAGTGTCATGTAGTCGACGTTCACATGACACCACTAGAGGAAAGACAACATACATCTCATCAAAATATCGAACGAACACCAAATTCACATGACTACTAATAGCAAGACTTCTCCCATGTGCTCCGGAACAAAAGTAACTGCTCACAGGACATAATATTGTTCATGATCAGAGGGGTATTAATATACATAATGGATCTGAACATATGATCTTCCACCAAATAAACCAACTAGCATCAACTACAAGGAGTAATCAACACTACTAGCAACCCACAGGTACCAATCCGAGGTTTGGGTACAAAGATTGGATACAAGAGATGAACTAGGGTTTGAGAGGAGATGGTGCTGGTGAAGATGTTGATTAAGATAGCCCTCCCCGAGATGGGAGAGTTGTTGGTGATGACGGCGGTGAGGATTTCCCCCTCCCGGAGGGAAGTATCCCCGGCAGAACAGCTCTGCCGGAGCCCTAGATTGGTTTCCGCCTCGGTTCCGCCTCGAGACGGCGGTGTCTGGTCCCGAAAGCCTCCTTGTGATTTTTTCCAGGTCAAAACACCTCATATAGGAGAAGATGGGCATCGAGGGGCCTTCGGGGGGCCCACGAGATAGGGGACGCGCCCAGAGAGGGGGGGCGCGCCCCCACCCTCGTGGACAGCAGGTGGCCCCCCTCGTGATCTTCTTTCGCTAGATATTTTTTATATTTTTTGAAACGGAGTTCTGTGATGTTTCGGGGCTTTTGGAGTTGTGCAGAATAGGTTTCCAGAGTTTGCTACTTTTCCAGCCTAGAATTCCAGCTGCCGGCATTCTCCCTCTTCATGTAAACCTTGTAAAATAAGAGAGAAAAGGCATAAGTATTGTGACAAAACATGTAATAACAGCCCATAATGCAATAAATATCAACATATAAGCATGATGCATAATGGACGTATCAACTCCCCCAAGCTTAGACCTCGCTTGTCCTCTAGCGAAAGCCGATATCGGAAAATATGTCCACATGTTTAGAGATAGAGGAGTCGATAAAAATAAAATACGGACATGAGGGCATCATGATCATTCTTATAACAGCAACATATATATTGTCATGTGATTCTTATGCAAAGGTAATAATTCATTCACAATATCAAGCATGAATTAGAAACTTCATTGAAAACTAACAAATTTTGATCTCAGTCATTGAAGCAATTGCAAATTATCGTAACATCGAAAAGAGTCAATATAAGAGCTTTTCAGCAAGCCTACATACTCAACTATCATATGGTCTTTCACAATTGTTCACACTCACGCAATACTTATGGTTATGGAGTTTTAATCGGACACACGGAAAGATAGGGGTTTATGGTGTTGCCTCCCAACCTTTTACCTCAAGGGTAATGTCAACAGTAATAGACCATGAAAACTTACATCCAAGTGGGTATATATGTCGGGATCTTTCCAACACAATGTGCTTGCCAAAGGATAAAATGAAAAAAGGAAAGGTGAATTTCACCTTGACACTTGTAAGGCAAGAATAATAGATAGGCCCTTCGTAGAGGGAAGCAGAGGTTGTCATGTGTTTTTATGGTTGGATGCACAAAGTCTTAGCACAGAAGAACGTCACTTTATATTGCCACTTGTGATAAGGACCTTTATTATGCAGTCCGTCGCTTTTATTACTTCCATATCACAAGATCGTATAAAGTTTATTTCTTCCATACTAATAAATCATACATATTTTAGCGAGTTTGCAACATGACAACTGATACGTCCAAAACGTATCTATAATTTATGCTTGCTCCATGCCACTTTTGGGTGATATTGCTATGATATTCATACACTTCCATACACTTTTGATCATATTTGGACTAACTTACTAATCCAGTGCACCCCAGTGCCAGTTTCTATTTTCGGCTGTTTTTGTATTTCAGGTTTTCACGTTTCGAGAACTGCCCAGAAAAATCCATAAAAATTATATATAAAATCAGCGAACCGGAAACAACACTGCGTTCGAAGGACAGCCTGGGGGGGGCACAGGGGCTCCAGGCGCCCTGTGGGCGCCCCCCCCTGGGCCGCGCCGGGGGGGGGGGGGCGCCTGGGCCCCCCGAGGCTCTCCCGGTGCCCTACTTTGGCATATATTTAAAGGGTTCCCCGTAACCCTCAGAACAGGACTTCTTTTCACGATCCCATCTCTGTTCCGCCGCCGCCGCCGCTTCCAAGATCGCGAGCACCAGGAGAACTCTTCCCGGCACCCTCCCGGAGGGGAGGATCACCACCGGGAGCTTCTCCACCACCATGGACGCCTCCCGGATGACTCGTGAGTAGTCTCCCTTGGACCATGAGTCCATGACCAGTAGCTATGTGATGTTCTCCTCCCGTTCTTGTGCTTCACTAATTAGTCCTCGTGAGCTGCCCTACATGATCGAGGCACCTATGTAATCCTTATGCTGTTGCTATGTTGAGTTTGCTGGGATCCGATGGATTATGAGATTATGTTACGATTGATCTTGAGTAATATATTTGATTCACCTCTTTTATATTTTAGTTTATAAGTAATTCTTGCATGTTCTCCGTTGTTATTTATTGCTTTGGCCAAGTAGTAGGTAGTGACTCCAAGAGGGAACGTTATGCTCGATTGTGGGTTCATGCCCCTCGATGACTAGCTTGAGTGACAGAAACATGAGTCTAGGGGATGAGCTGTTGCCACAAGGGGGAAAACAACGGTGCTTGTGCCCGCGGGTGCAAGGATTGTTTACTTTACGCAAAGTTCTTTTAATGCAGTTGTCTGTTGCATTGAGTTTACACTATGGGTGGGACTCGCAACTTAATACCAGCGAGATGTTCTGGATAGATATCTCAAGGTGGATGATTAGTAGTAGATATTGATGGATTTCGGTCTACTTACTTTGGCGTACCGCCCATGCTTTGAACCTCAACCTTTCTTGCAATGTAATCAGCATTGGTTTGCGTTCGTGGTCCTGTCAATTGCCCAGCTGTAATTTGTTACCTCACATAGCTGTTTTATCGTCTTTTGGGAGAGAGACATCACTAGTGAACATCATGAGACTCCGGTCCATATTACCATCATTGATCACATCCACTATTTACTTTTCGCTATTTAATTACTATTGCAAAACACTATCTATCACTACTATCATATTGCTTTTAACCCTTTGTGAACTACAAGGCCGGAGAGATTGACAACCTCTCTGTACTCGTTGGGAGCAAAGTTATTTGTATCTATGTGCAGGTCCACATTGATTGCTAATTGCGCCGTTAGCAATTTACACCTACTTGTTGAACCTAGGAGTCTCTAGGGATTCGATCCTTGGCATCTTTGCTAGGCGAAAACACTTCTACTTACTGCATTTTACACCTTCCACTTGGGATAACCAACGAGGGATTCGAGGCCCATCAAGGAGTATTTTCTGGCGCCGTTGCCGGGGACTCCACTCTTCAGGATAGGGGAGTTGCATGCTATCTTTTACCTTTGCTTTTTAGTCTTGTTAGTTTACTTTTTATTTTTGCTTTAGTTCCTTTTATCGAAAATCACAAAAATAGTTATCTTGCTTGCTTGCTACTATGGGTTCTACCAAAAAAATTAAATGGGAGGAGTACACCCCTACTTCCATTGCCCCACTTATCTCTGACGGGGTTTACAAGAAATATAAACCTTGTGATTAAACTAGTTATGACGGAGAGTTATGCCCATGGCATGGTCTTCCAGGAAAAAGGTATGAGCCTCAGTTTAAAATTGCTCCGAAGCTTCCCGAAACTTGGGAAGATGTTCAAACTCTTATAATAGAGAGCGAATTAAACAAAGAGGATGACACTACAATTCTGCCCATTAATGATAAAATTGATTTTGATAATTGTAGTATTTCAGAAGTTGTCGCCTTTCTACAAGGAATGGCTAAGGATCCCAACACTAGTACGCTTAATCTTGCCTTCACAGAGCATATCACTAATGCTCTCATCAAAGCTAGGGAGGAAAAACTTAGAGTAGAAGCCTCCATACCTAGAAAGCTAGGAGATGGTTGGGATTCTATGATTAAAATTAAGATAAACAACTTCTCATACTATGCTTTATGTGATATTGTAGCTAGTACTTCCATTATGCCCAAAAGACTATATGATATGCTTAAATTAAAATCTTTTGCTTCTTGTTCTTTTGGTAATGCTCTCGTTGATTCTTCCATAAAGAAACCTTCGGGGAGGATCGACGATGTTCTTATTGTTGTCAATGATAATTATGTGCCCGTTGATTTCACTATTATGGATATTGAATGTGATCCTTCATGTCCAATTATTTTGGGACGTCCCTTTTTGCGCACCGTTGGTGCTGTCATTGACATGAAAGAGGGTAATATAAAATTTCAGTTTCCTCTCAAGAAAGGGATGGAACACTTCCCTCGTAAGAAGGTCAAGTTACCTTTTGAGTCCGTAGTACGGGCTAGTTATTCTTTTACTCTTAATAAAACTTGATCTCTATGCATTATGCCTAGCTTAAAGGCATAAAAGAAAGCGCTTTTGGGAGGCAGCCCACATGAATAAAAAAATTGCTTTTGTTGTGTCTTGATGTTTTTTACTGCTGTAGCATCATCATTGTATCTTTTCTTTTCATATTTGTGCCAAGTATAGCCTCTGATTGCTAGAAAGTTCAAAAGTTGTGAGGTGCTGTCCAGGAAACAGATTCTGTCCTTGGATAGAAAAATTCGTATAAAATCACCAGATCATCTTTTTGGTCTGAATTGTTTCGACAGCGTTCTCTATATAATTGTCTTTCGTGCGTCAGTTCTGAGTTTTTTTATTTGAGTTGCAGAAGTATCCCGAACAGGTCAATTACTGCCTGCTGTTCTGTTTTTCACAGATTCTGTCCTGTTTTGCCTTACCTTCACTTTGCAAATTGAGAACTTACTTTTTCTTTGCAAAAACCTTTTGGCAATCTTGAGAAACAGTAGAACTTCAAGAATATCCTTATTTCCAGCAAGGTATAATTATTTTATTAAGGGTACTAACCTCGCTAATCAGATTTGATGAGTTGTGTATGAAGGGAGTTTTCAAGTGTGCGAGGGAAGATGATAAAAAGATTCAGGAGTGTCAAGCGCTCAAGCTTGGGGATGCCCCCGTGCACCCCCAAGAAATATTCGAGGAGACTCAAGCATCTAAGCTTGTGGATGCCCCCGTGCATCCCCTTCTCCATCAACATTATCAGTTCGTCTTTCGTTCCGCTATATTTTTATCACTTCATGTGTTATGTGCTATGCTTGGAGCGTCTTGCTTTTAGTTTTCTTTTTAGTTTTTCATAACGAGTCGGAACCCAGCATTCCTTTATGTGGGAGAGAAACACGCTCCACCTCTACCTAGAACATTACATAGAATTTTCATGTATATCTATGTTGTGTGTGTTCTTTGTCTTTTAATAGCTACTATCATACTCTGCTCTTAGTATTCATGCTTATCTTTTCAAGAGATTTTATTTAGTTGGTTGCTTGAACTCTCTTTAATTACCATGCTCACCTTATTAAGAGAGTTTGCTTCCGTTGCATGGGTTAATGTGTCTATGATAAAGATGCTACTTTCATGATGGTGCTTAGTAGTTCAGGTTTTCTTTTGGTTAATCTCAAATAGCTGGGGGGTTCCCAATGTGTTATTGGAGTACCAACTTGGTTTGTTTGCCTATGATGTGGTATGGTTTAGTAATATCTTCCTTCGAGAATTTATTTTGATTGACTTGGCGTATGCTCACGCATATTCAAGACTGTAAAGAAAGTCTGTCAAGCCTTGATGATCTTTTATTTCTAAGTAGCGATATAACTACCATGCCTGATTCAATATTGCTTTGTCGCTCTGCATGATTATGACCGTCATTGCTCTCTTAGTTGGTCGCTCCCGGTCTTTTGCTAACCTCCACCTGCACTAAGCAAATTAACCATGCAATACATAGCTCATGGGAAAGTAGCCTTAAAAACTATTGTGGTAAAGAATATGTTGCCTATGTATCTTATTTCTTATGAGTTGCTTGCTGAGCGGTAACCATGTTTCTGGGGACGCCATCAACTGTCACACTTTTGTTGAATATCATGTGAGTTGCTATGCATGTTCGTCTTGTCTGAAGAAAGGGTGATTTACCGTGGGTTGAATTAATATGCATATTGTTAGAGAAGAACATTGGGCCGCCAACCAAAGCCATGCATCATGGTGGAAGTTTTAGCTTGGACCATAATCCTCAATCTCTCATGAGAATATGCTTATGCATTAAAGAGGAGTCCATCATCTATTTTCTATGTTGTCCCGGTATGGATGTCCTCAAGTTGAGATCTATCAAAAACGAGAAATCAAATGCGATCTATCTCCTTGGACCTTTGTACAGGTGGCATAGAGGTACCCCTTTGTGACACTTGGTTAAAACATATGCAATGCAATGATAACCCATGGGGATCCGAGCTAATTAGGACAAGGAGCGAGCACTATTGGTATTCGATGCATGAGGCTTGCAACTTATAAGATGTTTTATGCATGACACATATGAAGTACTACTACCGTTGACACAATTGCTTCCATGTTTTCAAAATAAAAAGCTCTAGCACTTAACCTTTCTTTTACCTTTATGATTGAAGCACCAACTACTGAGAGCATGATTGTCATTCTGAGTGTAATGTGCATTGTCCCAAAGTAGCATTGTCTTTTGCATGATTGTGATATCGTTTATTCTGAAATGATTGTATCTAGTCATCACTTAAACCTTGAAGGTGCCCTTGCATTTATGTTTTGCATCACTAAAGGGGGCAAGCTAGATATCACTTTATCATATTTGCACATCATGTTCATTGCAAATCTTTTTGATGTTTCAGTTTCATGTTGTAAAACTGTCAATCATTTGTGATTTTCTCTTGAGACAACTTAATTACTTTAGAATCATTGTCTCAGTAAGCTTTTGTCATATGACTATGAGAAAGTCCTATATGGTTAATAGCATGTCACCACAGAAATTATTCTTGTTATCATTTACCTACTCGAGGACGAGCATGAATTAAGCTTGGGGATGTTGATACGTCCAAAACGTATCTATAATTTCTGCTTGCTCCATGCCACTTTTGGGTGATATTGCTATGATATTCATACACTTCCATACACTTTTGATCATATTTGGACTAACTTACTAATCCAGTGCACCCCCAGTGCCAGTTTCTGTTTTCGGCTGTTTTTGTATTTCAGGTTTTCACGTTTCGAGAACTGCCCAGAAAAATCCAGAAAAATTATATAAAAAATCAGCGAACCGGAAACAACACTGTGTCCGAAGGACAGCCTGGGGGGGGCACAGGGGCTCCAGGCGCCCTGTGGGCGCGCCCCCCCTGGGCCGCGCCGGGGGGGGGGGGGGGGCGCCTGGGCCCCCCGAGGCTCCCGCGGTGCCCTACTTTGGCATATATTTAAAGGGTTCCCCGTAACCCTCAGAACATGACTTCTTTTCACGATCCCATCTCCGTTCCGCCGCCGCCGCCGCTTCCAAGATTGGGAGCACCAGGAGAACTCTTCCCGGCACCCTGCCGGAGGGGAGGATCACCACCGGGAGCTTCTCCACCACCATGGATGCCTCCCGGATGACTCGTGAGTAGTCTCCCTTGGACCATGAGTCCATGACCAGTAGCTATGTGATGTTCTCCACCCGTTCTTGTGCTTCACTAATTAGTCCTCGTGAGCTGCCCTACATGATCGAGGCACCTATGTAATCCTTATGCTGTTGCTATGTTGAGTTTGCTGGGATCCGATGGATTATGAGATTATGTTCAGATTGATCTTGAGTAATATATTTGATTCACCTCTTTTATATTTTAGTTTATAAGTAATTATTGCATGTTCTCCGTTGTTATTTATTGCTTTGGCCAAGTAGTAGGTAGTGACTCCAAGAGGGAACGTTATGCTCGATTGTGGGTTCATGCCCCTCGATGACTAGCTTGAGTGCCAGAAACATGAGTCTAGGGGATCTGCTGTTGCCACAAGGGGGAAAACAACGGTGCTTGTGCCCGCGGGTGCAAGGATTGTTTACTTTACGCAAAGTTCTTTTAATGCAGTTGTCTATTGCATTGAGTTTACACTATGGGTGGGACTCGCAACTTAATACCAGCGAGATGTTCTGGATAGATATCTCAAGGTGGATGATTAGTAGTAGATATTGATGGATTTCGGTCTACTTACTTTGGCGTACCGTCCATGCTTTGAACCTCAACCTTTCTTGCAATGTAATCAGCATTGGTTTGCGTTCGTGGTCCTGTCAATTGCCCAGCTGTAATTTGTTACCTCACATAGCTGTTTTATCGTCTTTTGGGAGAGAGACATCACTAGTGAACATCATGAGACTCCGGTCCATATTACCATCATTGATCACATCCACTATTTACTTTTCGCTATTTACTTACTATTGCAAAACACTATCTATCACTACTATCATATTGCTTTTAACCCTTTGTGAACTACAAGGCCGGAGAGATTGACAACCTCTCTGTACTCGTTGGGAGCAAAGTTATTTGTATCTGTGTGCAGGTCCATGTTGATTGCTAATTGCGCCGTTAGCAATTGACACCTACTTGTTATACCTAGGAGTCTCTGGGGATTCGATCCTTGGCATCTTTGCTAGTGGAAAACACTTCTACTTACTGCATCTTACACCTTCCACTTGGGGTAACCAACGAGGGGTTCGAGGCCCATCAACAACTTACTTGGAAGGATCTTTCTCAATCCATAGGTAGGTATGGTGGACTCTCATGGCAAAACTGGGTTTAAGGATGTATGGAAACACAAGTAGTATCTCTACTTGGTGCAAGGAGTTTTGGCTAGCATGATGGGGAAAGGCAAGCTCAACATGTTGGATGATCCATGACAATATACTTTATTTCGGATATAAGAAGACATAACCCATTATGTTGTCTTCCTTGCCCAACATCAACTCTTTAGCATGTCATATTTTAATGAGTGCTCACAATCATAAAAGATGTCCAAGATAGTGTATTTGTATGTGAAGCATCTCTTTCTTTATTACTTCCTATTAATTGCAACGATGACCAAAACTATGTTTGTCAACTCCCAACAACTTTTATTTATCATACTCTTATATGTGAAGTCATTACTTCCCATAAGATCAATATGATCTCTTGGATACTCTTTATGTTTTCTCTTTCTTTCTATCATGACCAAAGTGAGAAAATCAAGTCCTTGACTCAACACTAATCTTTATTATATAGCTCACGGACTCGGTTACAAAGGGTAAAGATCATAAAGCAAAAGCTCACAACTAGATCATGCTAACTTTATTCTACTAGATCAAGATACTACCAAAAGGATCGAACTAAGAAAAATGGTAAAGATAGGAGTGATGGTGATACGATACCGGGGTCACTCCCCCAAGCTTGGCAGTTGCCAAGGGGAGTGCCCATACCCATATGATTATGTCTCCGTCTTCGGGGGTGGTGATGATGGCTTCTTCCTTAACTTGCGCTTAAGGGCAGAATTCTGCTCCCTTAGGTCATTGATCTCCTGCTCAATGTTTAATATTTTCTTGCATAGTGCCTGCTTGTTTTCCTGCAAGAGGTGAAAAGGGATAAATTCGATCTTAGATTTCTTTGCTTTGTCGGGGACGCATGACTTTTTGAACTCCACATCCATGTCCCCAGGTTGAGGTAGTGGGACTTCGTCTTCATCTGAACTAGTCCAATCCTTTCCTTTGGAATCATGGTCTTCTTCTTCCTCCATGGTCCAACCATAACGCTCCCAGTCCCCATAGGCCTTAGGGTCAGCAAGGGAATCACCTACATAACTTTCTCCCTTCGAATCCTGGGACAACATGTTGCTTTTATCTTCGACAGAAACAACTCGAAACAAAAACGGAGGATTTTTGCATGATACAGAGGTCAAAACCTTCGGGGGTATATATAATGATTTTTTACCGAACAAAAGGGGTAACATACAAGAAATCGGAGTCCGGGAGGCACACGAGCTGCCCACGAGGCAGGGGGCGCGCCCTCCACCCTCGTGGATGGCTCGTGTCTCTTCCGGATTGCCACTTATTTTTCTATTTTCTAAATATTCCAAAGCGGAGAAAAAATGCCTTTAGAACTGTTTTGGAGTCGTTTTACTTACCGTACCACATACCTCTTCCTTTTCGGGGTCTGGATCGTTCTGGAAAGTGTCCCTTATGTATTCCTCTGTGGTTACAGTTTCAATAACATTGGTTTCAACATTTATAGGATTACCTGAGATATAATGTTTGATTCTTTGACCGTTCACCACCTTCGGATTTGTGCTTTCGAAGTTGTTGATTTTTATGGCACTGGAACGATAGACCTCCTCGATAACGTAAGGTCCTTCCCACTTAGAGAGAGGTTTTCCTGCAAAAAATCTTAAACGAGAGTTGTATAGCAAGACATAATCACCTACGTTAAACTCACGCTTTTGTATCCTTTTGTCATGCCATCTTTTAACTTTTTCTTTAAATAGCTTGGCATTCTCATAGGCATGGGTTCTCCATTCATCAAGAGAGCTAATGTCAAATAACCTCTTCTCACCGGCAAGTTTGAAATCATAATTGAGCTCTTTAATAGCCCAATATGCCTTATGTTCTAGCTCAAGAGGTAACTGACAAGCTTTTCCATAAACCATCTTGTATGGAGACATACCCATAGGATTTTTGTATGCAGTTCTGTAGGCCCATAATGCATCATCAAGTTTCTTGGACCAATTCTTCCTAGACCTATTCATTGTCTTTTGCAAAATTAATTTCAACTCCCTATTACTTAGTTCTATTTGACCACTAGTCCGTGGGTGATAAGGGGATGCGATTCTATGATTCACATCATATTTAGCAAGCATTTTACGGAAATCACCATGAATAAAGTGTGAACCACCATTAGTCATTAAGTATCTAGGGATTCTAAACCTCGGGAAAATAACTTCTTTAAGCATCTTTATAGATGTGTTATGATCAGCACTACTAGCTGGAATAGCTTCTACCCACTTAGTAGCGTAATCAACAACAACTAGGATATGTGTGTACCCATTAGAGGTAGGAAATGGTCCCATATAATCAAAGCCCCAAACATCAAATGGTTCAATAACAAGTGAATAATTCATACACATTTCTTGATGTCTACTGATATTACCAATTCTTTGACATTCATCACAAGATAAGACAAACTTACGGGCATCCTTGAAGAGGGTAGGCTAATAAAAACCGGATTGCAATACCTTGTGTGCACTTCTATCTCCCGCATGGTGTCCTCCATAAGCTTCGGAGTGGCACTTGCGTAGGATATGTTCCTGTTCATTCTCAGGTACACAACGTCTAATAATACCATCTAGTCCTTCTTTATAAAGATGTGGGTCATCCCACAAGTAATGTCTCAAATCATAGAAGAACTTTTTCTTTTGCTGGTATGTGAAGCTAGGAGGTATAAACTTAGCAACAATATAATTAGCATAATCAGCATACCATGGAGCAGTACGAGAAGTATTTATGACAGCTAATTGTTCATCAGGAAAGCTATCATCAATAGGTTGTGGGTCATCAAGTATACTCTCTAGACTAGACAAGTTGTCTGCAACGGGGTTCTCAGCTCCCTTTCTATCAATAATATGCAAGTCAAACTCTTGCAGCAAGAGAACCCATCTAATAAGTCTAGGTTTAGCATCTTTATTTTCCATAAGGTATTTGATAGCAGCATGATCAGTGTGAATAGTTACTTTAGAATCAACAATATAAGGTCTAAACTTATCACATGCAAATACAACTGCTAAAAATTCTTTCTCAGTGGTAGCATAATTTTTCTGGGCACTATCTAGAGTTTTACTAGCATACTGGATAACATTCAATTTCTTATCAACTCTTTGTCCTAGAACAACACCTACAGCATAATCACTAGCATCGCACATAATCTCAAAGGGTAAATTCCAGTCACGAGGTTGGACAATAGGTGCACAGATCAATGCTTTCTTAAGTATTTCAAATGCTTCTAGACAATCATCATCAAAGACAAAAGGAATATCTTTTTGTAAGAGATTAGTCAGAGTCCTGGAGATTTTGGAGAAGTCCTTTATGAACCTCCTATAAAACCCAGCATGACCAAGGAAACTTCGTATACCTTTAATGTCCTTGGGGCACGACATCTTTTCAATAGCATAAACTTTAGCCTTGTCAACTTGAATGCCTCTTTCAGAAATTTTATGTCCCAAGGCAATGCCTTCATTAACCATAAAGTGTCACTTCTCCCAATTCAAGACAAGATTACTGTCTTCACATCCCTCCAAAACTCGATCAAGGTTGCTTAAGCAATCATCAAAAGAAGTTCCATAAATGGAGAAGTCATCCATGAAAACCTCAACAATCTTTTCACAAAAGTCAGAGAATATAGCTATCATGCATCTTTGAAAGGTAGCAGGTGCATTACATAAACCAAAAGGCATACGTCTATAAGAAAAGGTATCGAAAGGGCAAGTAAAAGTGGTCTTTTCTTGATCCCCTTTTGACACAGGTATTTGAGAGAAACCAGAATAACCATCTGGAAAGCAAAAATGAGTATGTTTGGATATCCTTTCTAGCATTTGATCAATAAAAGGCAAGGGGTAATGATCTTTCTTAGTAGCTTTATTTAACTTACGGAAATCAATTACCATCCTATAACCTGTAACTATTCTTTGCGGGATCAATTCATCTTTATCTTTAGGAACGACGATCATACCTCCCTTCTTAGGGACACAATGGACAGGACTTACCCACTAGCTATCAGCAATTGGATAGATAATGCCTGCCTCTAGAAGCTTTAGTATTTCCTTCCTTACCACTTCTTTCATCTTAGGATTTAACCGTCATTGATGATCAATAACCAGTTTAGCATTTTCTTCCAATTTTATCTTGTGTTAGCATAAAGTGGGACTAATGCCCTTAAGATCATCCAGAGTATATCCAATAGCAGCACGGTGCTTCTTCAGAGTTTTCAATAGTTTTTCTTCTTCCTGCTCTGAAAGGTTAGCGCTAATAATAACAAGATATATCTTCTTTTCATCAAGATAAACATACTTAAGATTATCAGTCAAAGGTTTAAGTTCAAATACGGGATCACCCTTGGGTGGAGGAGGATCCCCTAGGATTTCAACAAGCAGGTTGTTTTCAATACGGGCCCCTAATTAAAGAATATCATCACATAGCCTAAACCATGTCAATGCATCTCCCTTCAAAGATAAAGGGAAGATCTTCTTCTTGATAACATCTTCGGGCATACCTGCAAGCTTAAATAATCCACAAACTTCATCCACATAGATTAGGTGTAAATCGGGATGCAGTGTTCCGTCTCCTGTAAAAGGATTTTCAAGCAGTTTCTCTATCATACCCGAAGGAATTTCAAAGCGAACGTTTTCAGTAGGTGCAGTAGGTTGAGGAGCAACTCTTTGCTCTTCTGGTCGGGGTGAAGATACCCCGAACAAGCCCTCAAAGGATTATGAGCCATAGTAACCAGTGACAATAAATTTCAGCACACTATATAAATTTTTCCTTACTAAAGGCGCTTCACTCCCCGGCAACGGCGCTAGAAAAGAGTCTTGATGACCCACAAGTGTAGGGGATCTATCATAGTCCTTTCGGTAAGTAAGAGTGTTGAACCCAACGAGGAGCGGAAGGAAATGATAAGCAGTTTTCAGTAAGGTATTTTCTGCAAGCACTGAAATTATAGGTAACAGATAGTTTTGTGATAGGGTAAATGGTAGCAAGTGACAAAATGTAAAAGTAAATAAGGTGCAGCAAGGTGGCCCAATCCTTTTTGTATCAAAGGACAAGCCTGGACAAACTTTTATATGAAGGAAAGCGCTCCCGAGGACACATGGGAATTATCGTCAAGCTAGTTTTCATCATGATCATCTGATTCACGTTCGGTACTTTGATAGTTTGGTATGTGGGTGGACCGGTGCTTGGGTGTTGTCCTTACTTGGAACAGCCTCCCACTTATGATTAACCTCTAATGCAAGCATCCGCAACTACAAAAGAAGTATTAAGGTAAACCTAACCATAACATGAAACAAGTGGATCCAAATCAGCCCCTTACGAAGCAACACATAAACTAGGGTTTAAGCTTCTGTCACTCTAGCAACCCATTATCTACTTATTACTTCCCAATGCCTTCCTCTAGGCCCAAATAATGGTGAAGTGTCATGTAGTCGACGTTCACATGACACCAGTAGAGGAGAGACAACATACATCTCATCAAAATATCGAACGAAGATCAAATTCACATGAATACTAATAGCAAGACTTCTCCCATGTCCTCAGGAACAAAAGTAACTACTCACAAGACATAATACTGTTCATGATCAGAGGGGTACTAATATTCATAATGGATCTGAACATATGATCTTCCACCAAATAAACCAACTAGCATCAACTACAAGGAGTAATCAACACTACTAGCAACCCACAGGTACCAATCTGAGGTTTGTGCACAAAGATTGGATACAAGAGATGAACTAGGGTTTGAGAGGAGATGGTGCTGGTGAAGATGTTGATGAAGATAGCCCTCTCCAAGATGGGAGAGTTGTTGGTGATGACGGTGGTGACGATTTCCCCCTCCCGGAGGGAAGTATCCCCGGCAGAACAGCTCTGCCGGAGCCCTAGATTAGTTTCCGCCTCGGTTCCGCCTCGAGACGGTGGCGTCTGGTCCCGAAAGCCTCCTTGTGATTTTTTCAGGTCAAAACACCTCATATAGGAGAAGATGGGCATCAGGGGGCCCACGAGACAGGGGGCGCGCCCAGAGAGGGGGGGCGCGCCCCCCACCCTCGTGGACAGCAGGTGGCCCCCCTCGTGATCTTCTTTCGCCAGATATTTTTTATATTTTCTGAAATGGAGTTCTGTGAAGTTTCGGTGGCATCCCACTATTCCTACAACACCATGAAGATGCCAGGACCAATGTGAATCCTCTCCATTCCATCTGATGAGAAGGACGCAATCGTTTGTGTGGATGTTGACACCAGATTTTGGCATGGTACAAAATGTGATTAATGTGGCTTCAAATGAAGAAATAATCTACGTGAAAAAGTTCTATATTGCCTACGTGAACATATTTGAAGTTTAGGCCATCGCTATCCGATCTCATCACGAGGGCCAAAACTAGACTGAAAGTACTCAAATTTTGTATTCAGAGTAGTATTCGGCCAATTAAGTCTTTATGATGGCCTCATATGAATAAACTTTCTACGTGAATTGTCTTCTTCTCATTGAAACGGTCGATTGTGGTATAAAAAACACCCCGATCCGAATTCGTATGCAAAAGTTAGAGTCATCGGAATGCAGCCCTGTCACGAGCCAGAAGTGGCGCGCCCCATCAGCCACGTGTTTGGTGGGTAGCGCGAATAATAGCATGTTGTGCGCGGGCGATTTAACCGTCAAGATGACCTCTGATAAACAAATGTTCAACATGTAAGTTGTTCGCCTCATCGAAACGGTCAAGATTTCTTTTGGGCTCGTTTCCATTGAGGTCGTTTACCACCTCAAAAAAGATCTGCAAGGTGCAGCTAGTTTTAAATTGAAAATTATTGGAAAGTTCGGAGAAAACCAATCCGAATTTGACTAGGGTTTTAGACGTGAATCCAAGCCTTTTCCTTGCACGAGAATTCCAACCGCCTCTTATATACCTAAGGGGCGACGGCCGATTGAACAACACACAATCGAACAAATCATATACCACTTTTTATCTTTTAACTTTTATCCTTAACCCTAGTTCTTCTTCTTCCTCATTCTTCATTCGCTCTTATTGTTGCAGGGCGGCGATCCATGAGGCCATGGGGCGATCAGGTCAACCTATGGCAGCCCATAGCGCCACGAGCCCCGACAGGGTCCCTCCCGGGCAAGCGGGGTTTCGGGTCCTCAAAAGCGCCCGCCGGATTGCTTGCGTACCGCGCTTCCGGACGGGTCTCCTCCGACGTGAGCTGCGATGCATTACCCCCAGCGTTGAGGGTACACGGTGACGTGTTCGTGTGTGAATAGTGGATAAGATGTACAGGGATGCAGTTGCGACAGAGGCCGCGGAGATCACTGGTCCCGCCAAGGAGAGCAAGCAAAAGGAGAGAGCTGTTAAGAGCCCCGGTAAGGAGCCCGGGAAGCGTACCTCTCTGGAGTACGCTATACCTATTGATGACTTGACGGAGAGCTCCAATAGCAAGAGATCTCGAGTTGTTGCACCTGCTGTGAAGAAGGTCCCGGTAGGGCTGGATGGCACCGATGGTACCTTTACTATCAGTGCCACCCTTCACGACAAATAGGAAAGCGCGCTCATTGCCTTCCTGCAGGCGAATGTCGATGTGTTTGCCTGGCAACCATCTGACATCCCCGGTGTTCCCAGGGAGGTAATCAAGCACCACCTTGTTGTCTGCCCACATGCCAGGCCCGTCAAGTAGAAGGTCCGGAAGCAAGCTTTGGAGCGGAAGCAGTTCATTGCCGAGGAGATCAAGAAGCTTGAGGCAGCTGGCTTGGTCAGAGGAGTGTTACATCCAACATGGTTAGCAAACCCAGTGGTCGTACGCAAGGCTAACGGAAAAAGGAGGTGGTGCATAGATTTCACTAATCTGAACAAGGCCTGCCCAAAGAACCCATTTCCCTTGCCGCGCATCGACCAGATCATGGACTCCACTTCAGGTTGTGATCTGCTCTCTTTCTTGGATTCATATTTTGGGTATCATCATATTTTAATGGCCAAGGAAGATGAAGAGAATACCTCATTCATCACCCCATGCGGCACATACTGCTTCGTGCGTATGCCTTTCGGTTTGAAGAGTGTCGGATCTACTTTTGCAAGAGCAGTCCAGACCGGTTTTGAGGCACAGCTGCATAGGAACATTGAAGCCTATATGGATGATATTGTGGTCAAAACCAAGGACAGATCAACCCTCATCTAGGATCTGGAAGAAATGTTTGCCAATCTGCGCAAGATCAACTTGAAGTTGAATCCGGAGAAGTGTGTATTTGGTGTCCCCTCCGGCAAGCTACTTGGTTTCTTTGTGTGCCACCATGGAATAGAGGCCAACCCAGATAAGATCAAGGCTATCGAGCAGATCCAGGCGCCAAGGACAGTTAAGGATGTCAGACGTTTGACAGGGTGCATTGTTGTACTCAGCAGATTCATCTCCAAGTCTGCCGAGCGTGCCTTTTCGTTCTTTAAGATCTTGAAGAAGGTAGGACCAGTGAAGTGGACCCCAAAAGTAGATATGGCACTATAAGATTTAAAGACCTATTGTCCTTTGTGCCTACCTTGGTTGCTCCTAAACCACAAGAGCCGCTGCTGGTGTACCTAGCAGCAACAAATCAAATGGTTAGTGCGGCGTTGGTGGCGCAACGGGAAGTGGAAGAGGAAGCAGTCTCAGTTAGTGTCCCTTCTGGAGAAGAGTATGAGAACGGCTCGCCAAGGTCAGATATGGAGCAGGACAAAGAAGATCACGGCAACGGTAACATTCCCAAGGACATGGCAAGGAAGAAAGTGCTGCAACGCCCAGTGTACTTCGTCAGCTCCCTATTGCAGAGGGGGCTAGATCCAGGTAGTCTGGCGTGCAAACTGCGCCACTACTTCCAAGCCCATGAGATCATGGTTGTTACACGCTTTCCGTTGCAAAGGATACTCCGAAACCCAGAGGCTACCAACAAGATAGTGGAGTGGCCATTGGAGTTATCCAGCTTTGGCCTGAAGTTTGAAAGCACGTCAACAATATAGAGTAGGGCATTGACAGAGTTTATTGCAGAATGGACGCCAACCCCCGATGAGGAAGTGCTAGAGACGGCCATTCCCGGTAAGGAATCCCCCCAAGAATGGATCATGTATTCTCATGGTGCCTTCTCTGTACAAGGTGCGGGGGCTGGCGTGCTTCTCATTGCTCCCTCCAAGGAGCACTTGAAGTACGTGGTCTAGATGCATTTTCCCCGGGAGGAGGCGACCAACAATACAACCGAGTATAAAGGACTCATTGTCGGGCTTAGGATCGCCACAGAGTTGGGAATCAAGAAATTGATCATCAGAGGATATTCCCAACTTGTGGTGAGGCAAGTCAACAAGGATTATCAAAGCCCATTGATGGAGGCATACATCGAGGAAGTGAGAAGGTTCGAGGAGCACTCGATGGATTGCAAATTTATCACGTACCCCATTGAAACGTCTCCGTCGTATCTATAATTTTTTATTGTTCCATGCCAATATTATACAACTTTTACATACTTTTGGCAATTTTTTATACTATTTTTGGGACTAATATATTGATCCAGTGCCCAGTGCCAATTCCTGTTTGTTGCATGTTTTTTGTTTCGCATAATATCCATATCAAACAGAGTCCAAATGGGGTAAAAACTTAGAGATTTTTTTGGAATATATGTGATTTTGGGGGAGAAGAATCAATGCGAGACGATGCCTGAGGGGGCCATGAGGTAGGGGGGCGCCCCAGGGGGGTGGGCGCGCCCCTGACCCTCGTGGCCACCCCGTAAGGCGGTTGGTTCCCTTCTTCCGCCGCAAGAAAGCCAATATCCGGATACAAATCGTGTTAAAATTTCAGCCCAATCGGAGTTATGGATCTCTGGGAATATAAGAAACGGTGAAAGGCCAGAATCGGGAACATACAAACACAGAGAGAGAGAGAGAGACACAGAGAGACAGATCCAATCTCGAAAGGGCTCTTGCCCCTCCCATGCCATGGAAGCCAAGGACCAGAGGGGAAACCCTTCTCCCATCTATGGAGAAGGTCAAGGAAGAAGAAGAAGGGGGGCTCTCTCCCCCTCTCTCCCGATGGCGCCGGAACACCGCCGCGGCCATCATCGTGCGACGACAATCTACACCAACACCTCTGTCATCTTCACGAACATCTTCATCACCTTCCCCCATCTATCTACATCGGTCCACTCTCTCGTAACCCGTTGTACCCTCTACTTGAACATGGTGCTTTATGCTTCATATTATTATCCAATGATGTGTTGCCATCCTATGATGTCTGAGTAGATTTTCGTTGTCCTATCGATAATTGGTGAATTGCTATGATTGGTTTAATTTGCTTATGGTTATATTGTTGTCCTTTGGTGCCCATCATATGAGCGCGCGCGTCGATCACACCATAGGGTTAGTTGTATGTTGATAGGACTATGTATTGGAGGGCAAGAGTGACAGAAGCATCAACCTAGCATAGAAATTGATGCATACGGGATTGAAGGGGGGCCAATATATCTTAATGCTATGGTTGGGTTTTACCTTAATGAACGTTAGTAGTTGTGGATGCTTGCTAATAGTTCCAATCATAAGTTCATAGAATTCCAAGTCAGGGGTGACATGCTAGCACTGGCCTCTCCCACATAAAACTTGCTATCGGTCTAGTAACGTAGTCAATTGCTTAGGGACAATTTCGCAACTCCTACCACCACTTTTCCACACTCGCTATACTAACTTTATTGCTTCTTTACCTAAACATCCCCTAGTTTTATTTACGTGCTCTTTATATTCTTGCAAACCTATCCCACAACACCTACAAAGTGCTTCTAGTTTTATACTTGTTCTAGGTAAAGCGAACGTCAAGCATGCGTAGAGTTGTATCGGTGGTCGATAGAACTTGAGGGAATATTTGTTCTACCTTTAGCTCCTCGTTGGGTTCGACACTCTTACTTATCGAAAGAGGCTACAATTGATCCCCTATACTTGTGGGTTATCAAGACCTTTTTCTGGTGCCGTTGCCGGGGAGCAATAGCATGGGGTGAATATTCTCGTGTGTGCTTGTTTGACTTATCACTAAGTAGATTTTATTTGTTGTTCTAAGTTGTTCTCTGTCTTTATTTATGGATATGGAACACGAAATACCAAAAAAATTAGGTGTACTTGCTACTCATGGAGATGGGGAACCTCCTAAAACTCTCGATGCTCATTATGTGAAAGATATTATGAACTACTTTGATAATCCTGAGAAAACCGCATTCAATTATATAATGGGAGACACGTTGGATCAACGTGAATACTTTAGGGATTATCGCTTGACACAAAAAGGGAAACTGTTATGGGACCAAATTCATATGTTGCATTGGTATGCCCGGGAGCTTTACTTGAGATATGATTATACTTGTTGCTCTAGGATGAATACTCCACACCTACCCTTTTCATGTAAATTTAATGATAATAAAACTATGGCTTCTTATGCTAATGGTATATATGATTACTATGATGTGGAACAAATAGAAGAATTTGTTGCTTTTTAGGGTGCTTGTGAAATTAAATGTTTGTTTGAAGAGTATGAAAATTATGATGATGCTGTTTACAGATCTGAAAATCTTGCTATACTTAAATATTTCTATTTGAATTATAAATACAATGTAGATATTGATGCATTTATTGAGAAGGTCTCTGCTGTCCAAGAAGAGACTAATATTTTGCAGGAAACTATGGAAGAAGAAATTGCTGAAACTATGAGCTCATTAGATGAAAAAGATGAGGAGGAGAGCGAAGAACAAAAGGAGGAAGAGCGGATTGATCACCCGTTCCCACCTTCCAATGAGAGTAACTCTTTATCCCATACATTGTTTAATTTCCCTTCGTGCTTACCGAAGGATGAATGCTATGATAATTGCTATGATCCCTTTGATTCGTTTGAAGTATCCATTTTTTGATGAAATTGATGCTTGCTATGCTTGTGGCCAAGATGCCAATATGAATTATGCTTATGGAGATGAACTTGCTATAGTTCCTTATGTTAAGAATGAAATTGTTGCTATTGCACCCACGCATGATAGTCCTATTATCTTTTTGAATTCTCCCAACTACACTATTTTGGAGAAGTTTGCTCTTATTAAGGATTATATTGATAGGTTGCGTCTCACTACTAAATATGATGATTTTAATAGATATAATATGCATGTGCTTGCTGCTCCTACTTGCAATTATTATGAGAGAGGAACTACATCTCCGCCTGTCTATGTTTCCAATATGATAAAATTGCACGAAACTGTTTATACTATGCATTGGCCTTTACTATGTGTGCATGAATTGTTCTTTAATGACATGCCGATGCATAGGAAGAGAGTTAGATTTCGTTGTTGCATGATATATGTTATTTTGTGCTCACTTCTAAATCACAAATCATTGTTAAGTAAAATTGTCTTTGATATACCTTGGGATCCGGGTGGATCCATTACTTGAGCACTATATGCCTAGCTTAATGGCTTTAAAGAAAGCGCTGCCAGGGAGACAACCCAGAAGTTTTAGAGAGTCATTTATTTCTGTTGTGTGCTTTTATAAAGTCTAAAAACAAAAATATATAGAGGGGAACCTAAAACTTTTTCAAAAAGAGAAGCGATTGAAAGGTGATGCATTGCGGAAATAAGGGTCGACCTTGAACACTTGTGTTCATGCTTATGGAAACAATGTAGAATTTTTCATGGAAATTTCAAATAAAAATAATTATCTCCTTGTACAATTCCATTGTATTATAAAAATAATGTGCCAAGATTTTCATTTAGGATGATTAAACTGCTTATTGGTTTGTGCGGTGCAAAAACAGAAACTTTGGCTGTAGTGCATGATTTTACGATTTTTACTGGAACGTCTAAAGGATCTGAAACTTTTTGCAGAGTCTTGCTATACACATTGTTGATTTTCCCTAATTGTTCTAGAATTTTTAGAGTGACATAAGTATGGTGAATGTTCAAATCTTTACAGACTGTCTTGTTTTCACAGATTGCTGTTATAGCTTCATTATTTGCATATGTTTGAATTTTGTTGAAGCCTCCTTGACTTGGGGCCATAGAATTGTGATAGCATATAGTGGGTAATGTTTGCTCATAATTATATAATAATATTAGAGCAGTACATGATGGGATTTCATTGATCATATGAACTAACCCCGCCACTAAAAGTTTGGTTAAGTTTTGTGTAGATGAAGTGTTCGAAGATCGAGGAGGTCTCGATGTGAGGAGAGGGAGAGTCAAGAGCTCAAGCTTGGGGATTCCCAAGGCACCCCAAGTAAATATTCAAGGAGACTCAAGCGTCTGAGCTTGGGATGCCCCGGAAGGCATCCCATCTTTCTTCAACAAGTATCGGTATGTTTTCGGATTTGTTTCGTTCACATGATATGCGTAAATCTTGGAGCGTCGTGTGCTTTTCCTTTATTTTTTCCTTTTAATAAATGCACCATGCTGGTATGGGATAGTCCTTGGTTGATTTATAGAGTACTCTTTGCACTTCATTTATATCTTTTGAGTATGGCTTTATAGAATGCTTCATGTGCTTCACTTATATCATTTGAAGTTTGGATTACCTGTTTCTCCTCACATAGAAAACCGTCATTTGTAGAATGCTCTTTTAATTCACTTATATTTGTTAGAGCGTGGGCATATCTTTTGTAGAAAGAATTAAAACTCTCTTGCTTCACTTATATCTATTTAGAGAGTTGTCAGGAATTGGTCATTCACATGGTTAGTCATAAAATCCTACATAAAACTTGTAGATCGCTGAATATGGTATGTTTGATTCCTTGCAATAGTTTTGTGATATAGAGATGCTAATATGTGGGAGGTACTAGTGAATGATTGTGGTTTAGTAAAAATATTGGTGTTAAGGTTTGTGATTCCCGAAGCATGCACGTATGGTCTCCTAACTATGTAACCAAATTGGCGTGCATTGTATTTTGATTGTTTATCTTTGCGTGAAGGTCGCGGGCGCGTGATGGTTAACTCCTACCAACGTCCCCCATAGGAGCATGCGTCGTAGTATTTTGCTTTGAGGGCTAATAGATTTTTTCGCAATAAGTATGTGAGTTTTTTATGACTAATGTTGAGTCCATGGATTATACGCACTCTCACCCTTCCACCTTGCTAGCCACTCTAGTACCGCGCATTTTTTGCCGGTGCATCAAACCACCTTATATCCTTCCTCAAAACAGCCACCATACCTACCTATTATGGCATTTCCATGGCCATTCCGAGATATATTTCCATGTAACTCCACCGTTCCGTTTATTATGACACGCACCATCATTGTCATATTGCCTTGCATGATCTAAGATAGCTAGCATGATGTTTTCATGGCTTGTCCATTTTTTGATGTCATTGCTATGCTAGATCATTGCACATCCCGGTACACCGCTGGAGGCATTCATATAGAGTCATATTTTTGTTCGAGTATCGAGTTGTAATATTGAGTTGTAAGTAAATAAAAGCGTGATGATCATAATTATTAGAACATTGTCCCATTTGAGGTTATAAAAAATAAAATAGGCCAATGAAGCCCAAATAAAAAAAGAGGCCAAAGAAGCCCACAAAAAAAGGAGGCCAAAGAGCCCCCAAAAAGGGAAAATAAAAAAATGAGAGAAAACGAGAGAAGGGACAATGTTACTATCTTTTTTCCACACTTGTGCTTCATCATAGCACCATGTTCTTCATGATAGAGAGTCTCCTATGTTGTCACTTCCATATACTAGTGGGAATTTTCATTATAGAACTTGGCTTGTATATTTCAATGACGCACTTCCTCAAATGCCCTAGGTCTTCATGAGCAAGCAAGTTGATGCACACCCACTAGTTTTCTTTTGAGCTTTCATACACTTATAGCTCTAGTGCATCCGCTACATGGCAATCCCTACTCAGTCACATTGATATCAATTGATGGACATCTCCATAGTCCATTAATTTGCCTAGTCGATGTGATACTTTCTCCCTACTTTTGTCTAGCACCACCTTCTATTCGACCCATAGTGCTATGTCCATGGCTCACGCTCATGTATTGCGTGAAGAGTTGAAAAGGTTCGAAAAACTAAAGTATGAAAAACAATTGCTTGGCTGACACCAGGATGGGCATGAGGGGTACCTTGTGTTAAGAAAAGGGGGCATAAAAGACTATATGATTTTGTAGGGATAACATTCTTTAGCATTGATATTTTGAAATACTTGATTGTTTGTTGGGATGCCCGAGTATTAAATTATTTTATGTCAAATGATATACTATTGTTTTGAATCACTCGTGTCTTAATATTCATGCCATGATTAGATTGCATGATCAAGATTATGCTACGTAGCATTCCACATCAAAAATTATCTTTTTTATCATTTACCTACTCGAGGATGAGCAGGAATTAAGCTTGGGGATGCTGATACGTCTCCGTCGTATCTATAATTTTTTATTGTTCCTTGCCAATATTATACAACTTTTACATACTTTTGGCAACTTTTTATACTATTTTTGGGACTAACATATTGATCCAGTGCCCAGTGCCAGTTCCGGTTTGTCTCATGTTTTTTGCTTCGCAGAATATCCATATCAAACGGAGTCCAAACGGGATAAAAACTTACGGAGTTTTTTTTGGAATATATGTGATTTTTGGGAAGAAGAATCAACGCGAGACGATGCCCGAGGGGGCCACGAGGTAAGGGGCGCGCCCCAGGGGGGTGGGCGCCCCCCTGACACTCGTGGCCACCACGTAAGGCGGTTGGTGCCCTTCTTTCGCCACAAGAAATCCAATATCCGAATACAAATCGTGTTACAATTTCAGCCCAATCGGAGTTACGGATCTCCAGGAATATAAGAAACGGTGAAAGGCCAGAATCGGGAACGCAGAAACAGAGAGACAGATCCAATCTCGGAGGGGCTCTCGCCCCTCCCATGCCATGGAAGCCAAGGACCAGAGGGGAAACCCTTCTCCCATCTAGGGAGAAGGTCAAGGAAGAAGAAGAAGAAGGGGGGCTCTCTCCCCCTCTCTCCCGGTGGCGCTGGAACACCGCCGGGGTCATCATCGTGCATTGGCGATCTACACCAACACCTCCATCATCTTCACCAACATCTTCATCACCTTCCCCCATCTATCTACAACGGTCCACTCTCCCGCAACCTGTTGTACCCTCTACTTGAACATGGTGCTTTATGCTTCATATTATTAATTCAATGGGTGCACTCAAAATTGTTACTATTTCAGCTGTTTGATCACATGACACATTCATGACAGTAACACGATTATCTAAAATAGGTGGTGTGCTCAAATCAATAGGTACCTCAACACATGATGTATTCAAGTTAACTAGGCATGCATCATTCTCATGTGAAGTTATATCATCGATACCTTTAATGTTAACTTGTAGCAAAGACGTAGCTGATGTAGGTACGTACAATGACAATGTACCATACACTTGAGATGATGTCGCTCTCACAATCTGAGGTGTGTCTGCTCTAGTAGGTGCAACGGTGGACGAACCAATCGGTGGTAATGAGCATGAACTGGAATAGTAGTTGTTGTAGTCACCAAATGCATCCTCGTGTATCTGTCTCTCAAAGGTACAAGCGCGAACATACATACCGGTAATGCAACGAGGAATATAATGAAATCTTGCGCGGATGTCGTGGTTCAAACCACCAAAAAATCTATGCATTGTATCATCCTCAGATTCTTCTAAGTCACAATGATGCATATAAGATTTTGAACTCTTGGTAGAAAGCATGAACGGTGTTACTGCCTTGTTTTAATTGTTATAATTTGCGAAGCAATTCATGACGATAGTAAGCAAGAACAAATTGATGTCTCGTTATAGCTTTCAAATCTTTCCAAGTTGTGGGTTGGTTATCAATATTTTTCTTACAATGCACACTCCACCAAACAGAAGCAAAATCAATAAATTCTCGAGTGGCAACACGTACTTTCTCAAGTTCAGAAAAATCATGGCTAGCAAAAATTTGTTCTACCTCAAGCTCCCAAGCAAGATACATCGCAGGATTAAATCTACCCTCAAATTGCGGTAAAGAGATAACCTGACCATATGCTTGTGTGTGTTTTCCCACGTCTCGTGATGGTGAAGATGTATCTGTCGTCCAAGAACTTTTATATTCTGGGGTTACTGACGTTGAGGGATGATAGAGATGAGGGGCCCGATCTTTCGATGAGATGGTAACTATCGATGGTGGAGTCGACTTTGACAATCTGACTACAAACATGCACTACGTGGCGCCTTAGCAATCGCTAAACCAATCTCCTGGGGTTACTGACGATGCCAGAAGCACGATCAGCCTGACCACGAAGGTCTATTCCTGCATACAATCGAAGGACAAGCAAGAATAAGATAAAGCAATCTGAATATTGTAAATATAGATGAACTATTGATAAAGGTGGGGATTCGTAAGCGGTCTTGGTCTGGTCGTTGGACACAAACAAAGTACATGAAGTTGCAATGGCTAACTTTTGACTAAACAAATCCCAACGAAAAAGCTACTAGATGGATCTACTTGTATAGGAGCAAGGGGTGGCGGCCAAGGAGGTCGGAGGATGACCCAAGGCAGATGAGGGGCCCGATCTTTTGATGAGATGATAACTATCGATTTGGTGGAGTCGAATTTGACGATCCGACTACAAACGTGCATGACGTTCACCTTAGCAATTGCTAAACCAATCTCCTGGGGTTACTGGCGATGCCAAAAGAACGATCAGCCTGACCACGAAGGTCTATTCCTGCATGCAATCGAAGAACAAGGAAGAATATGATAAAGCAATCTAAATATTGCAAATATAGATTAAGTATTAATAAAGGTGGGGATCCATAAGCGGTCTTGGTCTGGTCGTTGGACACAAACGAAGTACACGAAGTTGCAATGGCTAACTTTTGACTAAACAAATCCCAAAGAAAAAGCTACTAGATGGATCTACTTATATAGCAGCAAGGGGTGGCGGACAAGGAGGTGGGAGGACGTCCCAAGGCAGCCTAAAACTAACCCTAGGTCTTACAAGGCTCATGGCCCAAGTGGAGGTGATGCAATACCTTTGGACTTGTAGTTTGACTCGGATTCTGCTGCAATGTCAGATTGTTTCATCCACAACTCAACGCTCTAGACAAATTTGAAGGTGAATCCAATTGGATTGGAAAGTGTACGAAATCTACTTTCCAACAAAAAAAGAATCACCCAATTCGGAGTCCGTACGAAAGAGATGTTGGCGTTTTGAGTCAGGTATGTCTGTGCAGCCCGAATCTTAGTCCAGAACGTGAGATACTTGGACTCTAACTCTTCTCTTGGCCCAAAAGTGACGTGGGAGAACTTTTTGAACAGCACCTAAACTTCTCTTTTCCCCTTATCTTCATATGTGGATTGTCCAAATGTCCCATACACCAGCAATTACACATGGCACAAAAGTGTGTGAAGTATTTTTGTCCTGGATAACATAAATAAATTATTGCATACTTTGCACTAGAAATCACCTCACAAATATGCATGTATGCAATATTTTTTGTCGTATCCAAGGTAGTCATGTCATCATCAACCCGGTAGTCATCGGATCACCGGAAGGGGTTCCGACACCCCCGGGAGGATAATGGGCCATATTGGCCAAAGTGGAGGAACACACCAGCCCACAAGGAGCTGGCGCGCCCCTCGTATGGAAGCCGACCTAGGGGAGGAAAGGAAAGGAGGGATTCAGCCTCCCCCTTCCTTTCTTTCCCCCCTTTCCTTTTCCCCGGGAGCAAACATGGTAAGGGGGGCGGCGAGGGCAGGAGCCCAAGTGGGATTCGGCCCCACTTGGGGCGCCTCCTACCTGCCTCCCCTCTCCCCTCACATATATACACGAGGAGGGGGCGCCACACAACCCACAACATTATTCTAGCCGTGTGCAGCGCCACTCCCCACAGTTTTGTCCCTCGGTCATACTTTTGTAGTGCTTAGGCGAAGCCCTGCGGAGATAGCATCACCATCACTGTCACCACGTCATCGTGCTGCCGGAACTCATCTACTAATTCGCCTATCTTGTTGGATCAAGAAGGTGAGGATGTCACCGAGCCGAACGTGTGCTGAACGCGGACGTGACGTACGTTCAGTACTAGATTGGTTGGATCACGAAGAAGTTCGATATCCATGGATAGATCTTGCGTGTGTGTAGATTTTTGTTTTGTTTTCCATGCAAGGTTTCCCTACAGAAACTAACCTCGACGGAAAATGTTGGCCACTCCCGTTGTTATCCTGCATAAGTAGTGGAAAGGCATGATAAGTATAGCAACCTTAACATCAAACAAATATAGCCAAGGTAAACAACATCATCTCCAAATGATAGCTTGAATGTGTTGCTTTCAGCATGCTGTTAAAGCGGATATAAAATGGAAGGGAATGTTACCTACAACAAGCTTAACACCCACCAAATATTGCAATTTAAACGGGTAATGTTGAAAATTAATAGAACGTAGCTCATGCTTAAACATCACACTAGATAAATGTCTAAAACTGAAATAAAGGGCATGTGTTAACTACACCAGCCATAACTGGAACCAAATATAGCCATTCCAACTGGTATTGATGAAATCGAGATGCACAGTTGTGACTTGCACATAATGAACATCACATTGTGAATGACTGAAATAAATAAGGCATAAATGATCAGTATAGCAACCAAATATAGCCATTGAAAACTGGACAGGGTTCACTTCAACCAACCTAACAAGCAAATACAGATAAACATGGCATATGCTTGAAAATTGGACAAATGCTCACTACAACCAACCTAACAAGCAAATACAGATAAACAAGGCATCTGCTTGATAACTAGACAAATGCTCACCGCAACCAACCTAACAACCAAATACAGATAAACAAGACATCTACTCACTATAAACAACCAATATAGCCATTCATGAAACTGAAGTGGACATTTCATACTTAAACATGACATAGCCCTATTGAACATTACATTTTTGCATAACTGAAATAATTAAACACGGTACAGTTAAAACACCACATGGCAAAAGCTACAACAACAAATGGTGCGTGTTGGCTAGCTAGAAAAAGTAAGTTTTGCTTATAGGATGTCGCCTCACTTGTCATGGACGGGATCTTTCCAGTTAGAAGAGCACAGACCCATGGTGCGCTCTCTGATGTCACAGATGGGTTGTTTCACCTTGGAAGAACCTTTGTGGGTGCCCTCCTCGTGGTCGCGGTTGATGAGATCTGATTTGGCAATTGAGGATCCCAAGCCACCACCATAGAACGTGTCCTTCAGAAATTACAAAATGGGCTTGATGGCGTACAAGGATCGCAAATCCTAGACCGCGTGGTGGAGGAGATCAGCGGCAGGGCCTTCGAAGAGAACAACGACGGTTGAACCAGAGGGGCTGGGGATGGACCACTTAACATGTGACATGGCCCACATGAAGCCACCGTTGTCGATGAGCTTGATGTCGTAGCCAGCATTCCCGAGATACAGTAATACGATAGCCCGCTGGCGTGAAGCCTTCGGCATGGCAACGTACTCAACATCCTCGCCGGCTTCTGTTGTGAGGTGTTGCTCCGGGATCGACATGTCAGGACGAACGGCGGCCACCTCGCCAACGTCCGCAGGAGAGGCCATGATAAACATCATTTTGTTCGAATTCTCGTCGGACTCCTCGGGATACGTGGTCGGGCTTAGGTTGTGACTCTCTGGAGCAGGGGATGTGGATCTGGCGGGGAGGGACACCGCATGCCTCATCTAAATACTTATGGGGGCGACGATATGGGAATCGCTGGGTAACCTGAAATCTAGTGTCTAAGCTAGGAGGCACGGGCAGACATGCATGGGTTGGCGGCACCGGTGCCAGCGGCAAGCTAGGGTTCAAGGAGGGAGGGGGTACTGTGGAGTGGGGTGGTGTTTGAGGTTACGCCGCGGCTATTGAAATTTTTAGTAATGGTGGGTGGAGATGGTGGTGGACGAGGAAGGGTGATGGTTTAAATGCCTCGGCTACTGGAAATTTACTATAAGGTCGGTGGTGGAGGAGTGGGGGCAACGATTGAAATACCGCGGCTACTAAAAATTGGGTAAAGGAATTGATGCGGGGCAGGAGCACCCAAGATCGCACATGGTCCAATAATAATATGTGTGTATGATAATAAGGAAAAGCGACAGAACTGCTGACTTTTGCATCGCTCAAGGCGGGTTGTTTGTTTTTTATTTCTAGCTAGCTTGCACGGGTGGCGACTCTACAGCGCACTAGCATCGCACACAGTTAAGACACTCCTCCACCCTTGCTCACGCTTGCACAGTCATGGTGATTTGACAGCGCACTAGCATCGCACACGGTTAAGCCAGTGCCTCCACCCTTGCTCGTGCTTGCGCAATCATGGTGATTTACAACGCACATGCATCACACATGGTTAAGCTAGTACAATCGTGTCCGTTGAGCGTCATCCGAGTCTTCGCAGAAAAAAACGCGAGAGAGGGTCAGAAGACAACCACACCAGCATGTGGACCAAATATATATGAATGAAAAAGGTAGCGTGTGATGTTCAGATTTCCAATGCACAACTTTGACCGTGTGTGCCCATGATTGGGCACGTCATCAAAGATCAATGAGAGGGGCCAGAAGTCAAGAACAACGTGGAAGTGGCCAAATATATGTAGGAATATAGGGTGTGATGTTTAAATACACAACACACAACTTTGGTGGCACCTGCCTTGCAAACCGGAAATCCCCCTTGGATATATCTATAACGACAAAATGTCGTAGCTACCCAGCTAGGGTGCTTGCCCCACCTCCCACTTCATTCGATGGAATGAATGCACATACTGATACTTTGGTCATACACTCATACATGCATGTCACCATGACCTAACATAGGACGGACCAATTAATCTATCGCTTGGTCAAACGACCATTGTTGTTGTTGATCAAACATGGATAGATTGGACCATCATTCAAAATCGCACGAGAGGGGCCATAAAACCAGCACCGCCTGCATGCGGCCCAAAATGATGTACGTTGGAAGGGGCTATGTATTTTTGATATCAAATAATGTACAATTTAGATGTGGCGTGCATCTTGATATAGACAACCACCATGAAAGCCATGTAATTAAGGACGAGATATGTAGGGTACAATGTTGGTCCAGCCCACCAATCCGAGCATGTGTGGGAGGGAATCCTAAGAACGCATGAGCTCGAACTTTGCTCGAACATGTGACGGTGACCGGACCTAACACGAACTAGGAGCAATCCGTTATTCATGGCCAAGCACCCCTCGTTATCGGGTCAAAGGGATGATATATATAGCCCCAAGGACCCACAAATATGCTTATCGTGTCACAAAAAACTGAGCAAGGGAGACGTGATCGATCAGAAGACCCCCTATACCCTGCATGCGGCCCGAAAATATGCATGGGTGGTGTGTGATGTGTTGAAATACCCAATGCACAACTTCGATGGGGCACCAACTACATTACAAACCGAACATCATACCCGACCCAAACCAGGTTCAAGACATACGATGTTGGTTCCCCAACTTCGAGGCGGGGGGTGGGGGTAGGGGTCGTCTAACGCACGTGCTCAAACTTGATTTTGTCTAACATTGCACACAGAGTAATTAATAGGAAACCGTCATGGTCCAACCCTTCTCGTACGGTAGGTCAAAGGGATAGATTGTGTGGCCCCCTCATTATCGATTAATGATGATATATATATGGCCCTCGGGGATCCCACATATATGTATGTCGTCTATAAACTTCACAAGGGAGACATGCTCGATCAGAACACCCAATATAATCTGCATGATGCCTGAAAAATATATGGGTGGTGTGTGATTTGTTCAAATCCCGAATGCACAACTTCGATGGGGCAGCAACTACATTAGTAACATTACAAAACAAACATCGTATCCCCCCAGCCAGGTTAAAGACGTACGGTGTCGGTTCCGTAACTTCGAGGCGGGTGGGGTGGGGGTAGGGGGCGTCGTCCAACGCATGTGCTCAAACTTGATTTTCTCTAACATGGCACACATAGCAAGAGGACACTGTCATGGTCAAACCCTAGGGGGCGTCCAACGCATGTGCTCAGAATTGATTTGCTCTAACATGGGACACAGAGGAGAGAGGAAACTGTCATGGTCAAACCCTTCTCGTATGCTGGGCCAAAGGAATAGATTGTGTGGGCTAGATCTCGATCATTCTCTAATTTTTTAGAACAATAAATAACAAAAAAAGAGTATATAAATTACCAAAACAAGGATCCCAAGGTTTATAGATTGTGATGACCTGATCATAATGCTTTAATAAGCTTGAGACATGCAACTTCCCACCGGGTCACCCATCCTCAGGCTACTCCAGACCCAGCACGCTTAACTTCTAGGTTCTATTCAACTAGGTTAGCGGATGGGAAGCTGCTGCTTGTTGATAAAACTTGCCTCCTTGCCTTTAAAGCATTTCACGCTGGTCACCATATGGGACCTACTCCCTACTATCACACACATTTGTGCTTTTAGAAATTGTGTGCAATCTTTACATGGCCAGTGTGTCGCCGCCTAGCCTTCTATGAGCACTAAATGGCAGCGGGAAACCAATGGGAGAAGAGGCGGGAAACCGATGGGACCCATGGGTGACAGGCGATTGACCAGAACCGCTTTAAATATCCAGGATTCATTTGGCCTTTTTATAAATTATAATTAAGTTTTATAAGCATTAATTTAATGCACATAATTCAAATTAGTGCACTAAAATGGCTACAAAAATCATACATGTGTCATTGGATGCATGTTTAGGTCACATGTAAAGAATGGGAATGAATTACAATCGTCTCGGCGTCTGGCTCGACCTCAAACATTGAGAATCTCGATTTTTAAATCCCCGTAAATCCAAAAATCACCCAAAAATCATGAAACTTGGCATGGTGTCACGACATGGCACAGATATGTCCTGAAAAAATCGTCATTTTGGGGCAAGTTTTACTACATGCCTCTTACAAACTGGAGCTTCTCTCAAGAAGCATCGTGGGTCCGATAGGGAAACGTGTCCCCTTGTGGGCGAAATGATAACCGCCGCCTCTTCTCGCCTTGTATTTTTTCTACAAGCAACATGGAATGAGAGGATATCTATGCTGAAATTTAAAATTATTTAGGGTTCGTTTGGCCTTTTTAGACATTACTGAGTTTCCTAGGCATTTAATGTCCATAATTCAAATCCGAACTACAAATACATGCTCCAGTGCACGAAAATGGCTAGAAAAATCATACATGTGTCCTTGGGTGCATGTTTAGGTTCCATGCAAGGAATGGGAATGAATTGCAACAGTCTCGACGTCCTCGCTCGTCCTCAAACATTGGGAATCTCGGTTTTTAAATCCTCATTAATCCAAAACTCACCAGAAAATCATGAAAGTTGGCATGGCATCACGACATGGCACATATATGCCATGGTACAAAAATTATCCATTTTGGGCCAAGCATCATTATGAACCTCTTACAAACCGGAGCCTCTCACAAGAACCCTCATGGTTTTGATAGGGAAACGTATCCCCCCTCGTGGGTGAAATGATAATGGCTCCCACTTCTCACATTGTATTTTCTTCTATAGGCAACATGAAACAATGAGAGATTCATGCTGAAATTTGAAATTATTCAGGGTTTGTTTGGCCTTTTTATACATTAACTAAGTTTCTAGGCGTTTAATGTCCATAATTCAGATCCGAACTACAAAAACATGCTTGAGTGCACCAAAATGGCTAGAAAAAGCATACAAGTGTCCTTGGGTGCATGTCTAGGTCCCATGCAAGGAATGAGAATGAATTCAACCGTCTCGGCGTCCTGGCCCAGTCTCAAACATTTGGAATATCGGTTTTTAAATCTCCGTAATTCCAAAACTCACCAAAAAATCATGAAACTTGGCATGTTGTCATGACATGCCACATATATCTCATGGTAAAAAATTGTCCAATTTGGGCTAAACTTTATTACAAGCTTCTTACAAAGTGGAGCTTCTCGCGACCCTCGTGGTTCCGGTTGCGAAACGTGCCCCTCTTGTGGGCGAAACAATAATCGCTGCCTGTTCTCGCCTAGTATTTTGTTTTCTATAGGCAACATAGAATAACAGGAGTGTGGTGTTGAAATTTGAAACTATTTAGGGTTCATTTGGCCATTTTATATATTAATTGAGTTTTCTAGGCATTTAATACCCATAATTCAAATTTGAACTACAAGCACATGCTTCAGTGAAGCATAATGGGTGGAAAATCATACATTTGTCATTGGGTGCATGTTTAGGTCTCACTGAAGGAATGAGAATGAATTACAAACGTCTCGTCGTCCTCAAACATTGAAAATCTCAGTTTTTAAATCCCGACAAATCCAAAACTCACCCAAAAATCATGAAACTTGGCATGCTTTCATGAAATGGCGCATATATACCCTAGTAAAATATTGTCCAGTTTGAGACAAGGCACGCACATTAATAGCCAATGAAGTCCTTTCGTAACAAATAGCTGACACATTAATATTGCAAATGGTTGTATTCTATGAATTGTGTGTGTTCCCGTAACCATTTAAGTGCGGCCATGCGTCCCTCTTTTTATGAGAGAGTACTACCTCGGTCCTTGTTCACTGGTCGTCTTTGTATTTTGTGGCGTGTGTGCATCTGTTTGATTAGACGGAATGAGCACAAGAAGTCCGTTGTGCAGGCTCGACGGGACGCCTGCGACCTGTCCACCTCACAATCTCGACACGACACGTGCGAGTAGTCCACCGCACATACTCATCGGGAAGCGAGCTCTTTGACATCCAATCCATCAGCCGCCCCCTCGCTCACAACTTCTCCATTAATGGTGGCCGAGCACTGTTTAACATGCGATTAATTGAAGCACCTGGGCAGAGGGTGTTTTCTTGTGATCTCATGGCCCCGCTCAATGTTAGCATTTGCTTTGTTCGTGTTTTCAACTCGTATTCCGGATAATTTAAAATGCCACATGCGGCGACGAATAATACGACGACAAATAAAATGGCAACAAATAATACGACCACAAATTTACAATGGAGTGGATACTAATTGTCTTACATATTTAAGATAATTTAAAATGCGGCATGTGGTAACGCCTGGATGACACGGCGGCAAGATAAGAAGGAAATCACACACAACGATCTGGGTGGCTACTGTCTCTACTCCTTGATAGATCGCCGGGCAACGAGATCCTTCATCTCCTTATTCAATTCCTCATGACTTTGCTTGACAACAGCCACATATTCCTCCACCTCCAGCTCACGCTCGATCCGGAGCTTCCTCAAGTCACCCATCAGTTCCTCGACTACCACTTTCAGCGTCATCCCTGAGGAACTGCTCTGCTCATGCAACTTCTTCCACCCGACGGCCTCCTCCTCCATCTTGGTGAGCGCTTTGAGGAGCTTCGCATTGTCACCCATGAGTTTCTCGATGAGGCCGGTCGCCTTCTCAACCGAGTCATCGCTAATCTTGAGCAGCTTCATCAAGCCATCGACCAGCTCCTGCTATTTAATCATGCCAGCAAGAATGTTGTCGTCGTTGGCCAAGGACTTCAGCACCGCCAGGTCGTCGCGATGGATGACGCGGCGAGTGCGCTGAAGGAAATATGCCCTAGAGGCAATAATAAAGATGTTATTTGTATTTCCTTATATCATGATAAATGTCTTTTATTCATGCTAGAATTGTATTAACCGGAAACTTAGTACATGTGTGGATACATAGACAAAACAGTATGTCCCTAGTATGCCTCTACTAGACTAGCTCATTGATCAAAGATGGTTATGTTTTCTAGCCATAGACATGAGTTGTCATTTGATCAACGAGATCACATCATTAGGAGAATGATGTGATGGACAAGACCCATCCGTAAGCATAGCACTATGATCGTTTAGTTTTACTACTATTGCTTTCTTCATGACTTATACATGTTCCTATGACTATGAGATTATGCAACTCCCGAATACCGTAGGAACACCTTGTGTGCTATCAAACGTCACAACGTAACTGGGTGATCATAAAGATGCTCTACAGGTGTCTCCGAAAGTATTCGTGGTGTTGGCATAGATCAAGATTAGGATTTGTCACTCCGAGTGTCGGAGAGGTATCTCTGGGCCCTCTCGGTAACACACATAACAATAAGCCTTGCAAGCAAAAGACTAATGAGTTAGTCACGAGATGATGTGTTACGGAACGAGTAAAGAGACTTGCCGGTAACGAGATTGAACTAGGTATAGAGATACCGACGATCGAATCTCGGGCAAGTAACATACCGATGACAAAAGGAACAACGTATGTTGTTATGCGGTTTGACCGATAAAGATCTTCGTAGAATATCTAGGAGCCAATATGAGCATCCAGGTTCCGCTATTGGTTATTGACCGGAGATGAGTCTCGGTCATGTCTACATAGTTCTCGAACCCGTAGGGTCCGCACGCTTAACGTTTGATGACGATCGGTATTATGAGTTTATGAGTATTGATGTACCGAAGGTAGTTCGGAGTCCCGGATGAGATCACGAACATGACGAGGAGTCTCGGAATGTCCGAGACATAAAGATTGATATATTGGACGACTATATTTGGACACCGGAAGTGTTCCGGAAAAGTTTCGGATTTAACGGGATTACCGGAGGGGGTTACCGGAACCCCCTACGAGGGGGGATGGTCCATAGTGGGCCTTATGGAAAAGAGAGAGGCAGCCCATATGGGGCTGGCCGGCGCCCCACCTAGGGTTCCTAGTTGGACTAGGATTGGGGGGCGCCACCTCTCCTTCTTTTCCTTTCCCTCTCTTCCTTCTTTGGTAGTTCCTACTAGGAATAGGATTGCAATCCTATTCCTAGTAGGATTGCACCCTAGCCGCACCATAGGAAGGGCCGGCCGGCCTCCCCCTTGCTCCTTTATATACGGGGGCAGGGGGGCACCCAAAGACACACAAGTTGAATTGTTCCAGCCTTGTGCGGTGCCCCCCTCCACAGAAACACACCTCGGTCATACCGTCGCGGTGCTTAGGCGAAGCCCTGCGCCGGTGAATACATCATATCCGTCACCACGCCATCGTGCTGACGAAACTCTCCCGTGAAGCTCAACTGGATCAAGAGCTCGTGGGACGTCATCAAGCTGAACGTGTGCTGAACGCGGAGGTGTCGTACGTTCGGTGCTTGATCGGTTGAATCGCGAAGAAGTTCGACTACATCAACCGCGTCACTTGACGCTTCCGCTTCCGGTCTACGAGGGTACGTAGACACACTCTTCCCTCTCGTTGCTATGCATCTGGTAGATAGATCTTGCGTGATCGTAGGAAAATTTTAAAATACTACGTTCCCCAACAGTGGCATCATGAGCCAGGTCTATGCGTAGATGATATGCACGAGTAGAACACAATGAGTTGTGGGCGATACTAGTCATACTGCTTACCAGCATGTCATACTTTGCTTCGGCGGTATTGTGAGATGAAGCGGCCCAGACCGACATTACGCGTACGCTTACGCGAGACTGGTTTCACCGTTACGAGCACTCGTTGCTTAAAGGTGACTGGCGGGTGTCTGTCTCTCTCATTTTAGCTGAATCAAGTGTGGCTACGCCCGGTCCTTGTGAAGGTTAAAACAACACATACTTGACGAAACATCGTTGTGGTTTTGTATGCGTAGGTAAGAACGATTCTTGCTAAAGCCCGTAGCAGCCACGTAAGACTTGCAACAACAAAGTAGAGGACGTCTAACTTGTTTTTGCAGGGCATGTTGTGATGTGATATGGTCAAGACATGATGAGTTATACGGTTTTGTATGAGATGATCATGTTTTGTAATGTTATCGGCAACTGGCAGGAGCCATATGGTTGTCGCTTTATTGTATGAAATGCAATCGCCATGTAATTGCTTTACTTTATCACTAAGCGGTAGCGATAGTCGTAGAAGCAATAGTTGGCGAGACGACAACGATGCTACGATGGAGATCAAGGTGTCGCGCCGGTGACGAAGGTGATCATGACGGTGCTTTGGAGATGGAGATCAAAAGCACAAGATGATGATGGCCATATCATGTCACATATTTTGATTGCATGTGATGTTTATCTTATTATGCTTCTTATTTTGCTTAGAACGACGGTAGCACTATAAGATGATCCCTTACTAAATTTCAAGGTATAAGTGTTCTCCCTGAGTATGCACCGTTGCGAAAGTTCGTCGTGCCGAGACACCACGTGATGATCGGGTGTGATAAGCTCTACGTTCAAATACAACGGGTGTAAGCCAGTTTTGCACACGCAGAATACTCGGGTTAAACTTGACGAGCCTAGCATATGCAGATATGGCCTCGGAACACTGGAGACCGAAAGGTCGAGCGTGAATCATATAGTAGATATGATCAACATAAGATGTTCACCATTGAAACTACTCCATCTCACGTGATGATCGGACATGGTTTAGTTGATTTGGATCACGTGATCATTTAGATGACCGTAGGGATGTCTATCTAAGTGGGAGTTCTTTAGTAATATGATTAACTGAACTTTAATTTATCATGAACTTAGTCCTGGTAGTATTAGCATATCTATGTTGTAGATCAATAGCTCGCGATGTTGCTCCCCGTTTATTTTTATTTTTATGTTCCTAGAGAAAACTAAGTTGAAAGATGTTAGTAGCAATAATGCGGAATTGTTCCGTGATCTGAGGATTATCCTCATTGCTGCATAGAAGAATTATGTCCTTGATGCACCGCTAGGTGACAGACCTATTGCAGGAGCAGATGTAGATGTTATGAACGTTTTGACAAAAGCTCGGTATGATGACTACTTGATAGTTTAGTGCACCATGCTTAACGGCTTAGAATCGGGACTTCAAAGACGTTTTAAACGTCATGGACCATATGAGATGTTCCGGGAGTTGAAGTTAATATTTCAAGCAAATACCCGAGTTGAGAGATATGAAGTCTCCAACAAGTTCTATAGCTAAAAGATGGAGGAGAATAGCTCAAGCAGTGAGCATGTGCTCAGATTGTCTGGGTACTACAATTGCTTGAATCAAGTGGGAGTTAATCTTCCAGTTAAGATAGTAATTGACAAAGTTCTCTAGACACTATCACCAAGTTAGTAGAACTTTGTGATGAACTATAATATGCAAGGGATGACAAAAGTAATTCCCGAGCTCTTCGCGATGCTGAAATCGGCGAAGGTAGAAATCAAGAAAGAGCATCAAGTGTTGATGGTTAACAAGACCACTTGTTTCAAGTAAAGGGCAAAGGGATAGAAGGGGAACTTCAAGAAGAATGACAAGCAAGTTGTCACTCCCATGAAGAAACCCAAAGCTAAACTCAAGCCTAAAACTAAGTGCTTCTACTGCAAAGGAAATGGTCACTGGAAGTGGAACTGGCCTAGATACTTGGCGGATAAGAAGGATGGCAAAGTGAACAAAGGTATATTTGATATATAGATTATTGATGTGTATTTTACTAGTGTTCATAGCAACCCCTCGGTATTTGATACCGGTTAAGTTGCTAAAGAGTAGTAACTCGAAATGGGAGTTGCATAATGAACATAAACTAGTTAAAGGATGACGTGACGATGTGTATTGGAAGTAGTTCCAAGATTGATATGATCATCATCGCACACTCCCTATACTTTCGGGATTAGTGTTGAACCTAAATAAGTGTTATTTGGTGTTTGTGTTGAACATGAATATGATTTGATCATGTTTATTGCAATACGGTTATTCATGTAAGTTAGAGAATAATTGTTATTCTGTTTACATGAATAAAACCTTCTATGGTCATACACCCAATGAAAATGGTTTGTTGGATCTCGATCGTGTGATACACATATTCATAATATTGAAACCAAAAGATGCAAGGTTAATAATGATAGTGCAACTTATTTGTGGCACTGCCGTTTAGGTCATAATGGTGTAAAGCGCATGAAGAAACTCCATAGTGATGGACTTTTGGAATCACTTGATTATGAATCACTTGGTGCTTGCGAACCATGCCTCATGGGCAAGATGACTAAAACTCCGTTCTCCGGAACAATGGAGCGAGCAACAGATTTGTTGAAGATCATACATACAGATGTATGTGGACAAATGAGTGTTGAGGCTCGCGGCGGGTATCGTTATTTTCTGACCTTCGCTGATGATTTGAGCAGATATGGGTATATCTACTTAATGAAGCACAAGTCTGAAACATTTGAAAAGTTCAAAGAATTTCAGAGTGAAGTGGAGAATCATCGTAACAAGAAAATAAGAGTTTCTACGATATGATCGTAGAGATAAAATATTTGAGTTAGCGAGTTTGGCCTTCAGTAAAAACAATGTGAAATAGTTTCACTACTCACGCCACCTGGAACACCACAGTGCAATGGTGTGTCCGAACGTCATAACCGTACTTTATTAGATATGGTGCGATCGATGATGTCTCTTACCGTTCTACTACTATCGCTTTTGGGGTTATGCATTAGAGACAGCTACATTCACGTTAAATAGGGCACCATCTAAATCCGTGGAGATGATACCGTATGAACTATGGTTTGACGAGAAACCTAAGCTGCCATTTCTTTAAGTTTGGCACTGCGATGCTTATGTGAAAAAGTTTCAACATGATAAGCTCGAACCCAAATCGGAGAAGTAAATCTTCATAGGATACCCAAAAGAAACTGTTGGGTACACCTTCTATCACAGATCCGAAGGCAAGGTCTTTGTTGCTAAGAGTGGATCCTTTCTAGAGAAGGAGTATCTCTCGAAAGAAGTGAGTGGGAGGAAAGTAGAACTTGATGAGGTAATTGTACCTTCTCCCGAATTGGAAAGTGAAACATCACAGAAACTAGTTCCAGTGATTCCTACACCAATTAGTGAGGAAGCTAATGATGATGATCATGAAACTTCAGATCAAGTTTCTGCTGAACGTCGTAGATCAACCAGAGTACGTTCCGCACCAGAGTGGTACGACAACCCAGTTCTGGAAGTCATGTTACTAGACCATGATGAACCTACGAACTATGAGGAAGCGATGATGAGCCCAGATTCCGCAAAATGGCTTGAGACCATGAAATCTGAGATGGGATCCATGTATTAGAACCAAGTATGGACTTTGGTTGACTTGCCCGATGATCGGCAAGCCATCGAAAATAAATGGATCTTCAAGAGGAAGACCGACGCAGACGGTAATGTTACTGTTTACAAAGCTCGACTTGTTACGAAAGGGTTTCGACAAGTTCAAGGAGTTGACTACGATGAGACTTTCTCACCCGTAGCGATGCTTAAGTCTGTCCGAATCATGTTAGTAATTGCCGCATTTTATGAAATCTGGCAAATGGATAACAAAACTGCATTCTTTAATGGATTTATTAAAGAAGACTTGTATATGATGCAACCAGAAGGTTTTGTCGATCCAAAAGGTGCTAACAAAGTATGCAAGCTCCAGCGATCCATCTATGGACTGGTGCAAGCATCTCGGAGTTGGAATATACGCTTTGATGAGGTGATCAAAGCATATAGATTTATACAGACTTACGGTGAAGCCTGTATTTACAAGAAGTGAGTGGGAGCACTACAACCTTTCTGATAAGTATATGTGAATGACATATTGTCGATCGGAAATGATGTAGAATTTTCTGGAAAGCATAAAGGAGTGTTTGAAAGGAGTTTTTCAAAGAAAGACCTTGGTGAAGCTGCTTACATATTGGGCATCAAGATCTATAGAGATAGATCAAGACGTTTGATAAGACTTTTGATAAGTACATACCTTGACAAGTTTTTGAAGTAGTTCAAAATGGATCAGTCAGAGAAGGAGTTCTTGCCTGAGTTGTAAGGTATGATGTTGAGTAAGACTCAAAGCCAGACCTCGGCAGAAGATAGAGAAAGAATGAAGGTCATTCCCTATGCCTCAGCCATAGGTTCTATAAAGTATGCCATGCTGTGTACCAAACCTGTTGTGTACCTTACCATGAGTTTGGCAAGGAGGTACAAAAGTGATCCAGGAGTAGATCACTGGACAGCGGTCAAAATTATCCTTAGTAACTGGTTGACTAAGGAAATGTTTCTCGATTATGGAGGTGATAAAGAGTTCGTCGTAAAGGGTTACGCCGATGCAAGCTTTGACACTAAATCCAGATGACTCTAAGTATCAATCTGGATGCGTATTGAAAGTGGGAGCAATTAGCTAGAGTAGCTCTATGCAGAGCATTGTAGACATAGAAATTTGCGAAATACATACGGATCTGAATGTGACAGACCCATTGACTAAACTTCTCTCACAAGCAAAACATGATCACACCTTATTACTCTTGGGTATTAATCACATAGCGATGTGAACTAGATTATTGACTCTAGTAAACCCTTTGGGTGTTGGTCACATGGCGATGTGAACTATGGGTGTTATTCACATAATGATATGAACTATCGGTATTAAATCACATGGCGATGTGAGCTAGATTATTGACTCTAGTGCAAGTGGGAGACTGAAGGAAATATGCCCTAGAGGCAATAATAAAGGTGTTATTTGTATTTCCTTATATCATGATAAATGTCTTTTATTCATGCTAGAATTGTATTAACCGGAAACTTAGTACATGTGTGGATACATAGACAAAACAGTATGTCCCTAGTATGCCTCTACTAGACTAGCTCATTGATCAAAGATGGTTATGTTTCCTAGCCATAGACATGAGTTGTCATTTGATCAACGAGATCACATCATTAGGAGAATGATGTGATGGACAAGACCCATCCGTTAGCATAGCACTATGATCGTTTAGTTTTACTACTATTGCTTTCTTCATGACTTATACATGTTCCTATGACTATGAGATTATGCAACTCCCGAATACCGTATGAACACCTTGTGTGCTATCAAACGTCACAATGTAACTGGGTGATCATAAAGATGCTCTACAGGTGTCTCCGAAAGTATTCGTGGTGTTGGCATAGATCAAGATTAGGATTTGTCACTCCGAGTGTCGGAGAGGTATCTCTGGGCCCTCTCGGTAACACACATCACAATAAGCCTTGCAAGCAAAAGACTAATGAGTTAGTCACGAGATGATGTGTTACGGAACGAGTAAAGAGACTTGCCGGTAACGAGATTGAACTAGGTATAGAGATACCGACGATCGAATCTCGGGCAAGTAACATATCGATGACAAAAGGAACAACGTATGTTGTTATGCGGTTTGACCGATAAAGATCTTCGTAGAATATGTAGGAGCCAATATGAGCATCCAGGTTCCGCTATTGGTTATTGACCGGAGATGAGTCTCGGTCATGTCTACATAGTTCTCGAACCCGTAGGGTCCGCACGCTTAACGTTTGATGACGATCGGTATTATGAGTTTATGAGTATTGATGTACCGAAGGTAGTTCGGAGTCCCGGATGAGATCACGGACATGACGAGGAGTCTCGGAATGTCCGAGACATAAAGATTGATATATTGCACGACTATATTCGGACACCGGAAGTGTTCCGGAAAAGTTTCGAATTTAACGGGATTACCGGAGGGGGTTACCGGAACCCCCTACGAGGGGGGATGGTCCATAGTGGGCCTTATGGAAAAGAGAGAGGCAGCCCATATGGGGCTGGCCGGCGCCCCACCTAGGGTTCCTAGCTAGACTAGGATTGGGGGGCGCCACCTCTCCTTCTTTTCCTTTCCCTCTCTTCCTTCTTTGGTAGTTCCTACTAGGAATAGGATTGCAATCCTATTCCTAGTAGGATTGCACCCTAGCCGCACCATAGGAAGGGCCGGCCGACCTCCCCCTTGCTCCTTTATATACGGGGGCAGGGGGGCACCCAAAGACACACAAGTTGAATTGTTCCAGCCGTGTGCGGTGCCCCCCTCCACAGAAACACACCTCAGTCATACCATCGCGGTGCTTAGGCGAAGCCCTGCGCCGGTGAATACATCATATCCGTCACCACGCCATCGTGCTGACGAAACTCTCCCGTGAAGCTCAACTGGATCAAGAGCTCGTGGGACGTCATCAAGCTGAACGTGTGCTGAACGCGGAGGTGCCGTACGTTCGGTGCTTGATCGGTTGAATCGCGAAGAAGTTCGACTACATCAACCGCGTCACTTGACGCTTCCGCTTCCGGTCTACGAGGGTACGTAGACACACTCTTCCCTCTTGTTGCTATGCATCTGGTAGATAGATCTTGCGTGATCGTAGGAAAATTTTAAAATACTACGTTCCCCAACATGCTCTTGTGAGATCCTTCGCGTGCCGGTGAGAGCTCGTTCGAGGGCTCCGCGGCGCGCCAGAACATCTTTGTTGCAATTGCCGCGTAGCGGCGGGACCTCTCTAGTGCTTCTGCGGCCTTGGTCTTTGCTCCCTGATTATATGTCGACCTGATGAAACTCCTCCTACCGGTCATGGCAGAACGACTTGACAGGAAGGACCTTTTTTTGGTGATGAGGAGAGGAATGTGAAGTAATTTTTGAGTAAGTAGTTTTTATAGCCGAGTGCTAGGTGGGGCTAAGTGGGAACACGTTTAGGTTTGATCGGCGTGTACAAATTTGTAATTACTTGTTGTGTGGCAATCTGTAATGTAACGGGAAACAAGCTAAAAAATTATTGATTGTTTTGGGCTTGAAGCCCGAAACGGTTTCGGGATGGCGTATATGGGCTTGCGTTCTCCTCACCGAACACGGATGGCGTACAGAATTCCAATATGCAGGTGTGGTTTCTCTCCGTTGAGGCGACCGCATCACGCTCTCCCTACGCGTGCTCTACTCGCCGTTGATGCAAATTTACAATGGCAACCGTTAAGAGTTCTCTTACATATCCAGCATAATTTAAGATGCCACATGCGGCAACGCCCAAAACACACACGACCTACATATGATTAGTGACTTAAAATGTAGATATGCGACATTTCCATACAATCATAATAAAATATAGGTTAAAATATAGGTTAAAAGCCAAGACAATAGACATCTTCATATAGCAATTTTATTGCACACATGCGGGACATTATATCAAAGTCTTCCATTGATCCCCTCAACAAACACCTCGGGTTGCAAGGCTCATGCCTACACCCATACCTTACCAAACTACTGACACATGGAGATCAGATTGCCGGAAGAAAACATCTTGAGATTGATATATTGCAATATGTTTTTACAATTGATGCCTTGTGCGATGCACAATTACAAGTATGAATGAGATGGATGAGCACTATGGTGCTGGTGGAGATGGCCATGGAGATGGCGGCGGCTAGGGTTTTTGGATGATGATGATGAATAGGTTATGCTTTTGTGCTCCGTGCGCCTATCTCTGTTCACATTTCGGCGGGGTCCCTTTAACGGAAGTTGTTGGGTTGGACGATCTGCCTCAAAATCCACACCATACGGGCGCTCGCGCTCGTATGGAATGCCGTCTTTTGTTATGTTTCCACGCATACATCTCCTGGTGATTCCTTCCTCCTCCATTCTTCTCCCGTTCCAGTTCCACATATGATTTTCTTTCTTTGTTAGCCCATTTCCCGTGGAAAAACACCAAGGAGAGGGTTTGTAGAATCCTTTGCATTCATTAGTTATTAGTACCAATATCAGAACGGATATCTCTTTTCAATTGAAATATCTTAGTTTAAAAAAAGGTGAAATGAGTGTAAAAATATCACTTATCATGTTACAGATGACGTCTGAGCAATCCCAAAGTTCATCATACAGTAAAAAGTGACTACGATACTCTGATGGTCTAAGGAACTAAAGCATATGTCAACTCTTCGTGTTATAACTATTGACTTGTGACGATTGCATGTCAAAGTATAACAAACAATGTTGGATCAATTCAATATGGTCGTTCTTCTAACGTCATATCATCAATGTTTTTTTGAGACTATCGTTACAGTTAACAATACCTCAAGATCTGAAAAACGTGATCACTAACAACACTTGAGCTAGTCTTAGAGGCGAGACTGAAAAGCAGATTTTAACATTTATCATTACACACGTGCATATGAGTTTTCCACATAATCACATATTTTAGGATCATAACAGTTATAGCATGGAATATAAAATCTTAATTATGGATATGGAAATATAATAATACAATATTATTGCCTCTAGTGCATACTTCCAATAATTTCCCCACCCTTTTCACTCCGATCGCAACCCCCCTCCACCTCAATTCCTGCATTTTTTGCTCCCACCATTGTATGGACCCGTATGAACAGCTACCGGAGCCGACTGAGGTGGAGCATCCAAAGAAGGCGTATGTATGAACGATCAACTCGGCGACACGACAAACCCATCGCCTCATAGCGAAGGCAGATGATGGGCGTTCCAGAGAAAGAAGTGGGAGGAGAAGAAGGAGAAGCGAGAAAGGACATCGGCCAAGATGATAGAGAGGTTCGAGAGCATCTTGACGAATAAGGAGGTGACATGTGTCAAGCGCTCCGACGTGAAGTAGGAAAAGAAGGTGGAGAGGTTTAGCATCTTGATGTCGGTGACCGAAAATCAAATCAATCGCGAAGAGAAGAAAACCACGCTCGAAAAGAGTAGGGTTGAGATCGCGACCGCTTCAGATGATACTAAAATGTTAACCATGAGGATGAACGAGTTGGATCCCAATGCGTCGATGATCGTGCGCGTCGTCCATGTCAAAGTGCACGCTTGGCGATTGAGAAGTAGGAGGCGGTAGAGGGAGCGAGGAGGCTCGGGCAACCGGTGTGAGAGGGCAAAAAAGTTATTCTTTTGCACCAATTGCCGAACATTTTTTTTGTGACGAGACGCACATAAATAGGCTCATGCACTATGACATTTTACTTTGCTCATATTGCTATACACTGAACTAAAATTCGCTAGATCGATACAAATAGACGTTTAGAGAAAGATGCTGATGTGTTTGGTCCGCGGACTCGTCCAGACGAGTCCACAGACAATGTGTGGGGCCGCATCTGCACGATCGCTGCGCATGCCGAGGCAGGAGGCGGAGCACTTTCTTGGTGGGAACGGGGAAGCACTGTGGCTCGGCATGCCGTTTCCCTCTGAGAAAAGAGGATCTGGGCTATCCTTCTGCCCCCAACTTCACCGGCCTCCAAGCCGCTGCCCGCCGGTCCCTGCCTTCTCCACTCGTCGCTCCAGCGACGGGAGGGGTGGGGACCATGGTGCTTCAGCTTAGGCTTGTGTTTAGGGTTGGCCTAGTGTTTTCTTGGGGCCCTATTTCCATGGAGGAGACGTCACCGTGTCAGAATAATTTGCCTCTGTCCTTCCTCCATCTCGGTGTCATTCCAACCGGTGGTGTCGGAGGGCAGCTGACCTGGTCGTCTCGCCGATCTTTGGATCCAGCGAGGTTCGTGTCTGGTGGTCGGTCGTCGGCGCTCTGGCGGATGGCGGTCATGTCAGCCGCTGTAGTCGTGTTTACTGTCTTGTAGTTGGGTGCGTGGACGACGGCAGGCGGCGACGTTCCTCTTCTTCGACTACTTCGGATGAAGTTGACGTCGCCGAGATCTGGTGACCGCGGGGAAGATCCCTGGCCTGCATGCCACAAAGACTCGGTCTCGTTGCTTGCGGCGACCCGCTTCATCGGCTCGAAAAGCATCTTTGTATGCGATGGTGCTCTTCCAGATCTTGATATGGCGGCTGTTCTCATCTTTTTCCGGCGTTGCCATGGTGGCAGCAAAGGATGGTTGTGGACTACGTTTCAGCGAGGCGCAAGTTTTTTCAAGGGTGGAATATTAATTTTACTTCTTGTGGAATTTTTTGTGCAAAGTTGCTTGAAAAGCATGTTTGTCTCGTATGATGACCATATGTGTAATCTTCGTAAATAGATTGTCTGATGAAATACTCTTTTCGTCCCACAATATAATGGCGTTTTTTACACTACACTAGTGTAAAAAACGTTCTTATATTATGGGGCGAAGAGAGTATATGTTTGCTTAAGAAAAAAGTTCCTCATGGACGCGGAGGAAGAGCACGGTGGCGGTAGCAGGCCTTTTTCACTGATCTGACCTTTTGAGCAAATCTTAGCACAAAATGAACTCCTTCAAAAACTATTTCATAATCTGACCCTTTTCAGAAACATCACAGACCGCAGCGTTGCTACACTATACAGAAACGCCAACCTAGCTCGCGTTGTTGGCCTGGTCGAGACACTACATGGCAGGGCAGAAACGCCAAAGCGTGCAGCGTCCAAGTGCCAAATGCCAATGCTAGTGGCGTTTCACTAGCTTACTCAGATTTGCCAATTATTTATAAAGAGGAGCAACGCGAGCTAGTTCGGTATTTTTAAATAGAGAAGAAACGCCGCGCCTTATGGCGTTATTAAAAAGGATTAAAAAGATCAAATCGTAAAATAGTTTTCGATAAAGTTCATTTTGTACTAAGATTTGCTCAGAAGGTCAAAACAGTAAAAAAAAAGGCCGCGGTAGCAGGAGGGCGCGCGTTGTGCGTAGCGGGAGACAAGTGAGCGTACGAATACCACCGACTGAACCGAACCGAGGAACGCGCCGTCGGATCGTCGGTCAAACTGATCGGACGATTAGCAGTCGTCGCAGCGCGTTCACACCACACCTTCCGATTCGTTTCCCACGCCACTCCTCCCCGTTCCTCTTCTTCCCTCACCTCCCGCCGCCCGTTTCAAACCCTTCCCGCGACACCAGCCGCGATGGCCGCCGCCATCGCCGGCGACGCCGAAACCGACCCGACCCTGCCCCTCTCGGATGACCTCGACGACAACGGTTTCCCCGCGTCACCCCCCGCCGCAGCCACCACCGGCAGCTTCGCCGACGACTTCTACCGCAGCGGCATCGACTGGTCCTCCCTGCAAGCCCCTCCTTCTCACCGGACAAGGCCAGCCGATGGAACAACGGAGAAATTTTGCGGCCCGTTGGTCCAGAAGAACCTCTTCCAGGCGTGGGGGATCCAGAAGCCAGCCGCTGGAACAACGGAGAAACTCTGCGGCCAGCGGGTTCAGAAGAACCTCTTCCAGGCGTGGGGAATCCAGAAGCCGCCACGGGAAGAGGCGGCGCAGGGGGTCCCTGTTGGGGCTGGAGCTTCCTCCTCTTCTCCTTCTCCTTCTGGTGCTGGGTCCGGTAGGAAGCGGCGCCGGGGAGGCTCGGACGAGAACGGGGCGTCCAGGAAGCCCGTCGCTTGCCCCTTCTACAAGAAGATTCCTGGTAAAGGCTCTTCCTGCACTCACGGTTGGAATTATGGCCGCGTATTGCGTTACTAGGATCTACTGAAGAACTGCTGTAGTGATTTAATTAGTTCAGTACCGCGTGTCTGTGTGTATGTGGCTCTGCGCTAACTGAGAACGGTAGTACCATATTGAACGCTAACCATGCCTGATGTCACTGATTAGTTATTTCATGTATCTTTAAATTGGATCTAGGTACACCGTTCACGGTGGACGCATTTCGGTATGGAGCAGTTGAGGGTTGCTCTGCTTATTTTCTCAGCCATTTCCATTATGATCACTACGGTGGGTTAACCAAGAAGTGGTGTCATGGTCCTATCTATTGTACTGCACTCACTGCACGCCTGGTGAAGATGTTACTATCAATTGACTCTGCGTAAGGCTTCATTTTTTGGAGTGTTTGATGATGACCTCTCCAATTCTCTACCACCAACAGCAGCAGCAGTAGTACCAAGTACTGAGTGGCAAGTTGATGTTTGCAGGTATGTTTGTCCCTTGGAGCTTGATACTGAGTATGTCATCGACGGAGTGAAAATTACCTTCTTGGAGGCCAATCATTGCCCTGGTGCAGCCCTAATTCACTTTCGTCTTAGTGATGGCAAGACCTATCTCCACACCGGGGATTTTAGAGCATCAAAATCCATGCAGTTGCACCCACTCCTCCAAACTGGCGGCATAAGTTTGCTTTACCTGGATACAACATACTGCAATCCAAAATACAAGTCAGCTTCACAACCTTGAAATTAAGCATTTCCTCTGTAATGTTTACTTTGCTAACCTGATAGCTGTTTCAGATTTCCACCACAGGAGGCTGTTATTGATTTTGTTGTCAGGACAGCTCAAAGGTATCTAAAGAAGCAACCAAAAACACTTATAGTTGTTGGGGCATATAGCATCGGGAAAGAGAATGTCTATCTAGCAATTTCTCAAGCTTTAGAGGTACTATATAGCTGGGATTTCACTATTTATTGCTGTCTTTCTTGTCAAGTAGTATTTCAATGCTGTGCTGTCTGAAGTTCTCAGATAAGACTTTTCTGTATATTCTTTAAAGGTCCCTATATACACTGATGCATCACGAAGGCGGATTCTTCACTCATTTGGCTGGCCGGACTTGTCCAAAAGGATAAGTTCATGCAATCAAAGTTCGCCACTTCATGTTCTGCCCCTTGCATCACTGCAACATGAGGTTGGAAATGCATATCTGATTAAATTAAATTTTGTGGCTTTATCTAGTAACATCTCTCACCAGAAAGTAGCTTTTAATAGAACTTGAAGAAGTACTTGGAGACTCTTAATCAAAGATTTCTAGCTGTGCTGGCTTTTCGACCTACAGGTTAATGATCTCTAGGACATTAATTCTGTATTCCATAATTTGTGATTGCATAATTCTTAGCCCTCTTTCCTAATCTTTTATCAGGTTGGACTTTTTCTGAGGCAGCTGGAAAGGAGCTTGACTTAATTAAACCTAGCTCTAGAGGCAGAGTTACAATCTATGGTAGGATTTGTTAGAGCTGATAATGTATTTTCCGTCCGTGTTTGATTTATTAATGTGAAGGTAGGTGACCACCAAATTCATTTTCAGAAATTAAACCACATCTTATGCCCCAGTGTTGGCTTAACTTCAGCTAACCGCAGACTGAATTTGCGGTCTCCTGATTTAAATGATGATTCATATATCAGATATTCCCATGCTATCATCTTTCATACCCTTGTAGGTTTGTCAATTGCAGCCAAAGCCGTCCCTTTGGGGACATCCAATAAAATTGCAGGCAAAGCCAAAAGGAAGTGAACCCTATATTAGGTTGTCCTACATGGATTATGTGTTTTGTTGAACTTTAAAATGAAATCCTTTTAAACCAGAAGCCGAACCGTATAAAAAGCATGTGGTTCAAATTCAGATTTTTAACTGCAATATGATGATTAACCTCATTCTTGTCCAATCTGTGTCAGATGTACATGTTCAGCATTTCTAAACTTGCATAAATTTTCTGCCCCTTTATGAGTTCCGTTAAAGTAATTTCTTCTCCTTGTAGGTGTACCTTATAGCGAGCACTCAAGTTTCAGTGAGCTTAGGGACTTTTTGAAGGTAAATCCCCAAACTGTTGTTACATGTTAGTCTTTCTGCGATGTTTTCTAACTATAGGATAATATTTTTCTGGTTAGTTTCTGAGACCTCAAAAGGTAATTCCCACTGTTAATGTTGGTAATGCGGCAAACCGAGATAAAATGCAAGCTTATTTCCGGGAATGGCTCAAGGGCACGTGATGGATGGAGGCATGAAGCATGATCAGTTTCTATGTAAGCCTCATATGTGGAATATTCAGTGTGGTATCTGTCGTACGCCTTCCTACATTTACAGTCTAACAATGCTATCTTTGTGAAGTTTCCTGTGTAGAATATTTTCTATATACTTTAACAGATGCCTTATTTATGTCCCAGCGGCATCGTGATGGTACATGAAGATCAACCAAAACTTTTAGAGGATTATGCCTTTTTATTATTTTCTGTGCTGAAAAGATATGGTTGAAGAGGTGCCATTTCTCCCCACATTTTGTAAAGGCATGCATTTTTTTGCGAGGAAACACTAAAGCTTTTGTCTTGATGCATTGATAGAAATAGAAGTTTTTATACAAGCCTAAGAATAGGGATCACAACCCCAGCAGATGATGCCACATCGACACCCCTGAGAACTAAGCTCTGCCAGTAGTGACGCCTGAAGCCCTTGTACTGGCCCACAAACTGTCGTCTGCCTGTATTGTGTCGCAACAGCTTGGTGAGTGACGTTGAGCCTCTCTGTTGAAGATGGCAGCGTTTTGCTGCTTCCAGATCCAGTATGCTGTGAGCATTGTCATTTGAGGCATGTATTGTACTGAAGCAGATAAAAATGTATTCTGTTGCTTTCTCATTTGAGAGGCAACTCTGTTTTTTTGTTGCTCACATGTCGCTTGTCATTGAAGTCATAACATTCCAGACTCTAATTATTAATTATTATTCAATCAAATACATGTTGTGCACTCTCTATTCCAGCATCCTTAATTATAATTTTGCACTGAATTTTATTTCTTATTGAATGTAATACCGGATTTCCGTAAGGCTGTGTCGGTTTCGTTTCAGCTCAGTTTTCAGAATTTCATGAAATCATCTCCTAGCCATATTTTGACTTAAATAATAAAGGTTTATATTGTGGTACATGTTATTGAAGGAACTGGAGTCGATAACATAAGCTGAAACTATTTGTTGTAAGTAAACTATTGTGCTTATGAATCCCAAATGGGTCTATAGATTCATGAGACTACTGATGATAGGAGTAGATATCTTGCTCAGATTTCTGCTGCTCATTTGAATAGCTTAATGCCATTTCCCCGTTGTAGGTGTCATCACGCATTCCTGCATTACCATTGCCTGCTAAACCTAGAAAGTCTTGCGTTAGTCCCACATCTCTAGCCCCCAAAATGCTTTCATGCGCATTTTGCTGCATATGATCCTCATCAACCATGTTATCTTCTGCCCCCATGGAAAATGGCGGAAGTCCAATCCAAGGCGCTGCATTAGGAGGTCTCATGCAGCTACCAGTCCACAGTGAGTTCATGTAGGAGCTGTTGTCTTCAGCAGTCTTCTTTCTATCACTATTAGCTATCGGGGTCCCTAGGATGCCAGAAGATATTCCAATGTGACCTCTGGTGGTGAAATAGTTCGGGAAACCTTTTAGAAGCAATGGTGCCGTAGGATCTTCACTTGTCTTTGCTCCCATCTCTGCTGCTTTCTGTAGCAGGGCAGTGGCTGACATGTATGGAGAGCTCATGGACATGTAAGGGGAGCTTGGTTCACTCCCATCCACTGCAGTGCCAGAATCGTGTGGCAATATCATCTGGTTGGAAAACAATGAAGTGTTCCTTCGGATGAAAGTATAAGGGGATAAAGACCCCAGATGGTCGTCTGAACTCTGCTCATTACCGGAGAAGTTTCCGACTGCATCGCCTGGGGAAGAGTCTGCACCAGGTATCGTGTGTGGAAAGATGCTCTGCTGTTGGCCATGCAAACTTCCCACCATGGCAGCAAGGCTTTGGTTGATTCTGGAGTTATCTTCAGTTAATGCATCACAGAAGGCTCGATGTGTGATGAAGCTATCCTTTCTGTAACAATATTGTAACGGAAAGAAATGTCAGTTATAGATATCGGCACTTTAGATGGTTACACTTGTGATTGTTCACTCTATGTGGTGTAGGTTGTCAGGAGAAGGCAGATACAGGTTCTTCTATTAGGATTCCCCGCTTATTGTGTTTGAGATTCACTCTTAAACAAGAACAACTTGACAAAACATTATGTAATCTTGGAAACAAAGATATTCTTCGACAAAACTCAAAAAATATGGCACGACTATCCATGTGAAACGGATGGTGGATCTATGCATGCTTGCGCATGCGTGCCATATTTTTTGAGTTTTGTTTCACATGGTAAAGACAACTCCAGGATTTAAGAGCCTTGTGTACATTATGAGTCTGTTTGGGACTGCTCTGCTCCTTAAAATTCAGCTCCGTTTCAGAAAACATAAGCCAAACAGGGTAGCTCCACGATATGCCGCTCCACAAAAAAACTAGAATCCGGGGTACAACTCTCAGTTTTTTATGAAGCTCGTGAGGGGGTGCTCCAAAAAACTCTAGAAGCTGGAGTTGGGAGAAAATTACCCACCACTGCCACCAGTAAGTGGATACCCTTTTGTTTTTCCTCTCTCATCCAATCAAATAGATTCTTTCCACCAAATTTCTCATTCTTGAAGCTGGAGCTACATGGAAGCCAAACATTCTCTTTGATAGTGCTACAACTTCTATATGAAACTGCTTCAAAGTGAATTTGGTGAAGTGAAACTGATTTTCGTGAAGTGGAGCAGTCCCAAACAAGTCCTATAAGTTCTTGATTGATGAGAAAAATACCTCGAGAATATTGTTCCGCAATCACAGCGGTACTCCTTGGTGCCACATATCTTTGCGTGCGCTCTCCAGTCCGATTGGACTGCATATTTCTTAGAGCATCTTTCACACTTCCACTTCTTCTCACCATGCTTCCTTGAGTAGTGTTTCTTTATGCCTGTTAGATCACCCAAAGCACGGGTTGCATCATGGTGAGGGCAGGTGGCTTCAGGGCAAATATACACCTTCTTCTTAGCATCGGTGCCGCTTGTCTGCTTGAGCTTCCATGGTAAGTTGTGACATCTCCTGTGGAGTTGAAGGTTCTGGTCTCTCTGGAAACCCTTATGGCAGACTTCACATATATATCTGTTTGTTGCCAACAATGTCTTTGGTGAGAATGCAACCACTTCTGCATCTGGATCTGCACAATGAGCAAAATGAACAGATGGGTGATGTTAACAGATTGTTGCATCCTACTTTCATTCGTCATTTCACTTAACAACAAACTGTTTGCATGCTACTATGTATTTGATTAATTGCTGCATGGCTTAGAGATATTACTTGTGAAATAAATTATCCCTCGGGTGAAACATGACAGGATCGGACTGTAAAAACAACAGTTCAGCAGTGAAAGTAGCCTGTTGCCTGACCATTAAGAACACCAAATATGATATTTATCATGTTTACAAGTGATTGTTCAGGCTACATTAATATCATAGTCTGTCTTTATACCTACTTATAATCAACTTGATATTATGACAGCATTTTATCATCTTTATATGCGAACCATGATTGCTACTCCATGTTGGCAGAGTTGAATTTTACAACTGGATTAGGCCTAGAACCATCTTTCATGCCATCATGTTCGTGCCTTTGTGGTAGTTGAAAGTATGGGTTGAACTCATAGACACTGAAACAATATTATGCTACAACTGTTACCTTACCTGGTTGGCCAGGATGACCTCGTCTCTTTTTCCCTGCGTGTATGATGGGGTCGCCTTTGCTCAGTGCTGCTTCACAGAGTGCCAGCTTCTGTTGCTGCTGGAAGTTGAATAGAGACTCTTCCTCAGATGTCTGAGACATTGTTTGGTAGCTCAGTTTCTGTTGTTGGGAATGTACTCGAAGAGAGGGGAGCGCTGATTTAAGCATGAGGGAATGGAATAGGAGAGGCCAATTTCTTTTTTGTCAACATCAGGAACTGTAGCTTCACCATTAGCATTAAACAGCCAAATAAAAAAATTCCTCAATTATTTTATATTATTGTTATCTCGTTGATTGATCTACTAGTTTTTGTGAGACCGCTGAAACAACTGGAAGATCATATTAACTGTTGGAAGATATTAACTTTCATGTCATTGTTTTACAGGTTGGAAGCTGTACACATTATAAATACCTTTTTTGCGCATGTACACATTATAAATACCGACAAGAGAGGATCAAGTCCACCAGGCATCTTACTCTGGGGGGTATAAACTTACTAGCCTGTCCTTGTCGACATGAATTCCGTGGCGTGTATGTATATCATATCTGAGAGACAATATGTCACAATCAAACGAAGGAACTGATGGAGAGTAGATTATGCTTAAAAGTGCAGGCATGAGACGGCGGAAGGGTAATGACAATGGAGAGATCCGCTAGATGTGACAAACGCTGGCCACATTTTTTAGTTGTCCTTCATATAAACCGTGTGTCTTGATACGATTGGTTTTACTACTTAACTACCTGGCGCAATGTTTCAGTAATAAGGATTTTTTTTGTGTGTACATCATCTAGGATTGGCCACAAATAACCAAGAGTCACATTTCGTTGGTTTTACGAGGCCAATTACTTGCATTTGTGTTATACTGAGTTAGAAAAATATCGTTCTCATTAAAAAAGCTTGAAATCTTTTACTCCCTCAGATCCTAATTAAATGCTGCAGCCTCTATACAATGTTCATTTTATCCTACATTGTATAGAGCCTGCGTCAATTAATTTTGATCGGATGGAGTATTTATTTCGAAGGCGGACATCTGTTCAGTGCATGTATATCTGTTCATGTGGAGAATTGGGCATATCTGGATACTTGGGTATGTCCTTTCCTTTTCCTATTTTGATGTATCTGGAATGAATTAGCAGGGTCCTGTTGAACATAAAGATCACTAGTGTAGCATACTTTGTGGCTATGTTCATAAGCTCCGGAATTCGCGCTGTCCGGGCACCTTTTGGAATGGAAACGTATTATGTTTAAACTCGGCGCTCGTTGGAATGGAAATGTATGTTTAAACTCGGCGGCATGCGATGATTCCAGAGAACCGAAAGCTGGGAGCATTTTGGTCGCGTGGTGGAGCTTTCTCATGGGCGGTTTCCCCGAGAGAGCACGGAGAGCGACACCCCGCTCTCTTTGGCTCCTTGTGTGCAAGCCTGCAGCCAGAGATGAACAGGCAACAGGTCCTCCAACAATATTCACCAAACGGCCATGCTCAAATGTCCGGATGTACAGCGGACGCCGGTCATCCAACTTTATACCCCTTGTCCAATAAAGAGAGAAGAAATGGAGGGCAAAACAATGGATTTGTTGTAGGGCCTGAGGGCTGAGTCTGCGTTAGCGCTGTCTGTGAACACGGATGATTTGTGGATAGTCTAGGGGAATTTCGGATGTTCGGACAATTAAGGAATAATCGTTGGAGTCCTAAAAGTGACTTTTCGGTCCCCACATATAAGGATGATTTGGTGAGTCATGTTGGAGATACCCTTAGAGCAATTCTAGCAGACCCCGCATCCAGTCGGCCCGCAAAACGCATTTGCAGTTCGCGCAAAACAGCTTTTGCGATCTGGCTTGGGCTGGCACAGATGCAGACCCCCCAAACGGATCCGTAAAAAAAGTATATTCATGGAATATGTTTTTTTACGGGTCGGCTATGCGGGTTCTGCTCTTTGCGCCGCTGCATCCCGTATATCATCAGCCCGCAAATATTAAATCCAACAAAATTCAACAATCGAAAACAAACTGAATTATTCGAATCAAACATAATACAATAATCATCCGCATTACAAATAATTATTCAAATCACCGTAGCAAACTTGTCATGAATACAAAACTTAAATAATGCAATACAAAACTTGTCATGAATACAAATACAAATGAATACAAAAAGTAGTCACTGTCCAGCCCTTTGCCAATGTTGTTCAATGAGATATTCTCGAAGTTGAAAGTGTGTGACTGCATTTTCAATCTCCTTGTGAAAGAACATGCGGTGCCCTAATGTTTGGTTTTGGTAATTGATGACAATCTCTATGGACTAATGGTTGCCTTGAGTTATATTTGAAGGATTTGTCCATAGGCTTTTCTTGGAGTTCATTTATTGGTTTCAAGGAGAGTTTGTGATGACCAAGGTGATATTAATGAATTATCCAAAGATTGGTCTTATGGGTGTTGAGCTTATTGCAAGCATGTCTTGAAGAAGAAAAGTTTGTGATCATTCATGTTTACCCTTCAAGACATCATCCAAATGAAGAGAGTTGGAAAGATTCAAGGTTGATCAAAATTAAGTCAAAGAATGAATCAAGTTGATCAACACACAAAGTGTAGAAGATGTACCGAGTGGGTTCAAGCAATCCTATGATATGGTAAGCATTGTCAATCACGCTTTGTGTACTAACCCATGGTCTTCGTGAGAGTTCTTTGTGGGGTTAGGTTGCGGTGTGCAAGTTCAAGTGGAGCATCACGAAGAGATCAAGTGCTTGAAGCTTGTCGTCCATTGTGGTGACAATGGACTTGTGAAGATATGCCGAAGAGTGGCTCACCCATAGTGGAGTATGGGGGAGCAATATACTAGTCTTCACCGAGACAACACAATCAAGAAAGGTGGTCCAACTTGAGGAAGTCAAGATCGTCTGCATCTAGCTCAAGTGGACTTCGTGCAAAGCAAATGTTTGCCCTTGATAGGTTTTCTATTTTACCGGTCTCGTGGTGGTAGTTGGGAGACCGGGTTATAGGATCGTTTGCCGTACTATCAAGGGGGGCTCTCAAGTTGGTAGCTTGATCGTATCGTTAGTAGAGAGCTCAAACCATTGCATCCTTGCATCATGTTTCTTGGTTCTTATTTGGTTCTCTTTGTGAGTCTTAGATCTTATGGTCATCTTGATGACAAGCTTGAGTTCATCGAAAACGGAGTTCACATGCGTCTTCTATGATGCTTTCGGTGTTGGAGATTTTACCGGTCTTATCCGAGGAAGGGTTCTCACCATTTTCTTATGGGCCTTTTCTAATTTGCTTATTATTGGTATTTCTATCAATATCGTGTTAGCCCTTGCCGCTAGCTTTCCAACAAACTTGGTTTCGTCGAATCCGGAGCCCGTTTGCAGAAGTTGTGGTCGTTTTGGTGGTCTGAAAAGGCTGCAGCGGTACTACCGCAGGTAGGAGCGGAAGTAAATTTTTACCACCGCTTTCGGGAGCGGTACTACCGCTTGGAGCAGTACTACCACGGCTACTTCCGTGGCTACTTCCGCTCGGGACCAAAAACTCGTCACAAGTCCAACGGTGGTAGGCACGGATGTAATTTTTTAGTACCGCTCGCAAGCAGTAGTACCGCTACCCTTAGCAGTAGTACCGCTACCCCTAGCGATAGTACCGTGAGGTCAAGCGGTACTACCACTCCGACGGTTCTTCTGGCCTTTTTGCCTCCTCGCTGTTGTTTTTTCGAGGGGTACTACCTCCCTAGCAGTAGTACCGCTCCTGGAGCGGTAGTACCGCTCTGTGCGGGCTGTGAGCATAACGGTTGGATTTTTTCCCACCTATAAAAGGGGGTCTTCTTCCCCAATGAAGCTTATCCTTTGAGCTCGTATTCTTCCCCCATTGTTGACCTTCTTCGAGCTTGCTATCTCTCAATCCCTCCATGGGTTCTTGCTAGTTTTGGGAAAAAAAAGAGAGGAGATCTAGATCCACATTTCCACCAATCACTTTCTCCTCTTTGTGAGGGGAACCCTTTAGATCTAGTTCTTGGAGTTCTTCGTGTTCTCTTCTCCATTCTTCCTCTCATTTCCCTCCCTAGCATTAGTTGCTTTGGTGGGATTTGGGAGAGAAGGACTTGGGCACTCTGTGTGCCCTTTCCATTGCATTTGGTGCATCGGTTTGAGTTCTCCACGGTGATACGTGGAAGTGAAGTTTGAGAAGCTTATTACTCTTTGGTGTTTGGGCACCCTAGAGTGTGTTCCTCTTGGGTGCCTTGGCGCCCTAGACGGTTGGTGTTGTTTGGAGCTCAATCATTGTGGTGTAAAGCTCCGGGCAAGCGTCGGGGTCTCCAATTAGGTTGTGGAGATTGCCCCGAGCAATTTGACGGGAACCGGTGACCGCCCCCAAAGGTTGCCAAAGTGTACGGGTTCGGTGACCGCCCCCAAGGGTTGCCATTTGTACGGGTTCGGTGACCGCCCTCAAGGGTCCCTTAGTGGAATCACGACATCTTGCATTGTGCGAGGGCGTGAGGAGATTACGGTGGCCCTAGTGGCTTCTTGGGGAGCATTGTGCCTCCACACCGCTCCAAACAGAGATTAGCATCCGAAAGGGTGTGAACTTTGGGATACATCGTCGTCTCCGCGTGCCTCGGTTATCTCTTACCCGAGCCCTTTACTTATGCACGTTACTTTGTGATAGCCATATTGTTTCTTGTCATATATCTTGCTATCACCTAGTTGTTTATCTTGCTTAGCATAAGTTGTTGGTGCACATAGGTGAGCCTAATTGTTGTAGGTTTTGTGCTTGACAAATTAACCTCTAGGTTTATTCCGCATTTGTTCAAGCCTAAACCGTAATTATTTTAAATCGCCTATTCACCCTCCCCCTCTAGGCGACATCCACGATCTTTCACCTTGTATGTCTGAAGAAAAGCTCTAATGTGGTTTGGGTCTCTAGCTGGTTTGACACGGCTACCCACATTGTCGTAAAAGAATTCTAAGTTCATTCCTCTCTCATCTTCAAGAATCATATTGTGCAGGATAACACAACATGTCATGATATTCTTCAAGGTTTTCTTATCCCAAAAACGAGCAGGACCACGGACAATGGCAAGCCTAGATTGTAAAACACCGAATACTCTTTCAATGTCTTTTTGGGCTGCCTCTTGCACCCTTGCAAATTCACATTGTTTTTTTTTGTTGTGGGTTCTTTGATGCTCTTGACAAATGTGCACCAAGGAGGGTATATACTATCTGCAAGATAGTACCCCTTTGTGTATTCATGCCCATTGATAGTGTAGTTGCAAGCAGGAGCATCACCACTAACAAGCTGATGGCTTCTCGCCCCTCGTTGGTTACCCCAAGTGGAAGGTTTGAGATGCAGTGTAGCGGAAGTTTTCCCTTGGCAAAGATACCAAGGATCGATTTCCCCCGAGACTCCCAGTTTCAACAAGAAGGTGTCAACTGCTAACGACGCCAGATATTAGCAATCAGCGTGGACCTGCACACAGATACACATAACTTTGCTCCCAACGAGTGCAGAGAGGTTGTCAATCCCTCCGGCCTTGTCGTTTACAAAAGGGTCAAATGCAAGTGATAATAGTGATAGGTTTTGCTGCAAATAGTAAGTAAAAGCGTAAAGTAAATAGCGAATGTGATCAGTGATGGTAATATGGACCGGGGTCCCATGATGTTCACTAGTGATGTCTCTCCCCCAAAAGACGATAAAACAACTATGTGAGGTAAACGAATTACAGCTGGGCAATTGACATGATTATGTGCGCAAACCAATGCTAACTATGTTACAAGAAAGGTAGAAGTTCAAAGCATGGGCGGTACGCCAAGGCAAGTAGACCGAAATCCATCTGCATCTACTACTAATGATCCACCTTGAGATATCTATCCAGAACATCTCGCTGGTATTAAGTTGCGAGTCCCACCCATAGTGTAAACTCAAAGCAACAGACAACTGCATTAAAAGAACTTTGTGTAAAGTAAACAATCCTTGCACCCGCGGGCACAAGCACCGTTGTTTTCCCCCTTGTGGCAACAGCACATCCCCTAGACTCATGTTTCTGTCACTCAAGCTAGTCATCGAGGGGCATGAACCCACAATCAAGCATAACGTTCCCTCTTGGAGTCACTACCTACTACTTGGCCAAAGCAATAAATAACAACGGAGAACATGCAAGAATTACTTACGAACATAAATATAAAAGAGGTAGATCAAATATATTACTCAAACACAATCTGAACATAATCTCACAATCCATCGGATCCCAGCAAACTCAACATAGCAACAACATAAGGATTACATATGTGCCTCGATCATGTAGGGCAGCTCACGAGGACTAATTAGTGAAGCACAAGAACGGGAGGAGAACATCACATAGCTACTGGTCATGGACCCATGGTCCAAGGGATACTACTCACAACTCATCCGGGAGGCGTCCATGATGGTGGAGAGGCTCCCGGTGGTGATCCTTCCCTCCGGCAGGGTGCCGGGAAGAGTTCTCCTGGCGCTCCCGATCTTGGAAGCGCGGCGGCGGCGGAACAGAGATGAGATCGCGAAAAAGGGTTCCCGTCTCGAGGGTTTCGGAACACGATATAAATATATGCCAAAGGGGGGCATCAGCGGAGGCCTGGGGGGCCCAGGCGCCCCCCCGGCGCGGCTAGGAGGGGGGCCGCGCCACCAGGGCGCCTGGAGCCCTGGTGGCCCCCCTCCGGCCCTACTTCGGCTGCCGGGAAGCTTCTGGAACGCTGATTTTTTATATAATTTTTCCGGGATTTTTCTGGCAGTTCTCGTAATGGGAAAACCTGAAATACAAAAACAGCAGAAAACAGAAACTGGCACTGGGGTGCACTGAGTTAATAGGTTAGTCCAAATATGATCAAAAGTGTATGGAAGTGTATAAATATCATAGCAATATCACCCAAAAGAGGCATGGAGCAAGCAGAAATTATAGATACGTTTTGGACGTATCAACATCCCCAAGCTTAATTCCTGCTCGTCCTCGAGTAGGTAAATGATAACAAGAATAATTTCTGTGGTGACATGCTATTAACCATATAGGACTTTTTCATAGTCATATGACAAAAGCTTACTGAGACAATGAATCTGTAGTAATTAAGTTGCCTCATGAGAAAATCACAAAAAACTGAAAGTTTTACAATATGATACTGAAACATCAAATAGATTTGCAATGAGCATGGTGTGCAAATATGATAAAGTGATATCTCGCTTGCCCCCTTTAGTGAAGCAAAACATAAATGCAGGGGCACCTCCAAGGTTTAAGTGACGACTAGATACAATGATTTCAGAATAAACAATATCATAATCATGCAAAAGACAATGCTACTTTGGGACAATGCACATTACACTCAGAATGACAATCATGCTCTCAGTAGTTGGTGCTTTAAAAGAAGGTGGAGACTCTCGAACCGTGGCTTTTTTTGGCAAGGTTGAAAACCCATAGTCGGAAACAAAGACAAAACATGTACCAGCGCTCTTGGTTTTAAAAACAGAGGTAATAATTATTTTTTTGATTATGCATGTTTCGTCAACGAATGCTAGCAGATAACTCAATTACTTCTTGAGATGAACAAGTTTCGAGGAACGGCTCCCGAATGAGGACGATCACATCATCTTAATCTCCTTTGTTTATCACTGCCAAAGTTTTCTGATTTCTCATGAACAAAGCGTGAAGGAGGGTTTGTTTGTTATATTAATTTTGAGCCGGGCGCACTCAATGCCAGTTCCTTCTCGTGTTATGGGTTTGCACATTAGACATGCAATCCCGGGGTGAAGCTTGTCCAACTTAAAAAGATCATGAATTAACTACTACTTCCTCATGAACTTAAAACAGAGGCACAAAATAGGAATGCATTTTTTCCTTTTTGAATAATTTCGAGATGGTACATGAAAGTCTTCGTTAGGAATGGTAGGTAAATACCATGTAGGAAGGTATGGTGGACTCATATGGCATAACTGGTTTAAAAGAATTTGGATGCACAAGCAGTCAGTCCGCTTAGTACAGGTGGAGGTTAGCAAAAGACTGGGAGCGACCAACTAAGAGAGCAATGACGGTCATAATCATGCAGAGCGACAAAGCAACATTGAATCAGGCATGGTAGTTATATCGCTACTCAGAAACAAAAGATCATCAAGGCTTGACAGACTTTTTTTACAGTCTTAAATATGCGTGAGCATACGCCAAGTCAATCAAAATAAATTCTTGAAGGAAGATATTACTAAACCATACCACATCATAGGCAAACAAATCATGTTGGTACTCCAATAACACATTGGAAACCCCCCAGCTATTTGAGACTAACCATAAGAAAACATGAACTACTAAGCACCATTATGCACGTAGCATTTTTATCATAGTCATATCAACCAATGCAACAGAAGCAAATTCTCTTAATAAGATAAGCATGATAAATAAAGAGAGTTCAAGCAACCAACTAAACAAAAGCTCTTTAAAAAGATAAGCATGAAAACTAAGAGCTAAGCATGATAGTAGCTATTAAAAGACAAAGAACACACACAACAAAGATAGACATGAAAATTCTTTGTTATGTTCTAGGTAGAAGTGGAGCGTGTTTCTCTCCCACATAAAGAAAGCTGAGTTCCGACTCGTTATGAAAAGCTAAAGAAAACTAAAAAGGAAAACTAAAGGCAAGACGCTCCAAGCATAGCACATAACACATGAAGTGATAAAAATATAGTGGAACGAAAGACGAACTGATAATGTTGATGGAGAAGGGGATGCACGGGGGCATCCCAAGCTTAGACGCTTGAGTCTCCTCGAATATTTCTTGGGGGTGTTGGAAATATGCCCTAGAGGCAATAATAAATTGGTTATTATTATATTTCCTTGTTCATGATAATCGTTTATTATCCATGCTAGAATTGTATTGATAGGAAACTAAGATACATGTGTGGATACATAGACAACACCGTGTCCCTAGTGAGCCTCTACTAGACTAGCTCGTTGATCAAAGATGGCTACGGTTTCCTAGCCATAGATATGAGTTGTCATTTGATGACGGGATCACATCATTAGGAGAATGATGTGATGGACAAGACCCAAACGATAAACGTAGCATATGATCGTGTCAGTTTATTGCTATTGTTTTCTGCATGTCAAGTATATGTTCCTACGACCATGAGATCATGCAACTCACTGACACCGGAAGAGTACCTTGTGTGTACCCAACATCACAACGTAACTGGGTGACTATAAAGGTGCTCTACAGGTATCTCCGAGGGTGTCTGTTTAGTTGGCATGGATCAAGACTGGGATTTGTCACTCCGTATGACGGAGAGGTATCTCAGGGCCCACTCGGTAATACAACATCACAATGAGCTTGCAAGCAATGTGACAAATGAGTTGATCACGGGATCTTGTATTACGGAACGAGTAAAGAGACTTGCCGGTAACGAGATTGAACTAGGTATAGAGATACCGACGATCGAATCTCGGGCAAGTAACATACCGACAGACAAAGGGAACTATATACGGGATTGTCTGAATCCTTGACATCGAGGTTCAATCGATAAGATCTTCGTAGAATATGTGGGAACCGATATGGGCATCCAGGTCCCGCTATTGGTTATTGACCGTAGAGGTGTCTCGGTCATGTCTGCATAGTTCTCGAACCCGCAGGGTCTACACACTTAACGTTTGGTGATGATATAAGTATAGTCGAGTCGTTATGTTGGTAACCGAAGGTTGTTCGGAGTCCCGGATGAGATCCCGGACGTGACGAGGAACTCCGGAATGGTCCGGGGATGAAGATTGATATATTGGATGATGGGAATCGGAGTCCGGAAGTGTTCCGGAGAGCACCGGGGAGTCGTCGGATGACCGAAAGGAGTTTCGGGGGGTCCCGTCAAGTGTTGCGGGCCTCATGGGCCAAAAGGGGGAAGGCACATCAGCCCACACAGGGGCTGTGCGCCCCCCCACAGGCCTCCCACGCAGCTAGGAGGGTGGGGGCGCCCCTAGGGCAGCCGGCCCCCTCTGGCTTGGGGGGCAAGGCGCCTAGGGGGGGCCACCCAAACCCTAGCCGCCCCCCTCTCCCTTGTGGCCGCCACCCCCTAGGGGAAACCCTAGGGGCGCCTCCACTTCTCCCCTCCCCCTATATATAGAGAGGGAGAGAGAGGGCAGCCACACCCCTACGTGCCTTGGCGCTGCCTCTCCTCTCCCTCGTAGCATATCTTCTTCTCCGCAGTGCTTGGCGAAGCCCTGCTGAGTTTTCTCCACCACCACCTCCACCACGCCGTCGTGCTGCCGGAGGACTCAAGTTGCTACTTCACCATCGCTCGCTGGATCGAGGAGGTGAAGGCGTCATCAAGCCGTACGTGTGTTGAACGCGGAGGCACCGTCCGTTCGGTGCTGGGATCTTCGGCGATTTGAATCGCGGCGAGTACGACTCCATCAACCGCGTTCTTGAACGCTTCCGCTTAGCGATCTACAAGGGTATGTGGATCCGACTCTTCCCTCGTAGATGCATCTCCTAGATTGATCTTGGTGAGCGTAGGAAAATTTTTGTTTCCCATGCAACGTTCGCCAACAGTGGCATCATGAGCTAGGATCTTGCGTAGATGTTTTCACGAGTAGAACACAAAGGGGTTTGTGGGCGTTGATGTTTAGATTGCTTCCCTCTTTGGTCTTTCTTGATTCAGCGGCATTATGGGATGAAGCGGCCCGGACCAACTTTACATGTCCACGTACATGAGACCGGTTCCATCGACAGACATGCGACTTTTGTTGCATAAGATGGCTGGCGGGTGTCTGTCTCTCCTATCTTAGTTGAATCGGATTCGACGAAGGCGGTCCTTGTAGAAGGTTAAATAGCAACTTAAATATCACCGTTGTGGCTTTGCGTAGGTAAGAAGCGTTCTTGCTAGATACCCATAGCAGCCACGTAAAACATGCAACAACAGATTAGAGGACGTCTAACTTGTTTTTGCATGGTATGTATGTGATATGATATGGCCAAAGACATGATGAGATATATTTGATGTATGAGATGATCATGTTGTAATAGTTAATATCGACTTGCATGTCGATGTATACGGCAACCGGCAGGAGCCATAGGGTTGTCTTTAATTTTTGTATGACCTGCGTGTCAATCATTAAGCGCTATGTAATGCTTTACTTTATCGCTAAACGGTAGCAATAGTAGTAAGAGCATGGTGGGCGCGCGACAACCCCGATGGCGACACGATGATGGAGATCATGATGATGGGGATCATGGTGTTACGCCGGTGACGATGGAGATCATGCCGGTGCTTTGGAGATGGAGATCAAAAGCACGAGTTGATGGCCATATCATGTCACTTATGATTTGCATGTGATGTTAATCCTTTTATGCATCTTATTTTGCTTAGGACGACGGTAGCATTATAAGATGATCCCTCACTAAAATTTCAAGATAAAATTGTGTTCCCCCCAAGTGTGCGCCGTTGCGAAGGTTCGTCGTTTCGAAGCACCACGTGATGATCGGGTGTGATAGACTCTACGTTCGCATACAACGGGTGCAAGCCAGTTTTGCACATGCAGAACACTCGGGTTAGACTTGATGGGCCTAGCATGTACAGACATGGCATCGGAACACGGAAGACCGAAAGGTCGAGCATAAGTCATATAGTAGATATGATCAACATGAAGATGTTCACCATTGACACCACCTCATCTCACGTGATGATCGGACTTGGGTTGGTGGATTTGGATCATGTCACGCTCGGATGACCAGAGGAATGTCAATTTGAGTGGGAGTTATAAGTAATTTGATTAGTTAAACTCACTTATCATGAACAATAGTCTAAGTTGCCTTTGCAAATTATGTTGTAGATCAATAGCTTGCACTGTAGCTCCCTGTTTAATACGTTCCTAGAGAAAGAATAAGTTGAAAGTTATTGTAAGCAATTTTGCGGACTAGGTCCGTAATCTGAGGAATGTCCTCACTGCTGCACAGAAGGCTTACGTCCTCAATGCACCGCTCGGTGTACCAACCCCTCGAGCGTCGTCTATGGATGTTGTGAACATCTGGCAGACACATTCTGATGACTACTTGATAGTTTAGTGTGCCATGCTTTACGACTTAGAATCGGGATTCCTATGACGTTTTGAACGCCATGGAACATATGAGATGTTCCAAGAGCTGAAATTGGTATTTAAAGCTCATACCCGTGTTGAGAGGTATGACCTCTGACAAGTTCTTTGCCTTACAAAGATGGAGGAGAATTGCTCAGACAATGAGCATGTACTCAGAATATCTGGGTGCTTCAATCGCTTGAATCGAGTGGGAGTTTATCTTCCAGATAAGATAGTGATTGACAGAGTTCTCTAGTCACTATCACCAAGCTACTAGAACTTCGTGATGAACTATGACATGCAAGGGATAGAGATGATCCCGGGTTTGTTCGCGGTGCCTAAGACCGCAAAGGTAGAAGTCAAGAAGGAGCATCAAATGTTGATGGTTTAACAAGACCACTGGTTTCAAGAAGGGCAAGGGCTAGAAGGGAAACTTCATGAATGGCAAACAAGTTGCCGCTCTAGTGAAGAGACCCAAGGTTGAACCCAAACCCGAGACTAAGTGCTTCTATTATAAGGGGAACGGTCACTGGTAGCGGAACTACCCTAAATACATGGTAGATAAGAAGGCTGGCAACTTCAACAAAGTATATCTGATATACGTGTCATTGATGTGTACCTTACTAGCACTCCTAGTAGCACCTGGGTATTGGATACCGGTTCAGTTGCTATTATTGGTGACTTGAAGCAAAAGCTACAGACTAAACGGAGACTGGCTGGGCGAGGTGACGATGTGTGTTGGAAGTGTTTCCAAGGTTGATGTGATCACCATCGCACGCTCCCTCTACCTTCGGGATTAGTGTTGAATCTAGATAAAAGTTATCGGGTGTCTACGTTGAGCATGAATATGATTGGATCATGTTCATTGTGATACGGTTGTTCATTTAAGTTAGAGAATAATGGTTATTCTGCTTAGATGAATAATACCTTTCATGGTCATGCACCCTATGTGAATGGTTCATTGAATCTCGGTCGTAGTAATACACATGTTCATAATATTGACGCCAAAAGATGTAGAGTTAATAATGATAGTACCACTTTCTTGTGGCACTGCCGCGTAGGTCATATTGGTGTAAAGTGCATGAAGAAACTCCATGCTGATGGATGTTTGGAGTCATTTGATTTTGAATCGCTTGACACATGCGAGCCATGCCTCATGGGTAGGATGACTGAGACCCGTTTTCATGTTCAATGAGACGGGCAAGTGACTTGTTGGAAATCGCACATGTTGATGTGTGTGATCCAATGAGGATTGAGGCGAGCAGGGGATATCGTTGTTTTCTCATCTTCACTGACGACTTGAGTAGATATGGGGATATATACTTAATGAAGCACAAGTCTGAAACGTTTGAAAAGTTCAAGCAATTTCAGAGTGAAGTTAAGAATCATCATAACAAGAAGATCAAATTCCTACGATCTGATCAAGGGAGAATATCTGAGTTATGAGTTTGGCAATCACTTAAGACATGTGGAATTGTTTCACAGTTGAAGCCATCTGGAACACCACAGTGTAATGGTGTGTCCGAACGTCGTAATCGAACCTTATGAGATATGGTGCGATTTATGATGACTCTTGCCAATCTGCCACTATCATTTTGGGGTTATGCATTAGAGACAGCTGCATTCGCTTTAGATAGGGCACCATCTAAAGTCCGTTGAGACGACATCGAATGGACATTGGTTTGGCAAGAAACCAAAGTTGTCGTTTCTTAAATGTTTGGGGCTGCGATGCTTGTGGCTTCAGCCGGAAAAGCTCGAGCCCAAAGCGGACAAATGCGTCTTCATAGGATACCCAAAGGTTACAGTTGGGTATACCTTCTATCTCAGATCCGAGGGCAAAGTGTTTGTCGCTAAGAACGGGTCCTTTCTTGAGAAGGAGTTTCTCTCGAAAGAATTGAGTGGGAGGAAGATAGAACTTGATGAGGTTGTTGAACCTCTACTTCGAACGGAGAGTGGTGCAACACAGAAAGATGTTTCTGTGGAACCCACATCTGTTGAAGAGGAAGCTAATGATAGTGATCATGAAACTTCGGATCAAGTTACTGTCGAACATCGTAGGTCGACAAGGGTATGTACTACTCCTGAGTGGTACGGTAATCCTGTCTTAGATGTCATGTTGTTAGACAACGATGAAACCTACGAGCAATGGAGAAGCGATGGTGGGCCCGTGTTCCGACAAATGGTTAGATGCCATGAAATCCGAGAAAGGATCCATGTATCATAACAAAGTATGGACTTTGGTGGACTTGCCCGATGATCGGCAAGCCATTGAAAATAAATGGATCTTTGAGAAGAAGACGGACGTGGACGATAATGTCACCGTCTATGAAGCTCGACTTGTGGCAAAGAGTTTTTCACAAGTTCAAGGAGTTGACTACGATGAGATTTTCTCACCCGTAGAGATGCTTAAGTCCGTCGGAATCATGGTAGCATTGGCTGCATTTTTCGATAAGGAAATCTGGCAGATGGATGTCAAAACAAGTTTCCTTACCGGTTTTCGTAAGGAAAGGTTGTATGTGATGCAATCAGAAGATTTTGCCGATCCTAAGGATGCTAAAAGGTATGCTAGCTCCAGCGATCCTTCTATGGACTAGAGCAAGCATCTCGGAGTCGGAACATACGCTTTGATGGAGTGATCAAAGTTTTTGGGTTTATACAAAGTTTACAAGAAACTTGTATTTACAAGAAAGTGAGTGGGAGCGCTACAACATTTCTGATAAGTATATGTGGATGACATATTGTTGATCCGAAATGATGTAGAAATTCTGGAAAGCATAAAGGGTTGTTTGAAAGGAGTTTTTCAAAGGAAGACCTGGGTAAAGCCGCTTACATATTAGGCATCAAGATCTATAGAGATAGATCAAGACGCCTGATTAGACTTTCAAAGAGCACACACCTTGTCATATATTTGAAGGAGTTCAAAATGGATCGGTCAAAGAAGAAGTCCTTGCCTGAATTGTAAGGTGTGAAGTTGAGTAAGACTCAAAGCTCGACCACGGCAGAAGAAAGAGAAAGGACGAGAGTCGTCCCCTATGCTTTAGCCATAGGCTCTATACGGTATGCCATGCTGTGTGCCGCACCTGATGTGTGCCTTGCCACGAGTCTGGCAAGGGGGTACAAGTGTGATCCAGGAGTGGATCACTGGACAGCGGTCAAAATTATCCTTAGAGGAATAAGGAAATGTTTCTCGGTTGTGGAGGTTATAAAGAGTTCAACGTAAAGAGTTACGTCGATGCAAGCTTTAACACCTATCCGGATAACTCTGAGTAGAAAAACCGGATACGTATAGTGGAGCAACCATTTGGAATAGCACCAAATGGAGCGAAGTAGCAGCATCTACAATATGACATAGATTTTTTGCGAAGTACGTGTGGATCTGCATGTTGCAGACCCATTGACTACAACCTCTCTCACAAGCATAACATGATAAAACCCCAAAACTCATTGAGTGTTGATCACATGGTGATGTGGACTAGATTATTGACTCTAGTAAACTCTTTGGGTATTAGTCACATGGCGATGTGAACTATGAGTGTTAATCACATAGTGATGTGGACTAGATTATTGACTCTAGTAAACTCTTTGGGTATTAGTCACATGGCGATGTGAACTATGAGTGTTAATCACATAGCGATGTGAACTAGATTATTGACTCTAGTGCAAGTGGGAGACTGTTGGAAATATGCCCTAGAGGCAATAATAAATTGGTTATTATTATATTTCCTTGTTCATGATAATCGTTTATTATCCATGCTAGAATTGTATTGATAGGAAACTAAGATACATGTGTGGATACATAGACAACACCGTGTCCCTAGTGAGCCTCTACTAGACTAGCTCGTTGATCAAAGATGGCTACGGTTTCCTAGCCATAGACATGAGTTGTCATTTGATGACGGGATCACATCATTAGGAGAATGATGTGATGGACAAGACCCAAACGATAAACGTAGCATATGATCGTGTCAGTTTATTGCTATTGTTTTCTGCATGTCAAGTATATGTTCCTACGACCATGAGATCATGCAACTCACTGACACCGGAAGAGTACCTTGTGTGTACCCAACATCACAACGTAACTGGGTGACTATAAAGGTGCTCTACAGGTATCTCCGAGGGTGTCTGTTTAGTTGGCATGGATCAAGACTGGGATTTGTCACTCCGTATGACGGAGAGGTATCTCAGGGCCCACTCGGTAATACAACATCACAATGAGCTTGCAAGCAATGTGACCAATGAGTTGATCACGGGATCTTGTATTACGGAACGAGTAAAGAGACTTGCCGGTAACGAGATTGAACTAGGTATAGAGATACCGACGATCGAATCTCGGGCAAGTAACATACCGACAGACAAAGGGAACAATATACGGGATTGTCTGAATCCTTGACATCGAGGTTCAATCGATAAGATCTTCGTAGAATATGTGGGAACCAATATGGGCATCCAGGTCCCGCTATTGGTTATTGACCGTAGAGGTGTCTCGGTCATGTCTGCATAGTTCTCGAACCCGCAGGGTCTACACACTTAACGTTTGGTGATGATATAAGTATAGTCGAGTCGTTATGTTGGTAACCGAAGGTTGTTCGGAGTCCCGGATGAGATCCCGGACGTGACGAGGAACTCCGGAATGGTCCGGGGATGAAGATTGATATATTGGATGATGGGAATCGGAGTCCGGAAGTGTTCCGGGGAGCACCGGGGAGTCGTCGGATGACCGAAAGGAGTTTCGGGGGGTCCCGGCAAGTGTTGCGGGCCTCATGGGCCAAAAGGGGGAAGGCACATCAGCCCACACAGGGGCTGTGCGCCCCCCCACAGGCCTCCCACGCAGCTAGGAGGGTGGGGGCGCCCCTAGGGCAGCCGGCCCCCTCTGGCTTGGGGGGCAAGGCGCCTAGGGGGGCCACCCAAACCCTAGCCGCCCCCCTCTCCCTTGTGGCCGCCACCCCTAGGGGAAACCCTAGGGGCGCCTCCACTTCTCCCCTCCCCCTATATATAGAGAGGGAGAGAGAGGGCAGCCACACCCCTACGTGCCTTGGCGCTGCCTCTCCTCTCCCTCGTAGCATATCTTCTTCTCCGCAGTGCTTGGCGAAGCCCTGCTGAGTTTTCTCCACCACCACCTCCACCACGCCGTCGTGCTGCCGGATGACTCAAGTTGCTAATTCACCATCGCTCGCTGGATCGAGGAGGTGAAGGCGTCATCAAGCCGTACGTGTGTTGAACGCGGAGGCACCGTCCGTTCGGTGCTGGGATCTTCGGCGATTTGAATCGCGGCGAGTACGACTCCATCAACCGCGTTCTTGAACGCTTCCGCTTAGCGATCTACAAGGGTATGTGGATCCGACTCTTCCCTCGTAGATGCATCTCCTAGATTGATCTTGGTGAGCGTAGGAAATTTTTTGTTTCCCATGCAACGTTCCCCAACAGGGGGTGCATGGGGGCATCCCCAAGCTTGAGCGTTTGACACTCCTGAATCTTTTTATCATCTTCCCTCGCACACTTGAAAACTCCCTTCATACATAACTCATCATAATCTGATTAGCGAGGTTAGTACCCATAATAAAATAATTGTTCCTTGCTGGAAATAAGGATATTCTTGAAGGTTTACTGTTTCTCAAGATTGCCAAAATGTTTTTGCAAAGAAAAAGCAAGCTCAAGGTTTGCAAAATGATGGAAAGGCAAAACAGGACAGAATCTGTGAAAGACAGAACAACAGGTAGTAAATGATTTTTTCGGGGCACTTCTGCAACTCTAACCAAAAAACTCAAGACAGACGCACGAAAGAAAATTATATAGAGCACGCTGTCGAAAAAATTCAGACCAAAAAGATGATCTAGTGATTTTATACGAATTTTTCTATCCAATGACAGAATCTGTTTCCTGGACAGCACGTCACAACTTTTGAACTTTCTTGCAATCAGAGGCTACACTTGGCACAAAATTGAAAAGCAAAGATACAATGATGATGCTACAGTAGTAACAACATCAAGACACAACAAAAGGAAAATAAAATTTTATTCATGTGGGCTGCCTCCCAAAAGCGCTTTCTTTTATGCCTTTAAGCTAGGCATAATGCATAGAGATCAAGTTGTATCAATTGAACCATTATCAAGATCATCAAAAAGCTCTTCAATAATACAACTAGTCTTAAGAGGACTTTCAAATAAAGGCCTCATAGAGATACTTCTAGGGAGAAGACCAAAAGGATAAAAGTCAAGGGAAGATTCATTTATAAATTCATCAAAGAGAGGTGTTTCTTCCAAAGTCTTTACAGTTTCAACCCATTTGGCAATAGATGGATTACTTTTAGAACGGGGAGCCTTTGGAACGTGAACGAACTTAGGCTCCTTCTTTGCCGGAGTTTCTACCTTTTTGGTTTTGATTGAGGAGAAAGTAGTTCCTAAAGTATCAAAGATTTCCTCAATCTTGTCTATCCTAGAAGAGTCCAAGTCATGGGATTTGATGGTCTCCAAAGTTTTGAAAATTTTATGCATGGAGCTATCAAGCCTATTCAAATTCCCTTGGATCTTACGATCCAACTCGTTTATCTTATTAATGCTTGGCATCTCTAGCTCTATCTTTTCAAGTTTTTTCATAATGTGAGCTAGGGTGATGTCCTCTTGAATGCTAACAACAGGGGGATTCCCAACAAGATTTTCAATAATACTAAGAGACTCCCAAACTGGGGCCTCTGGGAAATTTCCATTGATAGCAGTATCTAGAATAAACCTATTCCAAGAAGTAATTCCAACATAAAAATTTCTAAGCAGGATAGTAGTAGATTGCTTCTTGGTGGCTCTTTTTTGAGAATCATTAATTCTATACCAAGCATCTTTTAGACTTTCCCCACCTCTTTGTTTAAAGGTGAGAACTTCTGCCTCGCCAAAGACAAAAGGACCCGACATAATGACAACTAAAGAATGAAACAACTATTTTTGTGATTTCGATAAAAGATACTAAAGCAAAACTGAAAGGTAAACTAACAAGACTAAAAAGCAAAGGTAAAAGATAGCGTGCAACTCCCCTATCTTGAAGAGTGGAGTCCCCGGCAACGGCGCCAGAAAACTTTGCTTGATGGCTTCTCGCCCCTCGTTGGTTACCCCAAGTGGAAGGTTTGAGATGCAGTGTAGTGGAAGTTTTCCCTTGGCAAAGATACCAAGGATCGATTTCCCCTGAGATTCCCAGTTTCAACAAGAAGGTGTCAACTGCTAACGGCGCCAGATATTAGCAATCAACGTGGACCTGCACACAGATACAAATAACTTTGCTACCAACGAGTACAGAGAGGTTGTCAATCCCTCCGGCCTTGTCGTTTACAAAGGGTCAAACGCAAGTGATAATAGTGATAAGTTTTGCTGCAAATAGTAAGTAAAAGCGTAAAGTAAATAGCGAATGTGATCAGTGATGGTAATATGGACCGGGGTCCCATGATGTTCACTAGTGATGTCTCTCTCCCAAAAGACGATAAAACAGCTATGTGAGGTAAACGAATTACAGCTGGGCAATTGACAGGATTATGTGCGCAAACCAATGCTAACTATGTTACAAGAAAGGTAGAGGTTCAAAGCATGGGCGGTACGCCAAGGCAAGTAGACCGAAATCCATCTGCATCTACTACTAATCATCCACCTTGAGATATCTATCCAGAACATCTCGCTGGTATTAAGTTGCGAGTCCCACCCATAGTGTAAACTCAAAGCAACAGACAACTGCATTAAAAGAACTTTGCGTAAAGTAAACAATCCTTGCACCCGCGGGCACAAGCACCGTTGTTTTCCCCCTTGTGGCAACAATACATCCCCTAGATTCATGTTTCTGTCACTCAAGCTAGTCATCGAGGGGCATGAACCCACAATCAAGTATAACGTTCCCTCTTGGAGTCACTACCTACTACTTGGCCAAAGCAATAAATAACAACGGAGAACATGCAAGAATTACTTACGAACATAAATATAAAAGAGGAAGATCAAATATATTACTCAAACACAATCTGAACATAATCTCACAATCCATCGGATCCCAGCAAACTCAACATAGCAACAACATAAGAATTACATATGTGCCTCGATCATGTAGGGCAGCTCACGAGGACTAATTAGTGAAGCACAAGAACGGGAGGAGAACATCACATAGCTACTGGTCATGGACCCATGGTCCAAGGGAGACTACTCACAACTCATCCGGGAGGCGTCCATGATGGTGGAGAGGCTCCCGGTGGTGATCCTTCCCTCCGGCAGGGTGCCGGGAAGAGTTCTCCTGGCGCTCCCGATCTTGAAAGCGCGGCGGCGGCGGAACAGAGATGAGATCGCGAAAAAGGGTTTCCGTCTCGAGGGTTTCGGGACACGATATAAATATATGCCAAAGGGGGGCATCAGCGGAGGCCTGGGGGGCCCAGGCGCCCCCCCGGCGTGGCCAGGAGGGGGGCCGCGCCACCAGGGCGCCTGGAGCCCTGGTGGCCCCCCTCCGGCCCTACTTCGGCTGCCGGGAAGCTTCTGGAACGCTGATTTTTTATATATTTTTTCCGGAATTTTTCTGGCAGTTCTCGTAATGGGAAAACCTGAAATACAAAAACAGCAGAAAACAGAAACTGGCACTGGGGTGCACTGAGTTAATAGGTTAGTCCAAATATGATCAAAAGTGTATGGAAGTGTATAAATATCATAGCAATATCACCCAAAAGAGGCATGGAGCAAGCAGAAATTATAGATACGTTTTGGACGTATCACAAGCCTAGCAAACAAATGAGACTGTTGCAACACATTGATATCATTGAGAGTGCCCGACATACCAAAGAAGCAATGCCAAATCCATAAATCCTCAGATGATACGGCATCTAGCACAATCGTTGCATCACGAGACTTGCCACAATACATTCCTTGCCATGTCTTTGGGCATTTTTTTCATGTCTAATGCATACAATCGATACTACCTAGCATGCCCGACCAACCTCTCCTCTCATTAGATGCCATCAATTTCTTTGTGTCATCCTCGTTGGGTGTCCGAAGATACTCGGGACCAAAGACACAAATGATCATTTTTGCAAATCTACGCACTGACTCAATTGTGGTATCTTCACCAATGCGAAGGTACTCGTCGGCATAGTCAGCCGGAACGCCATATGCAATGACTCGCATAGCCGCCGAGATTTTTTTATATGCACTAAATCCTTTTAAGCCCGCGACATTCCTTCTTTGAGTAAAATACCGGCAATTTGCCTCGCAAGCTTGAACAAATTTCACAAAGAGGGATCGGCGCATTCGGTACCTTCTCCGGAAGAGGTGCGGAGGATACGTAGGATTCTCCGTGAAATAGTCTTGCATCAACATCTCGTTCCCAAGATGGCAATTCCGAGGAATGCACAGACGCCCGACAGTAGATCCTCGCCTCCTCTTTCGGTGCTCGTCTTCATGCTCCTTCACGGCAAGCGCCATGACTAATGTTTGCCGCCGAAAGGTCGCAAGCATGCTCTCAACATCCGACTCGTCCGAATCGGATAGCAAAAACTTCTCGCACGGGGTCAACTCCATCTATACACACACCGGCGCGTCAATCCAATACACAGCTCACAAAAAACATAAAAAGGGACTAACCGACGGCGGGGTGATCCCGGGGCGGCGACGGTGGTCGATTATTGG
>LR738710.1:567737160-567758539 GCA_902687465.1 Secale cereale | reverse complement strand
CCTCCCCTCCCGCGGCGCGCCCACGCGCGCCGGGGAGGATCTCCTGCTGCCGCGCACCTCGCCCCGCCTCCCTCCCCTCCCCCCCGCCGCCGCCGGCGAGCTCCGTCGGGCAAAGCCCGGTGGGCACGATGGCGGCGGAGCCACTCTTCCCCCTCCGCTTGTAGGCGCCGGCGCGGGGCGGCCCCTTCGAGTGGCAGCGTTGGATGTCCGCGGGATCCAGCAGCGCGGCGGCGGTCTCGCAGGGCGGCGGGGGGGCCTGCTGGTGGCGGCACTCCGGCTCCCTTCGTTTCGCGCGCGGCGGGGCGGCTGCGATGCTCCCGTCTCGGGAGGTGGCGCGCGGCCGGTCTCTTGCCGGATCCGGCCGGATCTTGCGTTGGGGGCCAACCGGCGGCGCGTGGCTCCGATGGTGCGTGCCCGGCGGCTCCGGTGCCTGGAGGTCGTCGGGCGATGCGGGTAGGGCAGCTGCCGGGCGTGGCCGCTGCTCCGGTCGTGGGCGACGGCGTGGGGAGGTCTCGGTGGTGACCTCCCGGTGTCGTGGCGGCTTCACGGTGGCTCGACGGATCTGTCCGCGGCAGCGGCCGGCTTCTCCGGTGTCGGCTCGTCTGCGGTCGGGCCGTCTCGACCTTCACCCCATCTCCTCGGCGCCCGGGCGCTACTCCCATCATTGGGCTGTCCTCTCCCAACTGCGGTCCACCGCTTGTCTCGCGTCCCGGTGCTGCAGGACCGAGCTCGTCCCGCGCCCGATGCGGCCGGACCGAGCTCGTCTCGCGCACAGTGCAACAGGACTGACCTTGTCCCCGTCTCGATGCTGCAGGACTGAGCTCGTCTCGCGCTCGGGACAGCAGGACGGGTCGGTGGATGCCAGTTTTGGCCGACCTATTGGGTCTCGACGCTGGGGGCGCCCAGGGGTCCGAAAGGTGGGACCTTTCCGCTCGTCTCTTACGTTGGGGTGCGACGGATCTCGGGTGAGGTGGTGTCGAGGTATTGGATGCTAGGGCGGCGGCCCTGGTGGTGGTAGCGCGGTGCTCGTGGGCAAAGCTCGTGCCTTGGTGCTGCCCGGTCACCATGGCCGTGTGGGCAGCGTGGTTGCCGGGGTGTGGCGTTCAGTGGCGATGAGTGTTGGCCGAGGTGAAAACCTGCTCTATCTTCGGACGGACCAGCGGCGGCGAAGATCGTTCCCTTCTTGAAGGCGTCGTCGCGGCTCTCATTGCCGTCATGCGGCTTGGGGGGAAACTCTGATCTTTGGATTGGGCGGTGGCGGCGCTCCGGCGTCGTTCCCTTCCTGAAGGCGCCGCCTTGGAGCGCATGGTTCGTCATATGTAGCTTCATCTCTGCGTGGTGGTAGTGCTAGGGGTGGTGTTGTTGCGCTCAACGCCTATGTATCCTTCCCTGGGTGTGTGCGTGTGTTGCGGTGGCATGGTGTGTGTTTGTATTGGATGCTTGTTGATTGGTGCTTTATATATAAAGCGGGGCGAAAGCCTTTTTCGGTAGTACTCCAGCTTGACATGTCAATAGTCCAAAAATATCAGCTTACCATCTCCGTTGTCATCTGCATAGAGCACGATGAAGACATACTTGATCATCGGTAAAAGGATGAGGGTGTATAGGATGAGCGAGAGGACACCCAAGATATCATCCTTGTCTTTGACGCCGTTAGGGAAGGTGCTCGAGTAACAATAGAGCGGCGACGTCCCAACATCCCCATAAATGATGCCGATGCTCTGAAATGCAAGATGTAGTACTTGTGTCCAGTTTCCCTGTGTCAGCCAAAAGGCACATTACTGTCAACTATAACCTGGAGGAACATGTTTCCTGCATCATAACCAAGTTGTGTGTGAAGCAGACCTCGGAGCCATGGCCTTTGATATTAGAGACCTTCTCCGCATCACCAATAAGTGAGTCTTGGCGCTCAAGCCGTTTGGTCGTCTCGATGCTCGGTGGGTTCTCAACTTCTCGTGACATCTGTGCTTGGTTGCTATTTTTGAGCACCTCCTAAGCTTTTGGAGGTATTTCTCCTATAGAAGGCAGACAATGCACACATATAAACAGCAATATATTTCCAACAAAACAGCATGAGCACACAGTAAACAATACTACAAAGCACTATAACAATTAACACGTTACAGGGAAAAATGTACGAACTGAGCAAGTAAAAAGTATTAGACAGTGAACATGTACTCCCTCCGTTCCTAAATATATGGCGTTTTGGTAGTTCAATCCTAAATATATGGTGTTTTGAACTACCAAAATGCCATATATTTAGGAACGGAGGGAGTATGTAGTAAACACTACTTCCTCCCTTCCATAATGTAGTGCATATAGATTTTTTGAAAAGTAAAATTTCGACCAAGTTTATAGAGAAAAATATCTACATCTAGTAGAATATGAAATACATATCATTAGATATATCATGAGGCATATTTTCGTATTTTTTATGTTTGGTATTGTAGATATACATATTTTTCTATATAAACTTGGTCAAGGTTTAACTTCTGAAAAAAAATCTACATGTACTACATTATGGAACGAAAGGAAGAGTAAACATTCACAAATAAAACACCGGCAGGCAGCCGCACCATCTCATAAATAAAGGTATCATCCAGAGATTACAAGCGCACAGTTAAAATTCTTCAAAAAATCGGATACTACCATTTTGGAGGGCCCGATAATCAAGCTAGAAAACTGGATAGTTTTACTCTGCCAGACATTAGCAATACTATCCTATGCCATATCCCATACACCGGATATGGAATAGGGGCGGATAATACGCAGGTGTAAAAAACCTCTGAACATATCCTATACCACTGGTTTAAGAAATGATTGGTCCTAGCCATTTTCACCCCTAAATATCACTACTGGTTGTCTGGTTGTCTGGTTGTAAGCACTAAACACCAGCACAAGGTGGTATAACGGCATTTTAATATGAGGAATAATCCCATGCTACAAGGAATGGGTTGGCCCAACACTGGCGAAGCATACATAGATGGACTGGTTGTGTTTCGTCAACAGATTACGGTTTTGGATGAACTGATTCGTGTATGAAACTCAACATACTGGGTTTGAGATTATGATTGCACAAACTCGCAATTTCAAGGACAAAAACAATCGTGACAGTTAACAGTCCAGTGGCGAGGCCAAGATGGAAATGATCACTAAGCGTCTGGGTCTAGATTTAAGGATAGATGAAAGTATAAGTGGACATGTAAATGGAATGTAACTGGATTTACTTTTCGCCTTACGCCCCAAAGGTTCAACTATATATTGTGGACAACAATGACGGCACAGGAAAATGTAAATGGATTTACCGGTTGAGTTGGGTAAACTAGTTGGTTCATTTCATGGCTCATGGATGATGGATCTTAGCATCCTTAAGACAAACTCATCCTGTATAGACGACCAGCGATGCTTGGAGGTAGCCTGCATCGAGTGGATTGGAACGGATCGCTCTTTACCAGTCCGCTGGCCCACTCTTTGCCAATATTGCTTTGCTCGCTGCCTCACCTGATGTACCTAAAAAAGAACAAAAAATAATTTGGTTTGCCGCATCTGCTATGGTACGGATATAAAAAACCTGTGTCCACAAATCCTGCGCGCGCCATAGATAATACCGATAATAATATTTCCAAAAAAGAAAAGAAGCATACTACCTCGCGAAGCAAATGTCGGGGAAGAAGAACAAGGGAAGACAGGAAGGAGACCGGAGGGCGGAGAGGAGAAGAGGGGACACAGGCAGCCGCGGCCACGGCGCCCCGTACTTGTAGCGCAGGGAACGACCCTGTGGTGAGGAGGAGGGGATCATTCGGCCGCGCTCCGCGAAGCACGGAGGAGCGGATTCGAAGGTCGGCCGCATCGCGTGCCGTGGGCCGAGCCGTTGCGCTCGCCGAGCAGGAACGACGGATAGCCAACGCGTGTTTTGGGGTCCTTTCCCCATCGATCTTGGCCATCGTTTATTTGGGGTCTTTGTAGCCGTCCAATCGATAACTTTATTTTAAGGTGCCAACACCGATCTAGTATTTGCACAATAAAAAGATACACACTGAATTATGAGGAGAAATGGGTCCAATCGCTAGCTGGGTCTTCTACCCTAAGAACTCTAGCACGCCCCGCATCCGGCCCGAACCCGCATAATTTCGACGATTATACGGGCTTGGTTCATTTTTCAGGCCAGATCAGAGTCTGCATCGGTGTCCGACCCGTAAATATTTTTGCCGCAGCCCGCAAACACTATCCCCGAACCAGTATAATTGCGGGCTTGCGAGGCAGATGCGGGTCGAAACCCTATCCCCCGCAGCCGCGTTTGCCCCCATTCCCCACCGCTGTGACGTCCGAAGACCGACGCTCCAGAAGATTCCAGATGTTTCGGGTTTTCCCGTGTGTTTCATTTGTGCTTGCTTTATTTATTTTTCATTGCATCATGTCATCATTCCATCATGTCATTATTTTTTTGCAACTCAAATAAATAAATCGTGTGGATCTTTGGTCCATTTAAATCAAGGGAATTCACATATTGATTTCTCTTACAACATATTCAAAGCCTCTCAATATTTAGAGAGATATATTTAAATTATTCCATTATTATGGAATTCACCATAACAAACTTGCATCTTAATTCCCTCTTGTTTTTAAATATTTTAAATATTTTAAATCCTTCATCTTCTCCATTTATTCATCCTCTAGTTGTGGAGCTTTGATATATCAAAGTAGCCACATGCCAGATGCTAGTTCAATTCCTATTTATTTGGCTCTTCCAAATAAATATTTGGCTCTTCCAAATAAATATTTGGCTTCTCTGTTTTTTTTTAAATTAGTAGAGGAGACCTTTTTTCTCTTAATCGAGGCTGGCCCATCTCTCCTTTTGTTTTTTTCCTTTCTCTGCGTTTTAGCCCACAACCATCTGGCCATCTGGGCCTCCTACCAACCGGCCCATTAGGCCATCTCCTAACCCTAGCCGCACCCCGTCGCTCCCTCCTCTCCCTCGATCCACCTCGCTCCCTCTCCCTCAGCGCCGCAGCGCACCCTCCTAGCCCGATCCCCATCTTCCTCCCTTCTCTCTCGCACGCCCGACCCCCTCCCGCTCGATCCACCTCGCCTCCCGCTGTTCTCCTCTGCCAGGAGCTCCCTCAAGCCGGCCCCCCTCCGCCTCCGCGCAGGGAACCGCACCCCGCCGCAGCCGAGCTGCTCTGGACCACCGCCCGGCCAGGAGACCGCCGCGTCCCCGCCTCGCCTCGCCATGACGCCCGCGGGCCGGCCTTGCCGCGTCCCCGCCGCGGCCTTGCCACGTCATCGACCCCGTCGCCGAGGAGCGTCGCCACTGCCCTCGCGTGCACCACCGGAGCGGCCATCTTCGACGAGCTCCATCCCGCAAGTCCGTCCTCCCGCGCCGGAGCTCTGCTTTGCATCACCGTCGGCGAGCCGTCCGCCCAAGCACCTCCTCGTCGTCCCGCGCCTTGGCTGCCACGTCTCCACTCCGCTTCCTCCCTGTTGTGCCCTTTAGGCCCTTGCTGCTGCCTTGCTTTTCGCCGAGAGGACAAGGACACCGAGTTTGGTGCGCACCGATGCTAGATGCGCGCCAAGTTCACCCAGATCGCCAAGATGCACCCATGGGTTGTTTTCGCCAAGTTCAACCACCAGCGAACCAGGGCTTTTTGCCTTGCTCATTTTGGGCGGCCGAGAACACCTCAAGTTCGACTACAAGGAAGACCCCCAAGTACCACGACGCCGAAACATCAAGTTCATCTACGAAAACATGTATGACCGTCGTCGAGACTGCAAGTACCACTACATCGATGTGTTCGACTACCGTCGTTCCTCGAGGGCACCGCAAGTGTCAAGTTCGTGACCGATACATGTACGACTACCGTCGCCCCGGAAACGATGGATTCGTCAAGTACCGCTCCGAAATGGAATGTGTACCTCTACGTCAACGAGGACCCCGACGCCCCGTGTACGACTACGAACGGAACGACTACTTCCCACTACGAACGTGTTCAACTACTTCCCTCGACGTCTCGAACCACCCCGAATCTGCACGCTACAAAGGTATACCACCGAGACGACCCCGTGGATGAACGCTTGTGAATGTGTGTTGTATGAGATGAAGTACTTGTTTGCGTCGTGCCCGTTGTGCCCCTCTTTTGTCGTCGACCCGTGGGAACCCGGAAGCCGGGAGCACCCCATCATCTTGTTCGACACGTTCACGCCACCTTCTCATTTGCATCGGCATCTCGACGAGTTATCGGATCATCGGAACATTGCCGTGGCACCGTTTCCATTCTCGTCGCCATGACACCCCTTTCTTTTCCGTCGTGGCGACCAAATGCTTCATCTCTTGTTAATTGTCAACTTTTGCATAAAACTTGAAAATGTCATCCGCATCATGATAACAACATTTAGATGGTTAAAAATTGTTGTTGCTTCAATAATTTCTAAATGACATGAGGAGTTTCCGGAATTGTTGTTGTTATTTGCGGCCTCATTTAAATTGACTAGATAGTGTAGTTTTGCTCATGCTTCACCTCTTGCCATGTTTAATAAAAACATTAATCTTGTCTTGTTAATAAACGAGAGTCAACTAAATAAATAAATTGTGGTGTTTCGTCAATATGCAACTCGTTGCATATTGAGCTCCACTTAACTTGTAGTACTTGTTTGTGCACTTTACCATGCCATGCATATTTTAACCGGGCATGCATCATACTTGTTTGTGCATCATATGCCATGTTTGAGCTTGTTTGTTTACTGTGTTGTTTGCTTCTTTCCGGTATGCTTCTCTTGATAGCTTCGGTTTCGTTCCGGAGTTGTGAGGTTTTGTCCGACTACTTCATGGACTTGATCTTCTTCCTTGCGGAATCCCAGGCAAGATGACCTTACCCAGATATCACTACTACCTTTGCCTATGCTAGATGTCTCGCTCTGTAGATATTGCCTCGATGCCTATGTCTGTTTGTCAGCCTCCTATTGTTGCCATGAAACCTCTAACCTTTGACACCTTCCTAGCAAACTGTTGTTTGGCTATGTTACCCGCTTGCTCAGCCCCTCTTATAGCGTGGTTAGTTGCTGATGAAGATGAAGATTGCTCCATGTTGGAACTTGTTGTTGAAATATCACAATATCTCTTAATTATTTTAACACACCTATATACTTGGCAATGGGTGGAAGGCTTGGCCTTTTGCTCGGTGTTTTGTTCCACTCATGCCACCTTAGGACCCGTTAAACCGGTGTTATGTTCCCGGATTTTGCGTTCCTAACACGGTTGGGGTTTATGCCCCCCCACGATAACCCGCTTAGCGCTAAAGCTTTTCCAGCAAGGCCAACTTTGGTTCTACATTTGCCTAACAACTAAAACTTGCATAGGGAGTAATTAACCCTTTTCTTAATCAACAACCCGGGCCAGTGCTCCACATGAGTGTTGGTCCAAACTGGGGGTTCTGCGGGGCCACCTCAGGGAAACTCTAGGGCTGGTAAAAACCTGTAGAATCGCCCATCCAGTCGTGGCCTGAGACGAGATACACGCGGCTACTATCAGGGTGTCGGCACACCAGGAGGTCTTGCTGGATTAGTTTTACCTTTGTCGAAATTTCTTGAGCACGGGATTCCGAGAATACTCGGGTCTTCCCACCTTGGAGTTGCGACTTTGCAGATCGTGAGCTTGTGATGGGCTAAGTTGGGACACCCCTGCAGGGTTTGATCTTTCGAAAGCCGTGCCCGCGGTTATGTGGCAGATGGGAATTTGTTAATATCCGGTTGTAGAAAACATGACACTCTATCCTTAAGAATACACTACCGTGTGAGTTCCATGATTGTCTCTTCTCGAAGGGGTTTCGAGAAGAAGAACACGGTGGGGTTATGTCTCACGTGAGTAGTTAGGATCACTTCGTGATCACCTGGCGATCATTGGCACTTGATCTCTTCTCGCTATAAACTCGTAAGCTAGTTGCTTAGTGCTTGCTGCAAACACTTTATTACCCCCCTCCTCACCTAAAGGCTTTGTTAGTTTTGATACCCGGGAACGGGATTGCTGAGTCCTCCGCGGCTCACAGATTACTACACACACCAGATGCAGGTACGTCCGAGAACAGTGCAGGAGGTGGATCAGAACTTCAGTGGGAGTTCGATGAAGAGCGTAGCCGTATGTATGTGACGTGTTCGACGATCAGTAGTGGTTCCTACTAGGGGCGATCTGGACCTTGTGTTGTTTATTTATGGTATCTTTCATTTGGATTTTCGTCCGTAGTCGTACTCTGATGTTATTTGGATGATGTATGTTTATGTAATACATTGTGTGACGTGGCGAGTGTAAGCCAACTAATTTTTTGCAATGTCATCCCTCTTTTACATGAGTCGTGCAAAGATACCATACTTGAGATCATTTTAGTATGATATTATACCTTTAAGTCGTGCCTCGATATGTGGGAGGTATAATCTCATACTGGGCATTACAAGTTGGTAATCAGAGCCTTCTCCGACCTAGGAGCCCCCACTGATTAATAGAATCGTTGACGGTTGAGTCTAGGCACACACATGAAAATGTTTTGAGTCCTATATATATATCGGAGAGTAGGATTTCTTTTTACTCCTCATCCCTTTATCACTCTGGTGAGGACTCCTGACCATTACTTATCTCTTCTACTCTCAAAAATTCACTAACTTTTTTTAGGATCACGCGAGTATTGTTTGGATTGTTCCGATGTCTTTGTGACGAGAACATTGTTCTCGATGCCTCCTGTCATTAGGGGTTGTGGCAGTGTCCCGGGGAGTTGAGCTCCGAGGTGTTGTCCTCACAAACATATCGCAACGGTTCTAGAATACTTAAGACGGCCGACATCAAAAACTCTTCTATGCGGTTGGTGGCAAGATAACCCCGACATCACCCAGTACTGAGGAGGTAGTTCGGGAGTATTGCCATGGCTTGTATAGCAGATGCGTTTCGAAGGTCCGAGGTAAACGGTTTCCGGAAATAACTGGTTATGTGTTGAAGGATGGATACAGCTGGATGTAGGATTAGAGTTGAGTGCGCGGTGCTTCCCCTGTATCCCCAACACCTGATTGCATAACTGGAAACTTTCGGAAATTAATAGGTGGGTTCATCTAGTAGTTCGTAGGCATTCTTCCAACGAGTGCATGATATGGAGTACGGGGTTCAACATTGAGTGAAGAGGTTTTATGGGCGTTGTTCCAATCGGGAGTTGCATCTTAAAGGGTCCTTGGCTATGCTGATCGGGGATTGCAAAACCCTTTTGTAACACGTTCCATAAGCTTTCAGCACGAATATGTGGAACGAAACTTCAATCTTGTATTTGTTCTATCTGCTCCTTGTTTTTTTATTTACCTTTTGTTCTCCCAAGTGGCTTTCGACAAGTTGATGTACCTACGGAATTCATTCATTCAATTCTCCGTTCGAATGATATTGTGAAGATTTTGTTGCAACATATCTTTCCTTTGTTTTTGTTTTGATTATGGTATTTGAGTTGCTTCGATGTCAAGTGTTGATTTCATACCTTTCCTAAGCGGTGTTCTCATATTTCTATGGGAGTGCTAATCCTTCTTGATTATCGAGATTGCTATGGTAAATCCTTTTCAACCGGTGTGCCTTCTCTTCAAGTTATTCCATACGGACGCCATTGAGAAATCTGACGATTTGTCTGTTTTCATTTATCCCAAATTGTCTTGTTTTCCCCGCCCTCCCTCCCTTCTTCTTCTCGGAACAAGAAATTCTAAAATGAAGTATCCATTTTATTCATGTGATGTTTCTTTATTCATTTCCTTCAATGTTTTTACCCGGTGTTTTCTCGTGAAGGTACTCAGGAAACTTCAAGTTCATCATTCTTTTGTTCTCAAATTCTGCCGGTGGATTTAATTCAAGCTTCAGTCATGACTATATCCTTCCTCTCATTTCACATGTTAAAATTTCTTACCCAAGGCTCTCTTGTTTATTCAACTCTCTCTATTCATATCTGGAGTGTACAAGATATCTCAGAAGATTCGTGTTTCAATTATTAATCCGTTCAAGCTATTTTTCGAGGTTGTTATCTCGCCCAAGTCATTTAATTCAACCGGTGCATTATCTCTCAAGCAATCTTTTTCAACGATGATTTCTTTTGAGTGGGCCCTAACCCACAGGTCTTTTTCCAGGATCTTATCCGACTCTTCTTTTTCCGGAGTTATTCTCAAATTCTTTTCAAGTTTGACATAAGAATAAATTGTCATCAGTCATATGCCTTCTCCAAGATCGCTTTCAAATTCTTTTCACCTTTGGTTCAACCTTTTAATTCTTCATTCCGGAGTGCCTCAACAATTCATGGTGGTGTATCTCATCGTCTTCTCAGGTTGGGAGGACCGGAAAAGAGTTTCTCTTAAATCTTGGCCGTTCTCTTGAAGATTCGTGGTTCTAGCTTCTTGCCATCCTCATTATTGTTTCGATCACGAGGAATCTTTTTATACCCTTCCGAAGCATTTCATGAATTCTTTCCATTGTGATCCTCCGAAGGCCATCATTTCAGAAGATTTCTTCGTTCTCAGTTTTCAACTTCGTCCTCCAACTATTCTTATTGATGCCTCTTCGTTCGTCTCCATATTCTTCTGGTGCTTTGTTCAAGTATTCTGTAATCAGTCCGCGATCTCTTCGTTCTCTTGTACCTAAATTTCCTCAAGTGCTTATTCTTCCCGGTGGATTATTCTTTTCCATCACCTCGTTTCAATTCTTACGGTGGTTCGTTCAAGATTTCTCTTCCTTTGTTATCGTACTAATTCATTTGTTCTTTTCATAATCCTACCGGTGCTTTGTTGAATACTTTCCCAAGTTTGTGCGAGATCTCTATTTAATTCTTTGCAACAAGAATAAGTAGTATGCAAAATCCATTGTTAGTCACCAATTTAAATTGGTCAAGGATAAGCATGACATAATTCTTATTCTTATTTCTTCAGGGTGATTTAATTCCTTTGTCTAAAGTTCGTCCATGATATCAAATTATTGGTTGTTCATCTTTTCTTTCCGGAGTTCCAAGTTTTCTCTTTATCTCATTACAAAGCTTCATCTAAGCATTGCAAGGCTTCAATCTTATTCTTTTCATCCTTTTCTTACCGGAGTTCATCTTGGTGGTTCATCATGATTTAATTCATCCTCGAAGTGTTTGTCAAGATTCTTGATCAATGAGCTCAACTATTCTTCTTCTTGCATTCTGAAGTGCAATTACTTCTACATTATCTCTTGAGGTGGTGTTATGTCATTCATGATAATTTGAGTTCATGTTTCATGATTCACATGTTGTCTAGAATGAGGTATTTTAAATCCATCAATCTCTTCGTCTGAGTTACCTTGGTATAGATTTCACCTAAAGCCTTCCATTGGTAATGTTGCTATTGTGGTGCTTATCAATGATCCAAGTTATCTCTTTATCATCGTGATGGAAGAAGTTTTTCGTCTCCTTGTTGATCTCAATCCAATCAAATGTTTTTGTAAGTGGCTGGTTGTCACCTCATAATTTTGAGATATTTTCCATAAGCCCACAACAATCTTATTCTTTTGTTGTTGATTAATTTCAACAACTCCATTTAACCATTCTTCGTAAGGATGTTTTTCTAATTCATTTGTGGTAGAAGTTATCATTTTTCTTCTACTTTCTTTCTTCCTAACGTTCTAGCTTCTATTCCGGAGGTATTGTAATATTGATATCTTCGTTCCATCATCTCTTTTGCCAAGATCATGTTCTTTTCCTTTCTGGTCCATTTAACAGGAGTGTTGTGTCCACCATCCAGGTTTTTGTGATCTTATCAAGTTTTGCCTTTCTTTTCAACCGAAGTGCTGTCTGAATCCTTCTTACCCTTGTGCCATTCTTCCAATTGTTCTGGAGGAAGTGTATTGTTGATTTCATCAAAGATCATCCAATCTTCTCAAGCTCATGTTAATTCCTTCCATTTACAGTCGGAGTGCTGTCCAAATTCTTTCGTTCTTATTCCTTCTCGACCTTGTTTTAACCTGAGTGGTTTCATTGCCTATCTTGTCACATAAGCTCTTCATTCTTGTAATGTACCTTGTTCCTTTTTTTTCTAACGGAGTGTTTTCATCTTCATTCATCTCCTTTGTATTCTTTCATACAATTTGTTCAACCTCTCAAGGTTCGTGGTTTCACTCGTTTGTCAAAGAAGCAACTTTGTTTTACCTCTTCGTTTATCCTCTTTTATCCGGTGCCATCTCTAGGATCTCGGGTCGAGATCCTCTGTTAGTGTGGGAGAGTTGCGACGCCCGAAGACCGACGCTCCAGAAGATTCCAGATGTTCCGGGTTTTCCCGTGTGTTTCATTTGTGCTTGCTTTATTTATTTTTCATTGCATCATGTCATCATTCCATCATGTCATTATTTTTTTGCAACTCAAATAAATAAATCGTGTGGATCTTTGGTCCATTTAAATCAAGGGAATTCACATATTGATTTCTCTTACAACATATTCAAAGCCTCTCAATATTTAGAGAGCTATATTTAAATTATTCCATTATTATGGAATTCACCATAACAAACTTGCATCTTAATTCCCTCTTGTTTTTAAATCTTTTAAATCCTTCATCTTCTCCATTTATTCATCCTCTAGTTGTGGAGCTTTGATATATCAAAGTAGCCACATGCCACATGTTAGTTCAATTCCTATTTATTTGGCTCTTCCAAATAAATATTTGGCTTCTCTGTTTTTTTTTAAATTAGTAAAGGAGACCTTTTTTCTCTTAATCGAGGCTGGCCCATCTCTCCTTTTGTTTTTTTCCTTTCTGTGCGTTTTAGCCCACAACCATATGGCCATCTGGGCCTCCTACCAACTGGCCCATTAGGCCAGCTCCTAACCCTAGCCGCACCCCGTCGATCCCTCCTCTCCCTAGATCCACCCCGCTCCCTCTCCCTCAGCGCCGCAGCGCCCCCTCCTAGCCCGATCCCCATCTTCCTCCCTTCTCTCTCGCACGCCCGACCCCCTCCTGCTTGATCCACCTCGCCTCCCACTGTTATCCTCCGCCAGGAGCTCCCTCGAGCCGGCCCTCCTCCGCCTCCGCGCAGGGAACCGCACCCCGCCGTAGCCGAGCTGCTCTGGACCACCGGCTGGCCAGGAGACCGCCGCGTCCCCGCCTCGCCTCGCCATGACGCCCACGGGCCGGCCTTGCCGCGTCCCCGCCGCGGCCTTGCCACGTCACCGACCCCGTCACCGAGGAGCGTCACCGCCGCCATCGCATGCACCACCGGAGCGGCCATCTTCGACGAGCTCCATCCCGCAAGTCCGTCCTCCCGCGTCGGAGCTCTGCTCTGCATCACCGTCGGTGAGCCGTCCGCCCAAGCACCTCCTCGTCGTCCCGCGCCTTGGCCGCCACGTCTCCACTCCGCCTCCTCACTGCTGTGCCCTTTAGGCCCTTGCTGCTGCCTTGCTCTTCGCCGAGAGGACAAGGACACCGAGTTTGGTGCGGACCGATGCTAGATGCGCGCCAAGTTCACCCAGATCGCCAAGATGCACCCATGGGTTGTTTTCGCCAAGTTCAACCACCGATGAACCAGGGCTTTTTGCCTTGCTCATTTTGGGCGGCCTAGAACACCTCAAGTTCGACTACAAGGAAGACCCCCAAGTACCACGACGCCGAAACATCAAGTTCATCTACGAAAACGTGTATGACCGTCGTCGATTCTGCAAGTACCACTACATCGACGTGTTCGACTACCGTCGTTCCCCGAGGGCACCGCAAGCGTCAAGTTCGTGACCAATACATGTACGACTACCGTCGCCCCGGAAACGATGGATTCGTCAAGTACCTCTCCGAAACGGAACGTGTACCTCTACGTCAACGACGACCCCGACGCCCCGTGTACGACTACGAACGGAACGACTACTTCCCACTACGAACGTGTTCAACTACTTCCCTCGACGTCTCAAACCACCCCAAATCCGCACGCTACAAAGGTATACCACCGAGACGACCCCGTGGATGAACGCTTGTGAATGTGTGTTGTATGAGATGAAGTACTTGTTTGCGCCGTGCCCGTTGTGCCCCTCTTTTGTCGTCGACCCGTGGGAACCCGGAAGCCGGGAGCACCCCATCATCTTGTTCGACATGTTCACGCCACCTTCTCTTTTGCATCGGCATCTCGACGAGTTGTCGGATCATCGGAACGTTGCCGTGGCACCGTTTCCATTCTCATCACCATGACACTCCTTTCTTTTCCGTCGTGGCGACCAAATGCTTCATCTCTTGTTAATTGTCAACTTTTGCATAAAACTTGAAAATGTCATCCGCATCATGATAACAACATTTAGATTGTTAAAAATTGTTGTTGCTTCAATAATTGCTAAATGACATGAGGAGTTTTCGGAATTGTTGTTGTTATTTCCGGCCTCATTTAAATTGACTAGATAGTGTAGTTTTGCTCATGCTTCACCTCTTGCCATGTTTAATAAAAACATTAATATTGTCTTGTTAATAAACGAGAGTCAACTAAATAAATAAATTGTGGTGTTTCGTCAATATGCAACTCGTTGCATATTGAGCTCCACTTAACTTGTAGTACTTGTTTGTGCACTTTACCATGCCATGCATATTTTAACCGGACATGCATCATACTTGTTTGTGCATCATATGCCATGTTTGAGCTTGTTTGTTTACTGTGTTGTTTGCTTATTTCCGGTATGCTTCTCTCGATAGCTTTGGTTTCGTTCCGGAGTTGTGAGGTTTTGTTCGACTACTTCATGGACTTGATCTTCTTCCTTGCGGAATCCCAGGCTAGATGACCTTACCCAGATATCACTACTACCTTTGCCTATGCTAGATGCCTCGCTCTGTAGATATTGCCTCGATGCCTATGTCTGTTTGTCAGCCTCCTATTGTTGCCATGAAACCTCTAACCTTTGACACCTTCCTAGCAAACCGTTGTTTGGCTATCTTACCCGCTTGCTCAGCCCCTCTTATAGCGTGGTTAGTTGCATGTGAAGATGAAGATTGCTCCATGTTGGAACTTGTTGTTGGAATATCACAATATCTCTTAAATATTTTAACACACCTATATACTTGGCAATGGGTGGAAGGCTTGGCGTTTTGCTCGGTGTTTTGTTCCACTCATGCCACCTTAGGACCCGTTAAACCGGTGTTATGTTCCCGGATTTTGCGTTCCTAACACGGTTGGGGTTTATTGGCCCCCCTCGATAACCCGCTTAGCGCTAAAGCTTTTCCAGCAAGGCCCAACTTTGGTTCTACATTTGCCTAACAACTAAAACTTGCATAGGGAGTAATTAACCCTTTTCTTAATCAACAACCCGGGCCAGTGCTCCACATGAGTGTTGGTCCAAACTGGGGGTTCTGCGGGGCCACCTCGGGGTAACTCAAGGGCTGGTAAAAACCTGTAGAATCGCCCATCCGGTCGTGGCCTGAGACGAGATACGCGCGGCTACTATCAGGGTGTCGGCACACCGAGAGGTCTTGCTGGATTAGTTTTACCTTTGTCGGAATATCTTGAGCACGGGATTCCGAGAATACTCGGGTCTTCCCACCTTGGAGTTGCGACTCCGCAGATGGTGAGCTTGTGATGGGCTAAGTTGGGACACCCCTGCAGGGTTTGATCTTTCAAAAGTCGTGCCCGCGGTTATGTGGCAGATGGGAATTTGTTAATATCCGGTTGTAGAAAACATGACACTCTATCCTTATGAATACACTACCGTGTGAGTTCCGTGATTGTCTCTTCTCGAAGGGGTTTCGAGAAGAAGAACACGGTGGGGTTATGTCTGACGTGAGTAGTTAGGATCACTTCGTGATCACCTGGCGATCGTTGGCACTTGATACGTCCAAAACGTATCTATAATTTCTGCTTGCTCCATGCCACTTTTGGGTGATATTGCTATGATATTCATACACTTCCATACACTTTTGATCATATTTGGACTAACTTACTAATCCAGTGCACCCCTGTGCCAGTTTCTGTTTTCGGCTGTTTTTGTATTTCGGGTTTTCACGTTTCGAGAACTGCCGAGAAAAATCCAGAAAAATTATATAAAAAATCAGCGTACCGGAAACAACACTGCGTCCGAAGGGCAGCCGGGGGGGGGGGGCACAGGGGCTCCAGGCGCCCTGTGGGCGCCCCCCCCCTGCGCCGCACCGAGGGGGGGGGCGCCTGGGCCCGCCGAGGCTCCCCCTGTGCCCTACTTTGGCATATATTTAAAGGGTCCCCCGTAACCCTCAGAGCAGGACTTCTTTTCACGATCCCATCTCTGTTCCGCCGCCGCCGCCGCTTCCAAGATAGGGAGCACCAGGAGAACTCTTCCCGGCACCCTGCCGGAGGGGAGGATCACCACCGGGAGATTCTCCACCACCATGGACGCCTCCCGGATGACTCGTGAGTAATCTCCCTTGGACCATGAGTCCATGACCAGTAGCTATGTGATGTTCTCCTCCCGTTCTTGTGCTTCACTAATTAGTCCTCGTGAGCTGCCCTACATGATCAAGGCACCTATGTAATCCTTATGCTGTTGCTATGTTGAGTTTGCTGGGATCCGATGGATTATGAGATTATGTTCAGATTGATCTTGAGTAATATATTTGATTCACCTCTTTTATATTTTAGTTCATAAGTAATTCTTGCATGTTCTCCGTTGTTATTTATCGCTTTGGCCGAGTAATAGGTAGTGACTCCAAGAGGGAACGTTATGCTCGATTGTGGGTTCATGCCCCTCGATGACTGGCTTGAGTGACAGAAACATGAGTCTAGGGGATGTGCTGTTGCCACAAGGGGGAAAACAACGGTGCTTGTGCCCGCGGGTGCAAGGATTGTTTACTTTACGCAAAGTTCTTTTAATGCAGTTGTCTGTTGCATTGAGTTTACACTATGGGTGGGACTCGCAACTTAATACCAGCGAGATGTTCTGGATAGATATCTCAAGGTGGATGATTAGTAGTATATATTGATGGATTTCGGTCTACTTACTTTGGCGTACCGCCCATGCTTTGAACCTCAACCTTTCTTGTAATGTAGTCAGCATTGGTTTGCGTTCGTGGTCCTGTCAATTGCCCAACTGTAATTTGTTACCTCACATAGCTGTTTTATCGTCTTTTGGGAGAGAGACATCACTAGTGAACATCATGAGATTCCGGTCCATATTACCATCATTGATCACATACACTATTTACTTTTCGCTATTTATTTACTATTGCAAAAACTATCTATCACTACTATCATTGCTTTTAACCCTTTGTGAACTACAAGGCCGGAGAGATTGACAACCTCTCTGTACTCATTGGGAGGAAAGTTATTTGTATCTGTGTGCAGGTCCACGTTGATTGCTAATTGCGCCGTTAGCAGTTGACACCTACTTGTTGAACCTAGGAGTCTCTGGGGATTCGATCCTTGGCATCTTTGCTAGGGGAAAACACTTCTACTTACTGCATCTTACACCTTCCACTTGGGGTAACCAACGAGGGGTTCGAGGCCCATCAAGAAGTATTTTCTGGCGCCGTTGCCGGGGACTCCACTCTTCAGGATAGGGGAATTGCATGCTATCTTTTACCTTTGCTTTTTAGTCTTGTTAGTTTACCTTTCATATTTGCTTTAGTTTCTTTTATCGAAAATCACAAAAATAGTTATCTTGCTTGCTTGCTATTATGGGTTCTACCAAAAACACTAAATGGGAGGAGTACACCCCTACTTCCATTGCCCCACTTATCTCTGACGGGGTTTACAAAAAAGATAAACCTTGTGATTACACTAGTTATGACGGAGAGTTATGCCCATGGCATGGTCTTCCAGGAAAAAAGTATGAGCCTCGGTTTAAAATTGCTCCTAAGCTTCCCCAAACTTGGGAAGATGTTCAAACTCTTATAATAGAGAGCGAATTAAACAAAGAGGATGACACTACAATTCTGCCCACTAATGATAAAATTGATTTTGATAATTGTAGTATTTCAGAAGTTGTCACATTTCTACAAGGAATGGCTAAAGATCCCAACACTAGCACGCTTAATCTTGCCTTCACAGAGCATGTCACTAATGCTCTTATCAAAGCTAGGGAGGAGAAACTTAGAGTAGAAGCCTCCATACCTAGAAAGCTAGAAGATGGTTGGGATTCTATGATTAAAATTAAGATAAATAACTTCTCATTCTTTGCTTTATGTGATATTGTAGCCAGTACTTCTATTATGCCCAAAAGACTATATGATATGCTTAAATTGAAATCTTTTGATTCTTGTTCTTTTGGTAATGTTCTCGTTGATTCTTCCATAAAGAAACCTTTGGGGAGGATCGACGATGTTCTTATTGTTGTCAATGATAATTATGTGCCCGTTGATTTCACTATTATGGATATTGAATGTGATCCTTCTTGTCCAATTATTTTGGGACGTCCCTTTTTGCGCACCGTTGGTGCTGTCATTCACATGAAAGAGGGTAATATAAAATTTCAGTTTCCTCTCAAGAAAGGGATGGAACACTTCCCTCGTAAGAAGGTCAAGTTACCTTTTGAGTCCGTTGTACGGGCTAGCTATTCTTTTACTCTTGATAAAACTTGATCTATGCATTATGCCTAGCTTAAAGGCATAAAAGAAAGCGCTTTTGGGAGGCAGCCCACATTAATAAAATTTTTGTTTTTGTTGTGTCTTGATGTTGTTTACTGCTGTAGCATCATCATTGTATCTTTACTTTTCATATTTGTGCCAAGTATAGCCTCTGATTGCTCGAAAGTTCAAAAGTTGTGAGGTGCTGTCCAGGAAACAGATTCTGTCCTTGGATAGAAAAATTCGTATAAAATCACCAGATCATCTTTTTGGTCTGAATTTTTTCGACAGCGTTCTCTATATAATTGTCTTTCGTGCATCAGTTCTGAGTTTTTTGATTTGAGTTGCAGAAGTATCCCGAATAGGTCAATTACTGCCTGCTGTTCTGTTTTTCACAGATTCTGTCCTGTTTTGCCTTACCTTCACTTTGCAAATTAAGAACTTGCTTTTTCTTTGCAAAAACCTTTTGGCAATCTTGAGAAACAGTAGAAATTCAAGAATATCCTTATTTCCAGCAAGGTATAATTATTTTATTAAGGGTACTAACCTCGCTAATCAGATTATGATGAGTTGTGTATGAAGGGAGTTTTCAAGTGTGCGAGGGAAGATGATAAAAAGATTCAGGAGTGTCAAGCGCTCAAGCTTGGGGATGCCCCCGTGCACCCCCAAGAAATATTCAAGGATACTCAAGCGTCTAAGCTTGGTGATGCCCCCCGTGCATCCCCTTCTCCATCAACATTATCAGTTCGTCTTTCGTTCCGCTATATTTTTATCACTTCATGTGTTATGTGCTATGCTTGGAGCGTCTTGCTTTTAGTTTTCTTTTTAGTTTTTCATAACGAGTCGGAACCCAGCATTCCTTTATGTGGGAGATAAACACGCTCCACCTCTACCTAGAACATTACATAGAATTTTTCATGTCTATCTATGTTGTGTGTGTTCTTTGTCTTTTAACTAGCTACCATCGTGCTTTGCTCTTAGTATTCATGCTTATCTTTTCAAGAGCTTTTATTTAGTTGGTTGCTTGAACTCTCTTTAATTACCATGCTCACCTTATTAAGAGAGTTTGCTTCCGTTGCATTGGTTAATGTGTCTATGATAAAGATGCTACTTTCATGATGGTGCTTAGTAGTTCAGGTTATCTTTTGGTTAATCTTAAATAGCTGGGGGGTTCCCAATGTGTTATTGGAGTACCAACTTGGTTTGTTTGCCTATGATGTGGTATGGTTTAGTAATATCTTCCTTCAAGAATTTATTTTGATTGACTTGGCGTATGCTCACGCATATTCAAGACTGTAAAGAAAGTCTGTCAAGCCTTGATGATCTTTTGTTTCTGAGTAGCGATATAACTACCATGCCTGATTCAATATTGCTTTGTCGCTCTGCATGATTATGACCGTCATTGCTCTCTTAGTTGGTTGCTCCCAGTCTTTTGCTAACCTACACCTGCACTAAGCAAATTAACCATGCAATACATAGCTCATGGGAAAGTAGCCTAAAAACTATTGTGGTAAAGAATATGTTGCTTATGTATCTTATTTCTTATGAGTTGCTTGCTGAGCGGTAACCATGTTTCTGGGGACGCCATCAACTGTCACACTTTTGTTGAATATCATGTGAGTTGCTATGCATGTTCGTCTTGTCTGAAGTAAGGGTGATTTACCGTGGGCTGAATTAATATGCATATTGTTAGAGAAGAACATTGGGCCGCCAACCAAAGCCATGCATCATGGTGGAAGTTTTAGCTTGGACCTTAATCCTCAATCTCTCATGAGAATATGCTTATGCATTAAAGAGGAGTCCATCATCTATTTTCTATGTTGTCCCGGTATGGATGTCCTCAAGTTGAGATCTATCAAAAACGAGAAATCAAATGCGATCTATCTCCTTGGACCTTTGTACAGGTGGCATAGAGGTACCCCTTTGTGACACTTGGTTAAAACATATGCAATGCAATGATAACCCATGGGGATCCGAGCTAATTAGGACAAGGAGCGAGCACTATTGGTATTCGATGCATGAGGCTTGCAACTTATAGGATGTTTTATACATGACACATATGAAGTACTACTACCGTTGACACAATTGCTTCCATGTTTCAAAATAAAAAACTCTAGCACTTCAAGCACCAACTACTGAGAGCATGATTGTCATTCTGAGTGTAATGTGCATTGTCCCAAAGTAGCATTGTCTTTTGCATGATTGTGATATCGTTTATTCTGAAATGATTGTATCTAGTCATCACTTAAACCTTGAAGGTGCCCTTGCATTTATGTTTTGCATCACTAAAGGGGGCAAGCAAGATATCACTTGATCATATTTGCACATCATGTCCATTGCAAATCTTTTTGATGTTTCAGTTTCATGTTGTAAAACTTTCAGTCATTTGTGATTTTCTCTTGAGGCAACTTAATTACTTTAGAATCATTGTCTCAGTAAGCTTTTGTCATATGACTAAGAGAAAGTCCTATATGGTTAATAGCATGTCACCACAGAAATTATTCTTGTTATCATTTACCTACTCGAGGACGAGCAGGAATTAAGCTTGGGGATGTTGATACGTCCAAAACGTATCTATAATTTCTGCTTGCTCCATGCCACTTTTGGGTGATATTGCTATGATATTCATACACTTCCATACACTTTTGATCATATTTGGACTAACTTACTAATCCAGTGCACCCCAGTGCCAGTTTCTTTTTTCGGCTGTTTTTGTATTTCAGGTTTTCACGTTTCGAGAACTGCCCAGAAAAATCCAGAAAAATTATATAAAAAATCAGCGTACCGGAAACAACACTGCGTCCGAAGGGCAGCCTGGGGGGGGGGGCACAGGGGCTCCAGGCGCCCTGTGGGCGCGCCCCCCCTGGGCCGCGCCGGGGGGGGG
>LR738710.1:567582217-567737082 GCA_902687465.1 Secale cereale | reverse complement strand
GGGGGGGGGGGGGGGGGCGCCTGGGCCCCCCGAGGCTCCCCCGGTGCCCTACTTTGGCATACATTTATAGGGTCCCCCGTAACCCTCAGAACAGGACTTCTTTTCGCGATCCCATCTCTGTTCCGCCGCCGCCGCCGCTTCCAAGATCGGGAGCACCAGGAGAACTCTTCCCGGCACCCTGCCGGAGGGGAGGATTACCACCGGGAGCTTCTCCACCACCATGGATGCCTCCCGGATGACTCGTGAGTAGTCTCCCTTGGACCATGAGTCCATGACCAGTAGCTATGTGATGTTCTCCTCCCGTTCTTGTTCTTCACTAATTAGTCCTCGTGAGCTGCCCTACATGATCGAGGCACCTATGTAATCCTTATGCTGTTGCTATGTTGAGTTTGCTGGGATCCGATGGATTATGAGATTATGTTCAGATTGATCTTGAGTAATATATTTGATTCACCTCTTTTATATTTTAGTTCATAAGTAATTCTTGCATGTTCTCCGTTGTTATTTATTGCTTTGGCCGAGTAATAGGTAGTGACTCCAAGAGGGAACGTTATGCTCGATTGTGGGTTCATGCCCCTCGATGACTGGCTTGAGTGACAAAAACATGAGTCTAGGGGATGTGCTGTTGCCACAAGGGGGAAAACAACGGTGCTTGTGCCCGCGGTGCAAGGATTGTTTACTTTACGCAAAGTTCTTTTAATGCAGTTGTCTGTTGCATTGAGTTTACACTATGGGTGGGACTCGCAACTTAATACCAGCGAGATGTTCTGGATAGATATCTCAAGGTGGATGATTAGTAGTAGATATTGATGGATTTCGGTCTACTTACTTTGGCGTACCGCCCATGCTTTGAACCTCAACCTTTCTTGTAATGTAGTCAGCATTGGTTTGCGTTCGTGGTCCTGTCAATTGCCCAGCTGTAATTTGTTACCTCACATAGCTGTTTTATCGTCTTTTGGGAGAGAGACATCACTAGTGAACATCATGAGACTCCGGTCCATATTACCATCATTGATCACATACACTATTTACTTTCCGCTATTTATTTACTATTGCAAAAACTATCTATCACTACTATCATTGATTTTAACCCTTTGTGAACTACAAGGCCGGAGAGATTGACAACCTCTCTGTACTCGTTGGGAGCAAAGTTATTTGTATCTGTGTGCAGGTCCACGTTGATTGCTAATTGCGCCGTTAGCAGTTGAAACCTACTTGTTGAACCTAGGAGTCTCTGGGGATTCGATCCTTGGCATCTTTGCTAGGGGAAAACACTTCTACTTACTGCATCTTACACCTTCCACTTGGGGTAACCAACGAGGGGTTCGAGGCCCATCAGCACTTGATCTCTTCTCGCTCTAAACTCGTAAGCTAGTTGCTTAGTGCTTGCTGCAAACACTTTATTACCACCCTCCTCACCTAAAGGCTTTGTTAGTTTTGATACCCGGGAACGGGATTGCTGAGTCATCCATGGCTCACAGATTACTACACACACCAGATGCAGGTACGTCCGAGAATAGTGCAGGAGGTGGATCAGAACTTTAGTGGGAGTTCGATGAAGAGCGTAGCCGTATGTATGTGATGTTTTCGACGATCAGTAGTGGTTCCTACTAGGGGCGATCGGGACCTTGTGTTGTTTATTTATGATATCTTTCATTTGGATCTTCGTCCGTAGTCGGACTCTGATGTTATTTGGATGATGTATGTTTATGTAATACATTGTGTGACGTGGCGAGTGTAAGCCAACTACTCTTTTGCAATTTCATCCCTCTTTTACATGAGTCGTGCAAAGATACCATACTTGAGATCATTCTAGTATGATATTATACCTTTAAGTCGTGCCTCGACACGTGGGAGGTATAATCTCATACTGGGCTTTACAACCGTGCCGCTCGATTTGTTGCCGCCGGCGAGCCTACGAAAACCATGGACGACTCCGGGGATGAGGCGTAGCGCCACCGCCGCGCCAGATCTGACGCCGCGTGCAAACAGGGGGCACGTCGGTGGCTCAACTGCGGATCCCGGCCGCCGCCGACCTTCGACCGCCGGTGGGCAGCTACCGTAGGAGCTCCGGTGAGCTCAATTTCGTTGTACTGGTGCGGTAGCGTAGGCCATCTCTGACCTTTAATATGTATGTATGTATGTATGTATGGGCTGTGTACGAACTTTATGCGAAGAAGAACCTTCTATGTGAGTGAGCTTCGGCGAGCTGTTGCTTAAATTTCTCCCGCGAAATAACTTTTTTAAATTTTACGGATTTGTTTATGGTTTCTGTTCTGCCGCCGCGTTTTGCAGCCTGCATAAGCGCCCTGTGCGACTTGCAAATGAAGTTTGCAGTTCGGCAAAATGCGAGGTCTGCTAGAGTTGCTTTTAGGCTACCAATTACGTAGAAGTTTTGATGGCCCCAGTTTCCACCGAACGATTCATCCTCGTAAAGCCCATTAGCACCTCCTCTTGTTCCCTTTCCTTTTGGTCTTTCTCCTCGAGCTCTCCTATTCATTTTTTAGCAACCTGCCCATCCCAAGCTGAGTCACGAGGTTCCCTTCCCGATCTTAGCCTTGAGCAATCGCGCCCACTGCAAGCCTCACTCGCACGTCGGTCGTGTTTTCCTATGTGGGAGTTGGAGCTATTTTGTCGCCACGGGTTCTTCTCCAGCCGCAACATCTTCGATTTCGTGCCTGCACCTCCGCTCGAGGTGAGCCACACCGATTTTGTAGGGTTAGGTTGCAACATTGATTACAATTATTGCTTGGCTCCTATTTACCCAATTTGTTTGGTCTTTAGAAGGATACACTTTCAACTCTTTCAGTATCGTGGAGTTCACTAGCCTGCTAGACTATATGGCACTACTTTTACATGACGTGCTTTTGGTAAAATAAAATAAAATGAGACCAACCCAAAGGCTAACCCTTGTTGGCCTTTTTTATAGGAGAAACTCCGCGAGCACCATGCGTCCAAGCCAGGACTCGATCTCTCCTATTCATTTTTAGTGACCTGTCCATCCCAAGCTGAGTCACGGGGTTCCCTTCCCGATCTTAGCCTTGAGCAATCGTGCCCACTGCAAGCCTCACTCGCACGTCGGTCGTGTTTTCCTATGTGGGAGTTGGAGCTATTTTGTCGCCACGGGTTCTTCTTCAGCCGCAACATCTTCGATTTCGTGCCTGCACCTCCGCTCGAGGTGAGCCACACCGATTTTGTAGGGTTAGGTTGCAACATTGATTACAATTGTTGCTTGGATCCTATTTATCCAATTTGTTTGGTCTTTAGAAGGATACACTTTCAACTCTTTCAGTATCGTGGAGTTCACTAGCCTGCTAGACTATACGGCACTACTTTTACATGACGTGCTTTTGGTAAAAAAATGAGACCAACCCAAAGGCTAACCCTTGTTGGATTTTTTTATAGGAGAAACTCCACGAGCACCATGCATCCAAGCCAGGACTTGAACTCAGGTGGGCAGGCAGCTACCCCAGCTGCCCAGCCAACGGGTTGACGCCCCGTCCTCATGACATGCTTTTGGCGATCTTGACGTACATGTTAATTTTCTTTCTTTTATATTTTCTTGAATATGCTTGTGCGATCAGCTCAACTGGACAACAATATGTGTATTGTTTCCCTGATCCCATATATTGGCGTACCAACTATTATCTAGATTTATCTGTACACCTTGGTGCTCATGACATATGGGACACGGGGATTGATTCTCTCGGATTTTTTTTTGAGGAACTGGCAGAGTGTACTGTCTATATATTAAGGAGGAGTGAAAAAGTGATACAAATGTTAGGATACAGACCAGGTTTGTAGGTGCCCTCCACCAAAACAAAAACGAAAAAAAATAATCAATCAGGTTCAGGTTCCGGGCTGTTTTCCACATCCGACAGCCAAAGGACAGAAAGAGCTGGCTGTAGGATGTCCTGCTTAATGAGCTGGAGGATGGCCGATTCCTGAAGCGCCTTCTGATCAAACACTCGTCGGTTTCTTTCCTTCCAGATGTTTTAGGCGGTGTAAATAACTGCAGTCTTTTCCCTCTTTCCCAGACTGCAAGCAAAGTCATTCCACCAAGAAGCGATGGAACCTGCCTGCTGGGCCGCGGTGACAAGGGTTGGAATGTTGTGGTCTTCCGCGACAAGGACCAGACATCACGGGCAAAGGGGCAATGGAGAATCAGGTGTAGGGGAGTCTCATCTTGCTGGTCACAAAGGTTGCACATTTCAGAATGAGGAATTCCTCTAGTTGCCAGGTTATCATTGGTGAGGATCCGACCACATAACCACACACACATGAAGAAGTGACATTTAGGCTCAACCTTGGCAGACGAGAGCCTGTCGAAGTGCGGGTTGGTGAAGGAGCCAGCGAATTGGCATTGGTAAGCAGAGGCGGCTGAATACCTTTTGGAGTCGTTCCAAAGCCACGAAATGGAATCCTAGTCCCAGCCGATAAGGTGACCTGCTGGACATGGTGCCACAAGGAGGAATTGGGTGAGCTCGGTCTGATGGGAGATACGGTGTAATACCAGCAATCACTTGTCGTTCGCAATGGCATCGTGAACGGTGATCCGCTTGCGGTAGCATAGTTTAAAAATGTCGGGAGCAAGAGTGTGAGGAGCCTGACCCTCGAGCCAGCGGTCATGCCAGAAGCTGGCCGTGAGGCCATTGCCAACCGATATGGTGGTGCATGCCGAGAAGAGGGCCAGATCCTCCTCATCGCAAGGCAGCTCAGAACCAGCCCAAGGCCGCGCCTTGTCCGTCCAGTCATACCACTTCCAGCGGAGGCGCAGGACCCGGCTGAACCTTCCGATGTCAAGAATGCCCAGACCATCGAGATCTTTGGGGCGACACACGGTACTCCAATTGACCAGAGGCAGGCCCTTGCAGCTGTTCGGCGTAGACCGCCAAAGAAAGTTTCTTCTGAACTTGTCCATCTGCTTGATGGCCCAACTGTCCAGCTTGAAAATCATGAGCAGATAGATTGGGTTAGCAGATAGAACTAAATTGACCAGACATAAACGAGCATCCAAAGTCATCAGCCTGTCCCGCCAGATTTGTAACCTAGCAGCCATCTTATCCAGAGTAGGTTGAATATCTGCCCTCATGATCTTTCTAAAGTGCAGAGGTAGGCCTAGATACTTGTAATGCCCAGTATGAGATTATACCTCCCACATGTCGAGGCACGACTTAAAGGCATAATATCATACTGGAATGATCTCAAGAATGGTATCTTTGCACAACTCATGTAAAAGAGGGATTAAAATTGCAAAAGAGTAGTTTGGCTTACACTCGCCACGTCACACAGTGCATTACATAAACATTCATCATCCAAATAACATCACAGTCCGACTACGGACGAAGATCCAAATGAAAGATACCAAAAAATAAAGCCACACAAGGTCTCATCGCCCCTAGTAGAAGCCACTACTGATCCTCGAGATAAGACACGTAGTATCGCCCACGTTCTTCATCGAATTCCCAATACAACTCTGTGCCATCTCCTGTGTAGTTCTCATCGGTACCTGCATCTGGTTTTGTGTAGAATCTGTGAGCCACGGAGGACTCAGCAATCTCGTTCCCGGGTAGCAATACTATCAAAGCCTTAGATGTGGCAAAGGCTTAAAACAAGGTTGCAGCAGCACTAGCACTAGCTTACGTTTTTAGAGCGAGAAGAGAAAGTGCCAACGATCGACAAAGTGATCACGAAGTGATCATAACTAAGCACGTCATTCATAACCCAACCGTGTTCACATCCCGAACCCCTTCGAAAATGACCGTCACGGTTACTCACGCTGGTACTGTATTATGAACATGGTGTCAAGTTTTCTACAACCGGATATTAACAAATTCCCATCTGCCACATAACCGCGGGCATGGCTTTCGAAAGATCAAACCCTGCAGGGGTGTCCCAACTTAGCCCATCACAAGCTCACGATCTGCGGAGTCGCAACTCCAAGGTGGGAAGACCCGAATATTCTCGGAATCCCGTGCTCAAGATATTTTGACAAAGGTAAAACTAATCCAGCAAGACCTCCCAGCGTGCCGACACACTGACAGTAGCCACGCGTATCTAGTCTCAGGCCACGACCGGACAAGCTATGGTTACAGCATCCAAATACCCCAAGTTGCCAAGGGGCGATGCCGCAAGCTGCTCTAGGTTGGACCAACACTCGAACGCTGGCTCGGGGTTGTTAATTAAGTCCACGGGATAGCTAGTCCCTATGCAAGTTTTAGTTGTTAGGCTAATGGAGTACCAATGTTGGACCTTGCTGGAAAAGCTTTAGCGCTAAGCGGGTTATCGAGGGGGTCCCATAACCCCAACCGTGTTAGGAACGCAAAATCAAGGAACATAACACCGGTTTAAACGGTTCCTAGGGTGGCATGAGTGGAACAAAACACCAAGAAAGAGGCTTAGCCTTCCACCCATTACCAATATATAGATGATTTAGTTTAACAGATTATATATTGTGATATCCCAACAATAACGTCAACATGAAGCAAGAATCTTCAAATATTCTCTTGCAACTAACAATGCTATAAGAGGGGCTGAGCGAAGCTTACATAGCCAAACAACGGTTTGCTAGGTTGGGTGGTTAGAGAGGTTCATGGCAAAAATAGGAGGCTGACAAACAGACATAAGCATCGAGGCAATAAGCTAAAGAGCGAGACATCTAGCATAGGCAAAGATAGTAGTGATATCTGGGTAAGGTCATCTTGCATGTTGTCTCCACGGAGGGATCGTAAGACGGCTCCTCGTACTCAGGCTCGGCAAGATCCTCGAACTCGGTCTCGGCTCCCGGCTCTACTCAACACAAGAACACAACACGACACAACATCAAACACGGTGCAATGCACAATCAACCTGATGCAAGTATGATGTGCGTATGCATGTGGAAGCATTTGAACCTAAGGAGAAGATGATGAAGAAGGCCTCATCTTGGAAAACCAAACATGCCACTGGATAGAGGGGGAGATTTCGGTTGAAATCGATATAAAGATCACCGGAAACGGACACACGGTTTGCAAATGTCAAGCAAAACAATATTCACACAAAACTACAGTTTACAGCCACATGACATCTTTGGAGCAAGAAATAATTATGCTGCAACACTCAAACATGGATACAAAGGGCATGGATATGAAGTAGATATGTTACTTAACAAGCATGAACTTAGAACACACCCAAAAACCTACTGGAACACAATTAACCAAGCATGACAAGTTGCAATAAATTTATCCAGACTTGGCCAAAATCTGGGAAGGCAAAAACATCATCACGATGCTGCCTTCGGAGGCACAAAGCAACATGCATATCAAATCCACTAAGTATATAAAGATCATGGACATGTAATAGACATAGCATACATCAAACAACTCCATTGGAGCAACTCCATATGAGGCATGGATCAATAACAACAAGCTTCACCAAATTGATCATGCTGATAAAACCCTAACAGGTAAAATTTATAGCAACTTGAGAGCAAGAAATAAATAAGCTACAGCAGGCCATATATGCAAATAAGGGCATGGATGGATAGAGCATAACATGGACAACAAGGAATGATCATTTGACATACTAAAACATGCATGGATTTGAGTGAGGCATCAAGCAAACATAGCACCAGGTTAATAGATTCCAGACTTAGCAGTTTTTTCACTAAGTATAAAAACAGCAACATTGGCATGGCATGTTTACAAGCTTGTTTAAGTCAGCTCAAGGCATATCATGGAAAATGGATTGCACCACAGCAAAGACCATATGATGGTGCTTCTAAAACATATTGACATGTGACATGAGGACAAACAGATCAATAGCAATGAGCAAGTCAAAACAGCATCTCACAACAAGTTTCAGTAGTTAACAGCCACATGCACTTTTGAAACAGAGATTAACATGGCAATATGACACCTAACATGAATGCTACAACAACCATCATGTAGAGCACTTCACAATGAACATTTTGACATATCATATGCTCCATTTGGACCAACATGCACAAAGTTATCACATCTCAAACATGGCAACAAAATTACCGATAACAACAGTTTTAAACATATAGCACTCTTACAATGATGATTAGGGCATCAAGATGAACTCAAACAGGCATTCCACAGTGGAACAAAATGAAGAGCACATCACAACGAACATTTTGATATATTACACGCTCAAAACGGATCTACGAGCACGAAGTTATTGCATGTCAAAGAGGGCAACAAAATTACAGAAATCTGGGACAGTGGAATTTTTACCTCCGCGAAAGTCAACGCGGGACGGAGGAGTTCCGGGACGGAGGGATCTGGGCGGAGCGGGGCGTTTGGTTCGGTGGATTGGTGGATCTCGTCCCAATCCCGGACAGGATCGGGATCGCCGGAGAAGTCGCCGGAGTTGGCCGGAGGGGCGGCCGCAGGCGGGGACGAGGGCGGCGGCGGCCGGCGGCATGCGGCACCCGACGCGGCCGGCGGCGGCGCACCCGAGGCCGGCGGCGGACGGCAGAAGGGCGGCGAGGGGCGCCCGACGCGGCGGCGCTCGTCGGCGGGTGGCGGCGCGGGGCGGCGTGGGAGCCGGCACGGGGGCGGTGAGGCGGAGCAACTCCCGACGGCGGGGCGGAGCAACTCCCGGCGACGAGACGGAGGCCGGATCGGCGGAGGCGAGCTCGCCGGCGGCGGATCAAGGTATCACCGGCGGCGAGGGGCGGCGCGGCGGCAGAGTTGTCGGGCGGAGGGCGCCCGAGTCGCAGCGGCCCCGGGCTCCGCGGCCCGCATGGCGGTGGTGGATCTGGCTGCGGGGTCGGGGCCAATGGGAGGCGGACACGTTGCGGCGGGGATGATGTGGCGTGATGCTAGTGGCTGGGGCGGCGTGGCTGTTGTGGGACGGACATGTCCGGCTGGGTCGGACGTGTCCGGCGGCGCGGGGAGCTCGGAACTAGGGTTTTTACCCGAAAAAATGGACGTGGGGGGGGGGACTGTTTTATAGGCATAGGGAGCTAGGAAACTCCAAATGGGGTGCGGTTTTATCCCACACGGTCATGATCCAACGACCGAGAGGATGGGAGTGGTTGTGCTGGGTTAGTGGGCCGTTGTGGAGGGGGTCTTGGGCCAAAAGGAAAGGAGCTTTTAGCGCACTAGGTTAACCGTTAGAGTACCAAACGAACTCCAAAAGCGATGAAACTTGACAGGCGGCCTACACGTACCAAAACAACAACGCACGACAAGTCTCACCTCATTCCGGGAATGTTACACGGCCACACACGAAAGAAGGACTCGGGGGTGCCACGGGCACGTGTGTGAGTGTCGGAACTCGAAACGGACAACGAGAAGAGGCGAGTGGGACCGGGTGCAAGTGACAACACGAATGCAATGCAATGCACATGAAAACATGACATGGATGAAATGCACACACGCACACGACAAAACGAAGAACCCTATAAGAAAGAAGAGCCCAGAATGGAATTGATGAAGTCAAAGTTTCATATATTGCCATAAATGGAAGGTATCACATATGGGGTGTTACAAACTCTCCTACACTACAAAAAGATATCGTCCCGAGATCTAGGACTGGAAGAAGGAAGGATACTCGGAACCAAGGTGATCTTCTCGTTCCCACGTAGCTTCTCGGTCGGTATGGTGTGACCACTTTACTTTCAAGAACTTGATTGACTTGTTGCGGGTCTTGCGCTCAGTTTCTTCAAGAATAGCAACAGGGTGCTCACGGTAAGACAAGTCTTGTTGAAGATCAATCTCCTCGAACGGAATGGTGCGTTCAGGTGTCTTGAAGCACTTGCGGAGTTGAGACACGTGAAACACATCATGAACATTTGCAAAGTTGGAGGGAAGCTCGAGTTGGTAGGCTAGATCGCCTCTTTTGCCAAGAATCTTGAAAGGGCCCACATATCTAGGAGCAAGCTTTCCTTTGATACCGAATCTTTGGGTTCCTTTCATAGGAGAAACACGGAGATAGACATGATCCCCAATGTCGAAAGCCAAATCACGATGCTTGCCGTCATAGTAACTCTTTTGACGCGATTGAGCGGCTTTGAGATTCTCACGTATGAATTTGCACATTTCTTCGGCTTCTGAAATCAAATCATTGCCAAGAAGTTGACGTTCACCAGTCTCGGACCAGTTGAGCGGGGTACGGCACTTTCTGCCATAGAGGATTTCGAAAGGAGCTTTGCCGGCACTTGCTTGGAAACTGTTGTTGTAAGAGAACTTGGCAAACGGGAGACAATCTTCCCACTTCATGCCAAAAGAGATGACACAAGCTCTCAGCATGTCTTCGAGGATCTGGTTCACTCTTTCGACTTGACCACTAGTCTGAGGGTGAAACGCAGTGCTGAAACAAATCTTAGTGCCCATGGCTGACTGAAAGGAGTCCCAGAACTTGGATGTGAACAAACTTCCACGGTCTGAGGAGATGACTTGAGGAATGCCATACAAAGAAACAATTCTGGAGGTGTACAGCTCTGCCAGCTGAGCTGCATTGATGGAGTCTTTGACGGGAAGGAAGTGAGCTACTTTAGATAGCTTGTCAATCACTACAAAGATAGCATCATTCCCCTTCTTGGACTTAGGAAACCCAGTGACGAAATCCATTTCAATGTGATCGAACTTCCACTCGGGAATAGGTAGAGGTTGAAGGAGACCGGCTGGACGTTGATGCTCTGCCTTCACTCTTCTGCAAACATCACATTCATTCACGAATTGGGCAATCTCCCTTTTCATGCGAGTCCACCAGTATGATTGCTTGAGGTCTTGGTACATCTTGGAACTTCCGGGATGAATTGAGAGGAGGGAGTCATGTGCTTCGATCATTATGAGTTTTCTGAGATCACCCTTGGGAACCACAATTCTGTCCTCAAAGAACAAGGTGTCTTTCTCATCAACACGATAGCACTTGTACTTGGGAGTACCTTTTGCAATACCATGTTTCACTTTCTGTACCATAGCATCACTTAGTTGGGCCTCACGGATCTGATCTTCCAAGGTAGGAGCAACTTGAAGGTTTGCAAGAAAGCCTTGCGGAACAACTTGGAGGTTGAGCTTCCTGAATGACTCACAAAGTTCAGGCTGGAACGGTTTGAGAAGGAGACTGTTGCAATCTGCCTTTCTGCTCAAGGCATCTGCAATGACATTGGCCTTGCCAGGTGTGTATTCAATGCTTGGATCATACTCTTGGATCATCTCAACCCAACGAGTCTGGCGAAGGTTCAGGTTCAGTTGTGTGAAGATGTACTTCAAGCTCTTGTGATCGGTGAAGATGTCCACTTTTCTGCCCAACAGGAGGTGTCTCCACGTGATCAAGGCATGTACAACTGCTGCTAGCTCGAGATCATGTATGGGGTAATTCTTCTCATCTGGCTTCAATTGACGAGAAGTGTATGCCACAATCTTCTTGTCTTGCATGAGAACACCACCAAGTCCTTGTAAAGAAGCATCACAGAAGACTTCAAAGGGCTTGGACTCATCCGGAGGAGTAAGAACCGGAGCAGAAATGAGCTTCTCTTTGAGTTTTGAATGCCACATCACAATCAGGAGTCCAGTTGTACTTGACATTCGTCTGCAATAGGTTGGAAAGAGGCTTGGAAATCTTGGAGAAGTTCTCAACAAACCTTCTACAATAGCTAGCGAGACCAAGGAAGCTTCGGAGTTGCTTGACGTTCTGCGGGGGTTCCCAGTTGACAATAGCTTCAACTTTCTCGGGGTTGACAGAAATACCCTCGGCAGAAATGATATGGCCAAGATATAAGACTTTATCCAGCCAGAATTCACACTTGGAGAACTTCACATAGAACTTGTGTTCACAGAGCCAGTCAAGGACCAAACGGAGGTGCTTGGCATGATCTTCTTCATTCTTGGAGAATACCAAGATATCATCCAGATAGACGAGAAGAAATTCATTGGTGTAGGGGTTGAATATGAAGTGCATCATCCTTGAGAAGGTGGGTGGAGCATTTGCGACGCCAAAAGACATGACCGTGTATTCATAGGAGCCATAGCTCGTTCTGAAAGCGGTCTTGTGAATATCTTCTTCACGGATATGAATCTGATGGTAACCCATCCGGAGATCGAGCTTCGAGAACACCTTTGCTCCTTTGAGCTGCTCGAACAATTCATTGATATTGGGGAGCGAATACTTGTTCTTTATTGTCTTCTTGTTCAATGGCCGGTAATCAACGCAAAGGTGCTCCGTGCCATCCTTCTTCTTGAAAAATAGAACACCACAGCTCCACGGAGAAGTACTAGGCCGGATTAGACCCATACGCTCTTGCTCATCGAGTTGTTTCTTCAGCTCCTTCAACTCATCAGGGGAAAGCTTGTATGGACGGCGACATGTTGGCTCGGTACCGGTCTCGAGTTCAATGACGAATTCAACTTGACGATGTGTAGGCATGCCTGGAAGCTCTTCAGGGAAAACATCTTCATATTCATTGACCACCGGAATCTGAGAAATGGCATTAATCTCGCCCTTGTCATAGAGAGAGAATAGCCTGATTGTGTTATCTCGAGATGCGAAGATAATCACGTCTTCCTCTAGATGAGTTAGCTTGACCTCCTTATTTGCACAATCAATATTTGCATCATGCTTGAAGAGCCAATCCATCCCAAGAATAAGATCAATATCCGAATTACCGAGAGCAATAGGAGAAGCCAGAAATTTATAATTGCCTATCTTGATAGAAATGTTAGGAGCTACAATATGAGAGCTCATCCTCATTCCGGGAGAAACCACACGAAAAGGATTTTGCAAAATTTCTGTAGGCAACTCATGCTTGAACAAGAAAGGTTTCGAGATGAAGCAATGCGAATCACCTGAATCGAATAAAACTTTTGCAGGAGCAGAGTTAACTGAGAGGTTACCCAATATCAGATCAGAAGAATTCTCTGCTTCAGCTACATTCATCAGATTCACTCTTGCTGCCTTGGGGTTGTGCTTGACAATAGCATTGCTGACAGGAGGAGGAGGCGGAAGGCGCCTTTGAGTACACTTGTTTGCATAGTGACCTTTCTGCCCACACTTGTTGCAAGTCACTTCTGAGAGAGGACGGTGATAAGGACCACTTGACTTCGAAGCTTGAAAGTCATTCTTGGACTGAATGCTTGGGTTGGGTGGGTGGGAGAAACCACGGCCACCAGAGTGCTTGTTGTTGTGGTTGTTGGGAGGGCGGAGCACTGGAGGAGGCGGAAGCCAGAACTTCTGCTGCTTTGCAACCACTTGGGAAGAAGAGGAGGAGTTAACAGCATCTCTGATCCTCTTTTTGGAAGCTTCAACCTTGAGCTGGGTTGCCTCTTGTTTAAGAGCCATGTTATAGAATTGATCAAATTCATCCGGCTCGAACAAGGTGAGAGCTAGTTGGAGTTCATCCTTCAGACCACCACGGCACTGATAAATCTTGCTCTTGGAAGCTGGGATGTCTTGCTTGGCATAGCGGGCAAGGTTCTGGAACTTGACATTGTATTGATAAACGGACATGGTGCCTTGCTTCAGGTTGCGGAATTGCTCACGCATGCCTTCAATGACACTAGTTGGAATGTGGTGAGAGCGGAAATCCTTGCAGAAGTCAGTCCATGAGATTTCACGTCCATCTCTCGAATCTTTGTACTGTTTCCACCAATCAGCGGCTTGGTCCTTGAGTTGGAAGGCGGCAAACTTGACATAATCCTCAGGTCTCACGTCACTGCACTCGAAATGCTTTTTGATGTCTGTTATCCAGTCTTCAGCATCTAGCGGATCCACACAGTAACTGAATGCCTTCGGTTGGTTTGCCAGGAATTGGTTGAGGGTTGCAAAGCGAGGTTCATTGAACAAATTGCCTTGGCCTTGGTTCCCATGACCAACTTGATTTGCTTGGTTGGCTTGAATGTTCTACATCATTTGCATAAGCATCTGGGTGTTCTGGTTTGTCGCTTGCATAATTGCTCTCCAGGCCTCAGACGAAGGAGGAGGGGAAGGAGGACGATCAGGAACTTCTTCACCCTCTGGGTTAGCATTGGGAACCTTCTTAGGAGCCATCCTGAATGAGATGACAACTATTAGCCATTGATTGAAATATATAAGATGAATCAACCGCTAGAATTTGCAACATAAGTCTTCACAAGAACATTCGAACAAAAAGAATGAATGTAATCCACAGTTTAATGGTACAACAATCTTCTTGAGAAGCCACTTGGGATAACAAAAGGTAAATAAAAACAACAAGGAACAGATAGAACAAATACAAGATTGAAGTTTTGTCCCACATGTTCGTGCTGAAAGCTTATGGAACGTGTTACAAAAGGGTTTTGCAATCCCCGGATCAGCATAGCCAAGGACCCTTTAAGATGCAACTCCCGATCGGAACAACGCCCATAAAACTACTTCACTCAATGTAGAACCCCGAACTCCATATCATGCATTCGTTGGAAGAATGCCTACGAGCTACTAGATGAACCCACCTATTAATTTCCGAAAGTTTCTAGTTATGCAATCAGGTGTTGGGGATACAGGGGAAGCACCGCGCACTCAACTCCAATCCTACATCCCGCCGTATCCATCCTTCAACACAGTACCAGTTATTTTTGGAAACCGTTTACCTCGGACCTTCGAAACGCATCTGCTATACAAGCTATGGCAATACTCCCGAACTACCTCCCCAGTACTGGGTGATGTCGGGGTTATCTTGCCACCAACCGCATAGAAGAGTTTTCGATGTCGGCCGTCTTAAGTATTCCAGAACTGCTGCGATAGATTTGTGACGACAACACCTGGGAGCTCAACTCCCCGGGACACTGCCACAACCCCTAAATGACAGGAGGCATCGAGAACAATGTTCTCGTCACAAAGACATCGGAACAATCCAAACAATACTCGCGTGATCGTAAAAAAAATTTAGTGAATTTTTTCTAGAGTAGAAGAGATAGAGCAATCGTCAGGAGTCCTCACCAGGGTGATAAAGGGATGAGGAGTAAAAGAAATCCTACTCTCCGATGTATATAGGACTCAAAACATTTTCAAGTGTGTGCCTAGACACAACCGTCAACGATTCGATCAATCAGTGGGGGCTCCTAGGTCGGAGAAGGCTCTCATTACCAACTTCTAATGCCCAGTATGAGATTATACCTCCCACGTGTCGAGGCTCGACTTAAAGGCATAATATCATACTGGAATGATCCCATGAATGGTATCTTTGCACAACTCATGTAAAAGAGGGATTAAAATTGCAAAAGAGTAGTTGGCTTACACTCGCCACGTCACACAATGCATTACATAAACATTCATCATCCAAATAACATCACAGTCCGACTACAGACGAAGATCCAAATGAAAGATACCAAAAAATAAAGCCACACAAGGTCTGATCGCCCCTAGTAGAAGCCACTACCGATCCTCGGGATAAGACACGTAGTATCGCCCACGTTCTTCATCAAACTCCCAATACAACTCTGTGCCATCTCCTGTGTAGTTCTCATCGGTACCTGCATCTGGTGTTGTGTAGAATCTATGAGCCACGGAGGACTCAGCAATCCCATTCCCGGGTAGCAATACTATCAAAGCCTTAGGTGTGGCAAAGGCTTAAAACAAGGTTGCAGCAGCACTAGCACTAGCTTACATTTTTAGAGCGAGAAGAGAAAGTGCCAACGATCGACAAAGTGATCACGAAGTGATCCTAACTAAGCACGTCATTCATAACCCCACCGTGTTCACTTCCCCAACCCCTTCGGAAAATGACCGTCACAGTTACTCACGCTGGTAGTGTGTTATGAACATGCTGTAAAGTTTTCTACAACCGGATATTAACAAATTCCCATCTGCCACATAACCGCGGGCACGGCTTTCGAAAGATCAAACCCTGCAGGGGTGTCCCAACTTAGCCCATCACAAGCTCACGATCTGCGGAGTCGCAACTCCAAGGTGGGAAGACCCGAGTATTCTCGGAATCCCGTGCTCAAGATATTCTGACAAAGGTAAAACTAATCCAGCAAGACCTCCCAGCGTGCCGACAACCTAACAGTAGCCGCGTGTATCTAGTCTCAGGCCACGACCGATGAGCTATGGTTACAGCATCCAAATACCCCAAGTTGCCAAGGGGCGGTGCCGCAAGCTGCTCTAGGTTGGACCAACACTCATGTGGAGCACTGGCCCGGGGTTGTTAATTAATTCCACGGGATAGCTAGTCCCTATGCAAGTTTTAGTTGTTAGGCAAATGGAGTACCAATGTTGGGCCTTGCTGGAAAAGCTTTAGCGCTAAGCGGGTTATCGAGGGGGTCCCATAACCCCAACCGTGTTAGGAACGCAAAAATCAAGGAACATAACACCGGTTTAAACAGTTCCTAGGGTGACATGAGTGGAAAAAAACACCAAGCAAGAGGCTTAGCCTTCCACCCATTACCAATATATAGATGATTTAGTTTAACAAATTATATATTGTGATATCCGAACAATAACTTCAACATGAAGCAATAATCTTCAAATCTTCTCCTGCAACTAACAAAGCTATAAGAGGGGCTGAGCGAAGCTTACGTAGCCAAACAATGGTTTGCTAGGTTGGGTGGTTAGAGAGGTTCATGGCAACAATAGGAGGCTGACAAACAGACATAGGCATCGAGGCAATAAGCTAAAGAGCGAGACATCTAGCATAGGCAAAGATAGTAGTGATATCTGGGTGAGGTCATCTTGCCTGTTGTCTCCACGAAGGGATCGTAAGACGACTCCTCATACTCAGGCTCGGCAAGATCCTCGAACTCGGTCTCGTCTCCCGGCTCTACTGAACACAAGAACACAACACGACACAACATCAAACACGGTGCAATGCACAATCAACATGATGCAAGTATGATGTACGTATGCATGTGGAAGCACTTGAACCTAAGGAGAAGATGATGAAGAAGGCCTCATCTTGGAAAACCAAGCAAGCCACTGGATAGAGGGGAATATTTCGATTGAAATCGATATAAAGATCACCGGAAACGGACACACGGTTTGCAAATGGCAAGCAAAACAATATTCACACAAAACTGCAGTTTACAGCCACATGGCATCTTTGGAGCAAGAAATAATTATGCTACAACACTCAAACGCTGAGACAAAGGGCATGGATGTGAAGTAGACATGTTACTTAATAAGCATGAACTTAGAACACACCCAAAAACCTACTGGAACACAATTGACCAAGCATGACAAGTTGCAATAAATTTATCCAGACTTAGCCAAAACCTGGGAATGCAAAAACATCATCACGATGCTGCCTTCGGAGGCACAAAACAACATGCATATCAAATCCACTAAGTATATAAAGATCATGGACATGTAATAGACATAGCATACATCAAACAACTCCATTGGAGCAACTCCATAGGAGGCATGGATCAATAACAACAAGCTTCATCAAATTGATCATGTTGATAAAACCCTGACAGGTAAAATTTATAGCAACTTGAGAGCAAGAAATAAATAAGCTACAGCAGGCCATATATGCAAATAAGGGCATGGTTGGATATAGCATAACATGGAAAACAAGGAATGATCATTTGACATGCTAAAACATGCATGGATTTGAGTGAGGCATCAAGCAAACATAGCATCAGGTTAACAGATTCCATACTTAGCAGTTTTTTCACTAAGTATAAAAACAGCAACATTGGCATGGCATCTTTACAAGCTTGTTTAAGTCACCTCAAGGCATATCATGGAAAGTGGATTGCACCACAGCAAAGACCATATGATGGTGCTTCTAAAACATATTGACATGTGACATGAGGACAAACATATCAATAGCAATGAGCAAGTCAAAACAGCATCTCACAACAAGTTTCAACACTTAACAACCACATGCACTTTTGCAACAGAGATTAACATGGCAATATGACACCTAACATGAATGCTACAACAACCATCATGTAGAGCACTTCACAATGAACATTTTGACATATCATATGCTCCATTTGGACCAACATGCACAAAATTATCACATCTCAAACATGGCAACAAAATTACAGATAACAACAATTTTAAACATATAGCACTCTTGCAACAATGATTAGGGCATCAAGATGAACTCAAACAAGCATGCCACAGTGGAAAAAAATGAAGAGCACATCACAACGAACATTTTGATATATTTCACGCTCAAAACGGATCTACGAGCACGAAGTTATTGCATGTCAAAGAGGGCAACAAAATTACGGAAATCTGGGACTTAGTGGAATTTTTACCTCCGCGAAAGTCAACGCGGGACGGAGGAGTTCCCGGCGGAGCAGGGCGTTTGGTTCGGGGGATTGGTGGATCTCGGTCAGATCCCGGACCGGATCGGGATCGCCGGAGAAGTCGCCGGAGTTGGCCAGAGGGGCGGTCGGAGGCGGGGACGAGGGCGGCGGCGGCCGGCACGCGCGGCACCCGAGGCGGCCGGCGGTGGCGCACCCGAAGCCGGCGGCGGACGGCGGAAGGGCGGCGAGGGGCGCCCTGCGCGGCGGCGTGGCGGCGCTCGCCGGCGGGTGGCAGCGCGGGGCGGCGCGTGATACGTCCAAAACGTATCTATAATTTCTGCTTGCTCCATGCCTCTTTTGTGTGATATTGCTATGATATTTATGCACTTCCATACACTTTTGATCATATTTGGACTAACCTACTAATGGTTGCAAAAGTGCACAATGTTCTTGTTTTACACTTTATTGTGTAGGAATTACTTGGAAATTGACAAAAACGCAAAAGGAGTCGTATTGGAGTAGGACTCTGACTTTCCTGAAATTTGTCTGAGAACGTTTCTTTAAGATGGTTACGTTCCGGCCCGGAGACGACGTCAAACGGAAAAAGTCTAGTTGCGAAAGTTGTGGGGAATTTTGAGAGGATGCTTCTGGATATAAAATTCGTCCAAATCGGAGTTCGGACGGCCGAGAAAAACCCGTTTTACTGAAGCCCAAAATCTGATGACGGGAATCCGAGAGTCTATATAAAGAAAGGAAATCTAGGTCACCAAGGGCCACGAATTTTCCTCCTCCCAAGCCGCCGTCTTGGAGGGGAGGACCAGCACCATTGCAGCACCATCCACAAGGAAGAAGGGGGGCCAAGGAGCCGCTGCCCCCTAGGGCCGCCGCCGCCCCCAAGGGCCGCCGCCGCCCCCTAGGGCAGCCGGCCGTCTCCTCCTCGCGGGGCTGCACCTCTCCATCAACACCACCATCAAGCTCCTCTTCACCATGTCCATGTGTGAGTAGTCTTCTCCGGGGCCGAGGGCTTGTACGTGTAGCTATGTGGTTATCTCTCTCCCATGATGTGATCTTCGTTGTGATCATAGGCTATGTTAATCTAGGGTGATCCCATAATACTTCCCCTTCGTCTATGTATTGGATTGATGTACTCACTTGTCTTTATCTAGTATAATCCCCGAGACCAAGGTGACAACGGTCTATTGGACATGGATTAGAAGAATATTTTCATGAGTGATTTCCTCTTTTGTGTGTTGATTGAAGATTGAGAGTCTCTTGGTGCTTGTCTTTGACTATCCTTTAGATATGTTGTGGTGATTGTGGTACTCTCTTTGGATGGCCGCGGTGACATTGGGAAATCCATAGATTGAGAACTACGAACTTTGAGGTGTGCTTTTGTAGCCCTATATAATTCTCATCCTCTCTTGACCACAAAGGAATGACCTCCGGGTGCGTCTCCATTGCATATTTTATGGAAAATATCATGTGATTCGATTATGTTAATGTTGTTGGGAGTTGCCACTAGTGAAAGTATGAAGCCTAGGCCTTGTTTCCACCATTGCAATACCATTTGTGCTCACGTTTACCACTTGTTTGCTTGCTGCACTTTTTATTACAGATTTATATTACTTTGTTTTGCCATCCATATCACTTGCCATTTAACATCTCTTCGCCGAACTAGTGCACCTATACATCTGACAAGTGTATTAGGTGTGTTGGGGACACAAGAGACTTTTTGTATCTTGATTGCAGGGTTGCTTGAAAGGGGTACGTTCAACCTCCACTTCCTTGAGTTCAATAAACCTTGGGTTACTCACTTAAGGGAAATTTGCTGCTGTCCTACAAACCTCTGCTCTTGGAGGCCCAACACTGTCTGCAGGAATAGAAGCGTGTAGTAGACATCAGCGCGGGAGCCGGCTCGAGGGCGATGAGGCGGAGCAACTCCCGACGGTGGGGCGGAGGCCGGATCGGCGGAGGCGAGCTCGCCGGCGGCGGAGCAAGGTCTCACCGGCGGCGAGGGGCAGCGCGGCGGCGGAGTTGTCGGGCGGAGGGCGCCTGAGTGGCGGCGGCGTCGGGCCAGCGGGCCGGCCCCGGGCTCCGCGGCCCGCCCGGCGGCGGTGGATCTGGCTGCGGGGTCGGGGCCAATGGGAGGCGGACACGTGGCGGCGGGGCTGATGTGGCGCGATGCTAGTGGCTGGGGCGACGTGGCTGCGGAGGGGCGGACATGTCCGGCTGGGTCGGACGTGTCCGGCGGCGCGGGGAGCTCGGAACTAGGGGTTTTACCCGAAAAAATAGACGTGGGGGACTTTTTTATAAGCATAGGGAGCTAGGAAACTCCAAATGGGGTGCAGTTTTCGCCACACGATCACGATCCAACGACCGAGAGGATGGGAGTGGTGGTGCTGGGTTAGTGGGATGTTGTGGAGGGGGTCTTGGGCCAAAAGTAAAGGAGCTTTTAGCCCACTAGGTTAACCGTTAGAGTACCAAACGAACTCCAAATGCGATGAAACTTGACAGGCGGCCTACACATACCAAAACAACAACGCACGACAAGTCTCACCTCATTCCGGGAACGTTACACGGCCACACACACGAAAGAAGGACTCGGGGGTGCCACGGGCATGTGTGTGAGTGTCGGAACTCGAAACAGACAATGGGAAGAGGCGAGTGGGACCGGGTGCAAGTGACAACACGAATGCAATGCAATGCACATGAAAACATGACATGGATGAAATGCACACACGCATATGACAAAACGAAGAACCCGAAAAGAAAGAAGAGCCCAGAATGGAATTGATGAAGTCAAAGTTTCATATATTGCCATAAATGGAAGGTATCACATATGGGGTGTTACAAATACTTGCAAGGGAACTGACCAAGAGGCACATGGAAGCTGAGAAGCAAGGAGTTGAGATCGATACCTTCACAGGCGATCGGCAGGAACAGACTCTTTTAAACATTGGCTCGGAGACCCGAGGCCATGCCGAACAGGTGAAGGATGTCACGGGCAGTGGCAATGTCAGCGGCACTCGGAGCGATGAAGAGTGTCGCGTCATCCGCATACAGGCTCACCTGTAGACGAGTGGCCGGCAACCGAAGAGGGGACAGAGCACCTTCAGAGAAGGCCTTGGCAAAGATCCAGTGCAGTGGGACGATTGCAATGGTGAAGATCATAGGGGAGAGGGGATCCCCTTGACGCAGTCCCTGCATGTGAAAGAATGGCAAACCGAGCTCTCCGTTGACCATGATCCGGGACGAGGAAGATCCCCACAAAACAACCATGAGGTTACGCCAGCGAGGGCCAAAACCCATGACGGTCATGAGCTCGAACATGTAACTCCAGGAGACCGAGTCGAAGGCACCAGCAATATCCAACTTAAGGAGCAGAGCAGCAGGCTTCAATTTGTGTAATGATCGAACGACATTCTAGACCTACAGGAAATTGTCATGGATGCTTCGGGTCTTGATAAAAGCACTCTGGGAGTAGGGCACAAGCTGATGCAGGAAAGGTGCGAGACGGTTGGCGAGAAGCTTCACAGAATTTTTGCGACGGAGTGCATGAGGCTTATGGGCCTGAAATCCTTCACTCTGACTGCATCAACAGATTTCGGCAGCAAGGTGATGAAGGCCTGATTGAGAAACTTCCAGTGCTTGGCTTTCAAAGAGAAAGCTTGATTCATAGTTGCAATCAGGTTAGCCTTTACAATATCCCATCAGAATTTGAAGAAATCAGCTGTGAATCTGTCAGGTCCCGGTGCCTTCCCAGAAGGCAGATCGAACACAGCTGCCTTAATTTCAGGTTCAGAGAACTCCCCTTCGAGGGCCGATAGGTCAAGACGAGGGATCCCTAAGGAATCCCAGTTGAAGCAGCAATGCCTAACCGGAGCAGTACCAATTGAGTTCTTGAAGTGCCGCAACAGCTCTGCCTGCTTGTCAGATTGAATAGTGAGTTGTCCAGAGTCAGTTTCAAGCATGGGAATGAAATTACGTCTCCTGCAGCCATTGGCTTTGATGTGGAATATCTTGGACTTGGCGTGATTGGGACGCTGCCAGAGGACGCGAGACCGTTGCCTGATGCTGATGCGCTGCACAGCCGCCAATCTAAGAAACTTCTGTCGAAGGAAAAGTCGCAGGCCCAATTCAGCAATTGTCAGATCCCTAGCGTCCTGGGCAGAGTCCAGGGCCAGAATCACTTGCTCAGCAAGAGTGGAGAGCACAGCAATGTTTCCCACCCGGTAGCGTCTCCAAAGCTGAAAGGCCCTGGCAAGTCTGGAAAGCTTGAAGTTGAGACGCCACATTGCATCGTTGTGGGTGACAGGAGCCTGCAAGGAGTCGCGGACAATCTGACGGAAGCCCCTGATCTTCAGCCAATAGCTCTCAAAGTGAAAACCCTTGAAGCTTGAATGTGAGACTTGGCCTGTCAGGATCATAGCACAGTGGTCGGAAATGGAGGTTGAGGCAGCTCGCAAGTGGCATTGAGGGAAGAGCAAATTCCAATAAGTCGTGCAGAAGACGTGATCAATCTTGGTCTGAGTTTACTGTTGACAAGCGCTGGCCCAAGTGAACCTGGGGCCATGAAGGCGCAGCTGATCCTCCTCCATGACATTGAACGCCGCTCGAAAAGAGTTGAACAGCCGACGATTGACATTGCCATTGCTTGTGTCTCCGGCCCGACAGAGGAGGTTGAAGTCGCAAGAAGGATCCAAGGAGCAAGCATGCTCACTTTCAGATCCTTCAGCTTAGAGAGGAACTCGAATTTGTCGGCATCGGCCTGGGGCCATAGACCACCAAAATGCTCCAAGAGGCGAGAGAAGCACGCATAGAGACAGAAGCCGAGACGGTGTTTGTGGACGAGATGGAGTTAGTGATGGTGAAGTGATCAGCAGAGAAAGCCAGGATGACGCCACCTCGCGTGCCAACAGCAGGCAAGAAGCAGAAAGAATCCGCAAACTCAAAACCGAGGAGGTCAAGGATACGGACAATCAACAACATAAAGTTTGGTTTCCTGAAGGCATACCACAGAGGCGCGATTTTGGGAGCACATGTTGCAAACAATCTGGCGACGGACCGGGTTGTTAAGACTATGGATGCTCCAGTTCAAGATGGTATAGTTGTGATCAATCATGGGGGACAATGAGAAACGCCGAAGAGGACAAGCTTACCGAAAGTAGAGGCGCACTGGAACAGACAGAGGGCACAAGTACAAAGAACTGAAGAAGAAACATAAAGATACAACTACAGGGATGCAAACTGCCATGCAAGCATGGATTGGTGTGCATCATGGAGACGACGTGGGTGGGGGCGCTCGGTGAAGAGATCTTGTCCAGCAGCATCAGGCAGCTGCGCGACGGTCTTGCAGATGATGTGCGGCCGCCAGGGCCGGGCGCTTGCACTGGGGTTGGCCCGCCTTGGTGAGCTGGAAGGCGCCAAAGATCGCCCTCATCGCCTCAATTTCGTCCGCGGCGAGGGGCTCCTTGAAGAGGTTGAGGAAGCCATGTGTGGCTGCCTCCAACGAGTCCAAGCTGTTCAGGTCATCGTCGATGCCCCATTCTTCTTCAGGATAGAGCGTGCCCGCTCGATGGAGTGGAGCGTCGATGCGGGCTAACCGGCCAGGCGGCGGCTGCTGAGGCGAGGTGGAGGCAGGGCCGACAATGTGTACGACGCCGCCGGAGGCAGCTCCAGGATGGGAGGTGGGATCTCGGTGCGGATTGACGAGGCGAAGGGGATTGGAGGTGGGGCGGCGACTACATCATCAGAAGGGGTAGTGACAGCGGATCCAGCCTCCAAAGCAGGGGAAGGCAGCCCTGCTGGCCCAGGGTGGGCAGCCAGAGGAAGGGCCGGCCCAACAGGGTCCACTATGTTGAGCAAGGTAGGAGCAGAGCCGTCTGTTTGACTGGTCTCGAAAACTCCGGGGACCGGGGTGGAGTCGAGTCTAGTGGTCACATGCGGGGCGCCATCCGTGACGGGGGATGGGACCAACATCCACAACGCATGGGACGACCTTGTCAACGAGCGGCAGACCAGGAGGCAGAGGCTTGCATTGGCAAGCCGAAGAGAGTAACAACGGTCCATCCTGAATAGTGAAAGGTGAACTGTCGGGCTCCGGAACAGGAGTGAGAACAGGAGTGGGGGCGGTCGACGTAGGGGGCTATATGGAGCTGCATGGCAGGCTACGCGTGGCAGGGGCGACAGGGCGACCGTGAGGCCCACAGCCGCCGTGCCCTCCCCATCCACGGAGGCCGTCCTCGCACGCAGCAAAGAAGGCGCCACCGCCTCGTCGTAGGGCAAGCCGTGACGTTGGCGTCTTGACCCCGGCGGCGCCAACCAATGTCGCCGGCGTAGGAGGAGGAAGCCGCGTGCGTTCCACCGCCGCCCGAAGATCCCGGCTGACCGCCGTACAGCGTGCGATGAAATTGCCAGCGGGAGCCGCTGCCCTGACCGCCATCGTCGGGCGAGCGGTCGCGCGATCATGGACCGAGCCTCTGGTGAGCGTTGCGCCTTGACGGATGGTTGCGATTGTCCTCATAGGCATAGCGTCATGTGAGGGACCGCCGCCGAGGGAGCTCGTCGCCGTAGCCGCTGGAAGGAATCCCTCTCATGGCGGAATGGCTGCTGGCGCCGCAGTCGAGGCTTGGGGAGCGCGGGGTGTAGTCCCACACCTGTTCCAGGTGCAGGAGGATGGGGTAGGAGAGCGCCTTGGCAGGGCCGTCGTGAGAAGGGGGTGGCTCGTTGATGCCCAGCTCGAGGAAGTTGAGGAGAGAAGACTGATACGTCTCCAACATATCTATAATTTTTTATTATTCCATGCTATTATTTATGATGTTTTGGATGTTTAATGGGCTTTGTTATACACTTTTATATTATTTTTGAGACTAACCTACTAACCCAAAGGCCCAGTCCAAATTGCTGTTTTTTTGCCTATTTTAGGGTTTTACAGAAAAGGAATATCAAACGGAGTCCAAACGGAATGAAACCTTCGGGAGAGATATTTTTGGAGCAAAATACGCACGGAAGACTTGAGAACCACAGAGTAGGGCTGACGTGGCGTCCACGAGGGCGGGGGGCGCGCCCCCTGCCTCGTGGGCACCCCGTCTGGCCCCCGGTGCCCTCCTTCCTCCTATATACACCTACGTACCCCGAAACTATCAGAACAACAGAGAAAACCCTAGTTCCACCGCCGCAACCTTCTGTTCCCGTGAGATCCCATCTTGGGGCCTGTTCCGGAGCTCCGCCGGAGGGGGGATCTTCCACGGAGGGCTTCTACATCATCATCATCGCGTCACCCTGAGTTGTGAGTAGTTTACCACACACCTTCGGGTCCATAGCTAGTATCTAGATGGCTTCTTCTCTCTCTTTGGATCTCAATACCAAGTTCTCCTCGATCTTCGAGGAGATCTATTCGATGTAATCTCTTTTTGCGGTGTGTTTGTCGAGATCCGATGAATTGTGGGTTTATGATCAAGATTATCTATGAGAAATATTTGGTTCTTTTCTGAACTCTTTATGTATGATTATAATATCCTTGTAAGTCTCTTCGAATTATTGGTTTGATTTGGCCTACTAGATCTATAGTTCTTGCAATGGGAGAAGTGCTTGGCTTTGGGTTCAATCGTGCGGTGTCCTTTCCCAGTGACAGTAGGGGCAGCAAGGCACGTATTGTATTGTTGCCATCGAGGATAAAAAAGATGGGGTTTATATCACTATGTTTGAGTTTATCCCTCTACATCATGTCATCTTGCTTAAGGCGTTACTCTGTTCTTATGAACTTAATACACTAGATGCATGCTGGATAGTGGTCGATGTGTGGAGTAATAGTAGTAGATGCAGAATCGTTTCGGTCTACTTGTCTCGGACGTGATGCCTATATATAATGATCATGCCTAGATAGTCTCATAATTATTCACTTTTCTATCAATTGCTCGACAATAATTTTTTACCCGTCGTAGAATATCGCTATCATGAGAGAAGCCACTATAGAAAACTATGGCCCCCAGGTCTATTCTCAACATATCAATCTACAATCTACTTTACTTTTCCGCTTTTAATTTCTGTTCTTATAACCAGAAATATCAAACTATCATATCTATCAGATCTCACTTTCGTAAGTGACCGTAAAGGGATTGACAACCCCTTGTCGCGTTGGCTGCGAAGTTCTTATTTGTTTGTTCAGGTGCGAGGGACTTGCACGTGGTCTCCTACTGGATTGATACGTTGGTTCTCAAAAACTGAGGGAAATACTTACGCTACTGTGCTACATCACCCTTTTCCTCTTCGAGGAAATACAACGCAAGCTAGAGAAGTAGCAGAGACGCGGCGCGCGGTTGCTCCTCGAGCCCAAGAGCACCCCTACGTGCGATGGACTCCGGGTCAACAGTCCAGATCCATATGCAGAAGCAGGCGGCGTCTTGGTCAGTGGGGTGGAAGTCGTCGGTGCAGTCCATCGGGCAGGAGCTCTTGAAGAGGACGGCCACCGTCTCGAGCTGGCGGCCATGCTCCGGCACACCCTCAAGGCATACGCGGGCGCGATGTGGCAACGGTACCAGATCTGCCCTAATGAACCGCGTCCAAGGGCGAAACGCGAGCTATGCGTAGCCTACACGGAGAGTGTCAGGCATGCCGACGACGATGTTGCACATGAGCTGATCATTGAAGAGGACGAACAAGTCACCGACATGCGTGAGCATGGTGACCGAGAAGGTCCCAGGGGCGAGACCGAAGCGGCTAGCGATTGCCTCGCAGACCTGGTTGACGCGCAGGCGTGGCCTGTTGGCAATGGTGACAAGGATAGCATCATGGCGCTCGCAGAAGCTCCCAGCAGAGTACATGGCAGAGGAGAAGGGTGCCATGCCAGAGACAAACTCTAGGTGCTTCTCCGAGTCGCCCGGGATGCGGGGAAAGTCCATGGCCACAGGGGCGGCCGACATAGGTGGGGAAGCGGGCCCAGTGAAGGAAGGAGCCGGGCCAAGGATGGATGGCAGAGCGTTGGCAACAGCGTGAGGGAGAGAGGGAAAAGGTTGCCGGGGCGCAGAGGCAGTTAGGTCCGGCGGAGCAGTGGGAGCAGAGGCAGGCTCCGCTGAGGCTGTGATGCGAGAGGAGATGGGGAGGCGGGTGGAGGAGGGGTGGTCGGGAGGGAAGATGAGGCACTGGCGAACGGGAGGGCGAGCAGCGGAGGAACAGTTACGAGCTTTGTGGCCGGAGAGGCCGCAAAGGAGGGAAGTGGGCAGAGCCGTACAATCTCGGATGCGATGGAGGTTGGAAAGGCACTGGAAGCAATGTCCATGGGCCTTCTCCTTAAGAAGAGGGAGGAATGGCCTCTCAGCGGCCGGGCGCGCGGGGTGACGCGGAGGGTGGTTGCGGCCATTAATGGCCTGCAGCTCCTCCAGACGGCGTGCACGCCGCGCCTTTTTCTACCAACTTTTACTCCGCTGGATCGACCAGGGGCCAGGGCATGGGATAGGTGCAGCCGGCGCACGCGGCGCAGAGGGAGACGACCCCGAGGACCCTAAAGGCCTGCCCGCGGGCAGCTGAGCACCATGAATGCCACCCAAAGAGCTGGGCGCGCCTAGCCCATCCCAGCCAGACCCAGAAGAGGGGCCTACGGAGATGTCCAGACCCGGCTGGGCGCCATGAACCGGCCTCCCAACGTTGCCAGGCCGGTGGCTAGCGCCAGACCTAGGCGGGGAGGTTGGCGCAACGAGTAGTGCGGCCATGAAGGTGGCCCTGCGCGGCTCTGCCGCAGCATGCGGGGAAGGGGACGGGGAGGAAAGAGGGCCGTCGGTGAAGATAAGGCCTTGAGGGCGGTCTCCCCGAGAGTTGGGTGTCCGGCAGGGGTCGGAGTGACCAGCCGGTGAGGTTGGAGACGGAGGGTTGCGCGGAGCGGAGCTCTCCGCGCGAGCCGCCATCCTTCCAAAAGAAGGTAAATTATGGTAGTAATTTCTCCATTTTATTGTTTTGACTCTCCATGGTTGTGACCCTTGTTGTCTCACATGTTCGCTGCGATGCCATGCTAACACACATGTTCTTATTTGATCAAAGTAACTACATTCTACTCCCCATTTCTTTGTATTTTAATTTGTGTCCTACTTGCATATTATTCTAATCATGTTGTTGGTATATTTCATATCCATGTTCAGATTTGGATGCTCTCCAAAACTATGTCTGGTACCCCTTTCTCTCATATCCTGACATCGTAGCATTTAAGAACTATTGTGTTCCTCATACATGCCACCTTCTAATAATCTGTATACTGGTCACATGCACTAGTTGTAACTGATGCGCATATATCTCTTTAAAATAAGTTGTTCAACCAAGGTATCTACCACTTAATAATGTTGCATCATATTTGATCGAACCCTATATGGCTATGTTTACACAAGCCATTTAAGCTCAGGGTTAATGTGGATATTTAGCACTCTTTAGATAGTGATAACAAGATCTAAAAAAAGGATAGTGATAACATGAGATGTGGTAACGTGTTGTGGTTATTTTAATCAAGGAAGATATGGCTCGTGAGGATTAACTATGTTTTGTTGATGTTGCTAGCTGCGCGGGGAATTAGAAACTAACTTAAATTTGCAACTTTAGTCTTGTCAGTATGTAACGTCTGAATAAGAAATTTAAAAGGTTTGAAGGCAACTAATATCCTTTGTTATATTTTGCGCAATACCGATTTGGATATCCCATTGTTCCACCTACTATGTTTACTTGCTATATCATCTACCCACTTCTAGAATTGCCATGTACTCTAGCTAACATTTGGGGTAAAAAGTTAAAAAATATCTGATAGAAATCATTTTAACCGTCTTGTGACCCTAGTTAATCAGAAATATCACAACCATCACTATCCTTTTGTCTGTAACTACGTCAAATTCACATATTTTGTAGATCTGCTATAGCAGAAATAGAGTTCAAGTTATACAAGTATACCAAGGAGATTTCAAATTACTTTTATCGCCAGTTACAGATGCTTACCTGTTATCCTAGCATGCCTAGTTAGTTATGTTGGTGTTCCATCAGTTGGCCCTACCCCCATGTCTGTGTTGCCATGCTATATTATCAGGGTTATCCGAGCACGTTGGTCGTTGTATCAGAACTTGAACACACCTTTAAAACCATGCAGTCGTATGACTCTGCAGTGCAGCACATCAAGTGTGATCTTACTGAGGGTGGTTCCTCATACTTCACCCTCAATGATAGCTCTGCGGTGCATCACATCAAGTATGATCTTACCCAGGGTGGTTCCTCGCGTTTCACCCTCGATGTTGTCTCTGTCATGCAGAATATCAAGCATGAACTTATTGAGGGCGGTTCCTCAGAATTTACCCTTGATGTTTAGGGCACCTTCCTTTAAGGTCACCCACTGCTACCTAATTTCGTGATCCCAGAAATGCTTACACTATTACATTACAATGTTAATGTGGGGATGAAGGGCAGGCGGTGCCATACAGTAAGAGATGGACATGAGTCCCGAGAACTCTCGATTATAAAGACGGGTTGTCCCCAAGGGTATCCGCGAGTGTTCCTCTTAGTCGGATCGGCGGGGCACGCGGAGACCATCCAGTGAGAGGTGGGCCTAGCCTCTGGCTGAGTCCACGAGGTACTAATAATACTAACGGATTTGAGTATTTGATGTGAGATTGCCACTGGCATATATGCTAGTACATGGATACTACCCCATTCCTTTGATACTAGATGTATATCTAGTATAGATCTGAGTATAGTCCACGAATACTACCCCATTCCTTTGATACTAATGCATATCTAGTATAGATCTGATGTAAGTCTTGCAAATACTTTGGATGAGTACTCAATGTTGCTTTTCACCCCTTTCCTTCATCCCGATTGCTTCTATCATATAGTAGAGCCCCGGATGCAGGTTCCTTCACCAACAATTACTACATGGAGGCTGACTACTAGGAGTAGTTCGAAGGTCCCAGGCAGGAGGCGTGCACCTTTTCGATCTAGAGTCGTTGTTTATTTTCGTTTTCTAAGGCCCCCTTGAATTTTTCTGTAGTCAGACCTAATTCTTGATGTAATACCGGGGTCTTACGACCCTGGTTTGTAATATATTATTTCTTTGTTAAAATTTTAGTCATAGGGTTATGTTGAGATATTATACCATGAGTCACTGATCTTTATTGTGCATGTTGTGTGTATGTTTAATACACGAGCAATTTTGGGGGCATCACAACCGCACTGAGTAGCGAAAGGACTGCTTGTGCGGTACTTTTTCGCAGTCCTGTGTCGCAGGCACTATCACTTATATTTGAGCTAATGTGGTCTTAATTGCATTTACAGTAGTAGGACGGTAGTAGTGGTACTACGCCGCTAGTACTACCCCACTAACGCAGATTCTCTGTAGCCCAAAGGATCTAGCTGTAGTAGGGCGGTAGTACCGCTTGAGAGGTACTTCCGTTTTCTATTACTGCACTCACTTCCGCTTATCCGGGTGCTTCTGTAACCCAATTCCACTTTCACGGTAGTAAGGCGGTAGTACCGTTTGGCGCAGTACATCCGTTTAGCCCACCCTCTACTACTATTGGTTCTTTGTGTCCTGAGACACTTAGTGGTAGTACCGCTCCGGCGACACTACCACTCTCATACTTCTGTACTTTCAACACTACACCTGATACTGCACCAAGCGGTAGTACCCCGTGTGTGTGATTTGTTGGCAGATAACAGTCGAATTTGTCCCGCCTATATAAAGGGGGATTCTTCATCGAGAATACCCACCTCTTATCTCTCCAAGCTCCATTGTTGCCCTAAGCTCCATTTTCGCCCGATCTCTCTCCCTAGCCAACAAAACTTGTTGTTGCTATAAGGTTTGGAGGAGAAGGCCTCGATCTACACTTCCACCAAGAGATACTTGATTCCCCAATTAATCCCTTGTGGAACTTCTTACTCTTGGGTGTTTGGGCACCCTAGATGGAAGAGGTCACCTCGAAGCCACATTCCATTGTGGTGAAGCTTCATGATGGTGTTGGAAGCCTCCAATGAAGTTGTGGAGAGAGCCCCCACCTTGTTTGTAAATGTTCGGTCACTGCCTTCACGGACACCACTAGTGGAATCACGACATCTTGCATTGTGCGAGGGCGTGAGGAGAATACAGTGGCCCTAGTGGCTTCTTGGTGAGCATTGTGGATCCACATGGCTCCGACGGAGACGAACCTCCCCCTAAAGGGAGGGAACTTCGGTAACACATCCTCATCTTCACCAACTCCACTTGTGGTTATTTCTAACCTTTACGTCGTGCGAGCTATATCGTGTTTGTATCTTGTGCTTACTTGTGAGCTTGTTATTGTGCTTGTCATATAGGTTGTCGGCCTAGTTGCATATCTAGACAACTTATTTTATTGTCAAGCCTAAATTGATTAAAAAAGCTAAAAATTGATAGTTGCCTATTCACCCGCCTCTAGTCAAACCATATAGATCCTTTAAAAAATGTTCATGATTTAGCCAAAAATCCACATATTCAAACTAAGTTCACGAGTTTGAACAAAATTTCGACAATTAACTTTTGTTTTAATGAATTTTCAAAAAATGTTCACAATTTTTTTTTTTGCAAATTTTAAAAATTCTTCCAAATTTCAGTCGAAACTTCATAGTTTCATTTTTTTTGCTGATTCAAAATATTTTCATGAATTGGAAAATTTAGCATGCATTTCAAAATAATGTTCGTCAAAGTATAAAATGCTTATGAATTCGATTTTTCATCTGCTTTAAAATGATCACAATATTTAAAATATTTGTGAATTTGTAAAACTTTCACTTCATTTTTTTCAAGATTTTTAGGAATATTTGCAAATTTATATTTTTTATAAATATTTAAAAAATGTTCGCGAATTCATAAAATTTTCATGATGTCAAAAAGTTCATAAATTTATTAAATGTTCACAAATTTGGAAGATGTTTGCTAAAATAAAATCCAAATGAAAAATGCAGATTTTGTTTTAAAAGAGAGAAAATATACATAAATATATAATAAAGAAAACTATTAAAAACCAAGATAAAAACAAATAAAAAAGAAAAACCAGTTCAGAAAAGGCTCTATAACCTTGGCAAAACCGATGGGGGAAACCCGAAATGGGCCAGCCTTTACAGGGGGTACGCGCTAGGTTGCTAATGTGCCACCTACACGCTAAATAGGAGAAGCCAAGAGCGGCAGATAGGTGTTCCCCGAGTAAAGGTTTGCTCGCTAGACCCCCTCTATATTTTTATGACTGGAAATGAGCCGAATGTTGACGACGCATGAAATCTTGCTTGAAGCCTATTTAGTTACCATCGTGGGCTCTGTCCCAAAAAGGCTGCCACCATGGCCGCCTATAGGTCAGCCCATGAATGTATTTTACCATTTCCGGTTTTGGGCTCCAATGTGACTCAACAGGTCTTGTCTATTTTGACGTTCTTTTGCTCTGATTCATTTTTTGGTTTCATTAACTAGCAATGTATTCCTTGTGTATATCTCTGTTTTTTGTTTCACGATGATTTGTGTATATCTCGGTGGTGCTACATGCTTAGAGCAAGGTTAATAGAAGAGCCAGCTACCGGCTATATACTTATGCCATGTCATCCGTAGCCCGTATGAAAAAAATCTCATATAATAAGGTTGACTGTAAGCTGGCAGTAATATTAAAGTTTGCATGCATAGGAAAGGGGGCAAGCAAAATTGATTGGAAGGGAAAGAGCAGCGCCAGCCTTTTGCGCTTTACAAGTCTTGCATGCATTTATTTTCTCTCGTGTGGAGTGCTATAGCCGGGCGATTGCTGAGACTACCCACAGTGCGAGTAATATAGATAGTAACATCACACATATCTAGATAAAATAGATGATGTGACAAGCAATAAATGAAAAAAATGAGGCATGTGGTAACATAGCTAGTTACTACTAGTATGAGTAACATCACACATATCAATGTAAGATGAGTCTATAGCCTAATAAATGAATCTTTCATGTTACCACACATATGTTACTCTCCACTATAGAGATAGTAACATAGAGTAGTAACATGGGCATGTTACTACTCTATGTTACTACCCATTGTGGCTAGTCTCATTCTCTCCCCTCCAGCTAGGAATTTGCTAATCTGATACTGCTTATAGCCAGCTGACTAGGATCTATTATACTTGCTTTTACTACTGCCAGCAAATCATTCAAAACATATATAACCGCAGGCTGTGAATGAACCACTGAAAGACATTTCCCAGCGACGCAACCAAACCAAGTGAATCAAGCTAATCATTCTTTTGCTATCTTAATCAATCAAGTAATGATTTGTATCTGCATGCGGCCTACCCTTAGTACCCTACCATTGAAAAACCATTTTCTTGACGCTGGAATGGATTGATTTGGAGGTCATGGCTACTTCAAAGCAGCGGCGATTCCACCAGGAAGGCTTTAATAGACTTAAGTCTACCCTTCAAAATTATAATTAAGCTAAATATATCATTTGACAAGTATATTCTGGTGCTTTAAGTGCAATAATTACAATGAATTTGCTAATTAGACTTAGAAACTTTATGTTTTGAGCTTATCCTCCAACGTCATGCTAGATTCGCCACTGCTTCAAAGACGTGTTTGGTTGCTCACAGGATGATAGATAGCCTGTATTATGAAGGAATCTTTTACTTTGCACCATGTTCAGTCACATGCATTGAGCTCACATCCAGGCTCTCACGCTTCTTAAAACGGTGTTGAGCCTGGCTGACTAAGAAGAAATAGGTGATTCGGTTGTTTTCACTCATATAGCCTAGTTGCAACTCTAATCGGTCGACCCGAACAGACGGTGATTTTGTCCTCTTTTTATCCATTTGGGTCAGTCCGGTGGAAATCCATGTACACTTCCGCGTTTGGCTCGGCGCATGCGTCCAACGCTGACCCAACCTAATTTTCGTTCGCGCGAAAAAAAGACCACCAATATTTCAAAAATGGAAATACATTAATTAAGCATTAATGCCGGCCACAAAGGCCGGCTAAAGTCCACGTGTCCACATTACACTAACTAAAAACATTAATTATAACTAAACTACGAGGCGGTGCGCTGCCCTAGGCGTCGTCCTCGTCCAGGCCGGCCCAAGGGAACGCCGTGTTCCACAGCCTGGCGATATCGTCCGGCAGGGGCTGTGCCGCCGCCTGTTCGGCAAGGCGCGCCTCCTCCTTTGCCTCACAGTGCTCCTCCTCGGCGTCACGTTCGATTATTTCGAGGTACTCACGCTCGCGGCACTCTTCGTTCAGCCTTCGCTGGCGCGAGTGCTCGAGGTAGTCGCGCTCCTGCTCCGGCGTCGTCCCCATCCAGACCGGCGGCGCGTTGACCCACCCGCGCACTACCCCGGTCCAGGAGTAGTGCTCGATGGGGGTCGGCTCCGGCTTGGCTGGGGCGGTGGGGCCAGCGGCGGCACAACGCAGTCGTCGTCGGCGGACAGCGCCATGGCCTACGCCAGGCGCGCCACGTACGCCGCCTCCTCCTCCTCCTCTGTGACGTCCGGATAATTAAGCTACATTGAACCTCTGCTAATGATGCCACGTCACCTTGATTACTATTACTAATCTCGCGTTAGTTTGAAACCGATTCAAAATCAAATTTAAAATAGAGGCAAACAACAAAAGTTTTCAAACATTAAAACTAAAATGTTCTAAATATGTCAAATAAATCATAAGTAATTATGGTGGAGGATCCACATCTTTATATAGTAATTAAAGGCTCTAAAATAACAAAGACAGTAGTTAAAACAATTAAATAAATGCCTTTTGAATTTTATGAAATGTTAAGCTATTTTATTTTGGGTTAAGGATTAATGTGGCAGTGGTGTATTCAATAAAGCTAATTTAGGTATTCATAATATATTTTACAAAACTAAAATAAAATGAAGAATAAAATAAAACAGAAAAGAAAATAAGAAAAAGAAAAAGAAAAAGAAAGATAAAAGGAAGAACCCCTTCCCCCACTAGGCCTCGGCCCAGCTGACATCGGGCCAACCAGGCCGGCCGACACACGCCTACTAACCCCCACCCCCGAAACCCTAGCGCACACGCCCCCACTACCCCACTCGTTCCCCCCATGTCTCCTTCGCTTCCCCTCGATCTGGAACGGAGGTACGCGACCCCGTCGACAGCCGTCGCCCCACTTCTACCTCGCCGGCGCCGCTTCCTCGTCGGACCGCCCCACCGTCACCATCGCCTCCCTGTCCTCCTCCCCAGGCCGTTTCCTCGAGCCTCATCACCCTCTTCCCACGACGGCAGTGAGCACCTCCCCTTTTCCCCTCTCCCTGTTGCACTCGCTCTGTCACTCACCGGCATCGCGCCGTCCCGCGCCCCGGCCGCGGTCACCACACTCTCTTGCCGCACCCCGCACGCCCCTGCACCCCGCGTCGGCGCTGCCCGCTGTCCCCCACGCTCCTGGCCTAACCGTTGCCCGCCTCGCTTTGCTTCCGCCACGACCCACGCCTGCTCGCGCGTGGCAGCCTCATCACTGCTCCGCAACGCCACCCGTGCGCGTCCTCCTCCCCTATGCTCGCGCACGCCGCTCAGGGTTGCGCCCTGCGCTCATCGCCGCGTCCGCCTCGTTCCCGACCACGGCCACGGCCGCCCCTGCCTCGCCAGCGTGCGCGCTCGCGCCACCTCGTCGTCGCGCGCCGCTGCCCCTGCCCGCTGCCCGCGACCCGAGCCGTCGCCTCCTTCCACCACTGCTTGCCCACTCGCCTGCAGCCTGCGCCCCGCCGCGCCCAGCCTGCCTGCACCGTGGCACCCGCTGCCGGCGTCGCTCGCTGCGGCCCCGCGGTGCCGCCCGGGTCCACCTCTACCACCGTCGCCAACCGTTGCCCACGCCGGCCAAGAGCCTTGCGCGCCCGGGTTCGCCCTGCCCGTCGCCTGGTTCTGCCCGAACCCACGCACCCGTTAAGGCTCCCCTGAGCCGCTAACTAGGGGTCCCCACCCCATAACGTTGATAAAAAATGGAAGGAAAAAATATATCATTAATAATTAAATTAATTAATAAATTAACCAAATTAATTTGTTAATTAGTTAACTATAAATGACGGTGGGACCCACACGTCAGTTTGACTAAGTCAACTGACCGGTTCACTGCTGACATCACCTTGACATCATGTTGACGTCATAATTGCATTTTCTAATTAAGTTAATTCTGCTAATTCTAAAAATGAATTAAAACTTTGAAAATTAATATTAAATAATTCGTAACTCGGATGAAAATACATTGTACAAGAAAGTTGCTCAGAACGACGAGACGAATTCGAAGACGCACCCGTTCATTCACCACACGTCCCTAGCATAGCGAACATGCAACAATCCCCCTCCGAACCGTCTGTCCGAAAACGCGAAACACCAGAGATACTTTTTGGATGTCCCCCCCCTTCATCGTTATCACCTACTACCGCGTTAGGGCACACCTAGCACCGCTAATTGCTTTTTCATGCATCGTCATGCATCTGTTTGCATTGTATTCATTGATTCTTCCCTCTCTTCTCCCTGGTAGACTACGAGACTGACGCCGCCGCTGCCTCGATCGACTACGGTGTTGACGACCCGTCCTTCTCCGTCGAGCTTCCAGGCAATCCAACCCCCTTTGATCAACCAGAAATCGCCCACTCTCTTCTCTCTTATTCTTGCATTAGGTTTGCTACTGTTGTTGATTCGATAGCTCCTATTATGTTGCATAGCCTATCATTGTTGCTGCAACTATTGATACCTTTATCTGCTATCCTAAACTGCTTAGTATAGGTTGGTTAGTGATCCATCAGTGACCCCCACCTTGTACCAGTTGCCTCGCTTTATGTTCGATGACTCGATCAACATGATCGACGACTAGGCCCGACACCGCACATCACCCCCCCCCCCTTAGTTGTACGACTCTACAGAGTTACTATTGAGTGCTGAGGGTGATACCTCATCAGCACTTCTGATGTTAACCCTGTACTGTAGCTATCCGGTCGTGGTCATCGAGGGTGATTCCTCCTTCTCCATTCCTGATATCGACTCTATCGTGCAACCCCTCAAGTGTGGACCATCGAGGGTGACTCCTCCGAGTCCACCTCGACGGTTACATCGAGTGGAAATACATCGAGGGTGATTCCTCGGGTTACCCCCTTGCTGTTTTGGACACAGAGTTACTTTGACTTACCACAGAACCATGATAACTAAGGTTGGGTCGGCTCGTAGAGTACCCGCAGGTGATTCACAGAGTGGAGGCTGGAGGGACAGGTGGTTCCATCCAGGTAGTGATGGGCCTGGGTTCCCAACGGCCCCCACTAGATTCTATGTGGCGGAGCGGCAGGGCAGGTTGTGACCACCTAGGAGATAGGTGGGCCTGGTCCCTGGTCGTTGTCCGCGGTTATTTCATAATAACACGCTTAACGAGTTTAGATATTTGATCTGAGTTGGGCCATTGGCCTTATACGCACTAACTACCACGTGGGACAAGATATGGGCAACCGGTGTCGTAGTATCAGCCGAAGCCTTCCGGACGTCAGCGACTTACCGACGTGCGCCAGGTTGGATGGCACGCCCACACTTGTATAAGGGGGCTAGGTCTTCTCATCGGCCGCATTCGCAACGTGCAAGAGTGCAAAGGGCGATGGCCCATGGCCCCTGTGCGCTTAGGATTTAGACTGGCGTGCTGACCTCTCTGTCGGGCCTAGGTAGGGCTGCGACGTGTTGATCTTTTGAGGCCGGGCATGACCCAGGAAAGTGTGTCCAGTCAAAGGGATCGAGCGTGTCGGGTTATGTGGTGCACCCCTGCAGGGAAGTAATCTATTCGAATAGCCGTGTCCACGGTAACAGGACGACCCGGAGTTGTATTCCGACCTCATGACAAATAGAACCAGATACTTAATAAAACACACCCTTTCAAGTGCCATATACAACCCGGTGATTGCTCTCTCACAGGATGATGAGGAGAGGATTGCTGGGTAGGTTTATGCTATATGATGGTACTTGTTACTATTCCAGCTACTCTCTTCTACATGCTTCACGATGGAGGCTGCCTGAAGTGTAGTCTTTGAGAGGCCTAGCTACCCCCTCTTATTCTGGCATTATGCAGTTCAGTCCACAGATACTACCCATTTCATTGATACCAATGCATATGTAGTGTAGATCCTTGCTTGCGAGTACTTTGGATGAGTACTCACGGTTGCTTTGCTTCCCCTTTCCCCCCTTTTCCCTTCTTCTCGGATGATGCAACGAGATGGTGGAGCCCAGGAGCCAAATGATTTTGCCGATGACTACAGCTACCCCGACGGAGCCTACTACTACGTGGAGTCTGCCGACGACCAGGAGTTGTGTAGGAGGATCCCATGCAGGAGGCCTTGCCTCTTCGATCGTTGATGTTTGTGCTAGCCTTCTTAAGGCAAAACATGTTTAACTTATGTCTGCTTTCAGATATTGTTGCTTCTGCTAACTCTGTCTGTGTTCGAGCTTATGTATTCGAGCCCTCGAGGCCCCTCGCTTGTAATATAAAGCTTGTATTATTTTAATTTGTGTCTAGAGTTGTGTTGTGATATCATCCCGTGAGTCCCTGATCTTGGTCGTACACATTTGCGTGCATGATTAGTGTACTGTCAAATTGGGGGCGTCACAAGTTGGTATCAGAGCCGACTGCCTATAGGAATCCCCCTTTCCAACTCCTTGGCCGAAGTTGAGTCTAGTCATTAAAAAACTTTTACTAACTTGGCTGTGTGGCTTACGGACCCACGTCACCATTGGGTGGTATTAGGATCTTTCATTTCTCGTCTATGCTCTGGGACTCTGATCTCTCTTCTAGTTGGGTTAAACGATTTCCCTAAAATCTAACTTTATGTTCTCGAAAATACTTTCGCCCGGAGAGCCCCCCACTCCAGATGATCGCTTGGTGCACCAGAAGATTCTGAAGATACTCTCTGATGTTCTCTAGAGATCTTATGCTCATTGCTTTTGCAATTTCCTAACACCAAAATACCCCTATGAATAAATACTTACACCTGTCGCTCTTACTTTATTCCCAGTTGATCTTATTATTACAAGATACCCCGAAATTATCTCTATTTTTTCGAGAATACTTTGTGCCCACTGCCTTGTAGTTCTTTGCCACCTGAATACTAATATGTCTCCAACGTATCTATAATTTTTTATTGTTCCATGCTATTATATTATCCATCTAGGATGTTTTATATGCATTTATATGCTATTTTATATGATTTTGGGGACTAACCTATTAACCCAGAGCCCAATGCTAGTTTCTGTTTTTCCCTTGTTTTAGAGTATCGCAAAAAAGGAATATCAAACGGAGCCCAATTGACTTGAAACTCAATGGAGGACGTTTTTGGACCAGAAGAAGCCCAGAGAGTACCGGAGGAGGACCATAAGGTCCACGGGCTGCCCACGAGGGTAGGGGCCACACCCTCCCCCCTGGGTGCGCCCCCTGCCTCGTGGACAGCCAGGAGACCCCCTTTACTTGCCCCCGACTCCAACACCTCCTATATATACCGAAACCTTCGGAAAATAACCTAGATCGGGAGTTCTGCCGCCGAAAGCCTCTGTTGCCACCGAAAACCAATCTAGACCCGTTCCGGCACCCTGCCGGAGGGGGAATCCCTCTCCGGTGGCCAGCTTCATCATCTCGGCGCTCTCCATGACGAGGGAGGAGTAGTTCACCCTCGGGGCTGAGGGTATGTATCAGTAGCTATGTGTTTGATATATCTCTCTCTCTCTCGTGTTCTTGAGATGGCACGATCTTGATGTATCGCGAGCTTTGCTATTATAGTTGGATCTTATGATGTTTCTCCCCCTCTACTCTCTTGTGATGAATTGAGTTTTCCCTTTGAAGTTATCTTATCGGATTGAGTCTTTAAGGATTTGAGAACACTTGATGTATGTCTTGCATGTGCTTATCTGTGTTGACAATGGGATATCACGTGATCTACTTGATGTATGTTTTGGTGATCAACCTGCGGGTTCCGTGACCTTGGGAATCTATGCAGTGGGGTTGGCACACGTTTTCGTCTTGACTCTCCGGTAGAAACTTTGGGGCACTCTTGGAAGTTCTTTGTGTTGGTTGAATATATGAATCTGAGATTGTGTGATGCATATCGTATAATCATGCCCACGGATACTTGAGGTGACAATGGAGTATCTAGGTGACATTAGGGTTTTGGTTGATTTGTGTCTTAAGGTGTTATTCTAGTACGAACTCTAGGATAGATTGAACGGAAAGAATAGCTTCGTGTTATTTTACTACAGACTCTTGAATAGATCGATCAGAAAGGATAACTTTGAGGTGGTTTCGTACCCTACCATAATCTCTTCGTTTGTTCTCCGCTATTAGTTACTCTGGAGTGACTCTTTGTTGCATGTTGAGGGATAGTTATATGATCCAGTTATGTTATTATTGTTGAGAGAACTTGCACTAGTGAAAGTATGAACCCTAGGCCTTGTTTCCTATCATTGCAACACCGTTTATGCTCACTTTTATCTTTAGTTACCTTGCTGTTTTTATATTTTTCAGATTACAAAAACATATATCTACCATCCATATTGCACTTGTATCACCATCTCTTCGCCGAACTAGTGCACCTATACAATTTACCATTGTATTGGGTGTGTTGGGGACACAAGAGACTCTTTGTTATTTGGTTGCAGGGTTGTTTGAGAGAGACCATCTTCATCCTATGCCTCCCACGGATTGATAAACGTTAGGTCATCCACTTGAGGGAGATTTGCTACTGTCCTACAAACCTCTGCACTTGGAGGCCCAACAACGTCTACAAGAAGAAGGTTGCGTAGTAGACATCAAGCTCTTTTCTGGCGCCGTTGCCGGGGAGGTGAGTGCTTGAAGGTATATCTTTAGATCTTGCAATCGAATCTTTTAGTTTCTTGTTTTATCACTAGTTTAGTTTATAAAAGAAAACTACAAAAAATGGAATTAAGGTTATCTCATATGCTTCATCTTTTTTATATCTTTCGTGAAAATGATGGGAAGGAAAATTGTGCTCGAGTACTAGAAGAAGAATTACATAGAATTCTTGGCATAAAATATGTGTATGATGAGCATGATTGCAATGTTGTTAGTATGAATTCTGTGAGTACCCATGATGCTAATGATATGCAAAGCCATAGGCTTGGGGAAGCTATGTTTGATGAAGATTATATTTTTAGTCCCCCAAGTTTTGATAAAAATATTTATTATGATGAAAGCATGCCTCCTATTTTTGATGATTATATTGATGAAAGTGGATTTGGAGAGGTCATGACTTTATTTAGTGATGAATCCACTATTTTGGAAGAGGTTCCAATTGATTATGAGAACAAAGTTGTTATCTATGATGTTTACTGTGATGAATTGTATGCTATTAAGAATAATGATAACCATGAAACTTGTCATCATGATTTTAGTTTTCAATTGGATTATGCCTCACATGATAATTATTTTGTTGAGTTTGCTTCCACTATTATTCATGAGAAGAAATTCGCTTAGGTGGAGAGTAGTAAAATTTCTATGCAAGTAGATCATGAAAATAATGCTTTATGTGCAGGTTATATTGTTGAATTCATTCATGATGCTACTGAAAATTATTATGAGGGAGGAACATATGCTTCTACATATATCAATAATATCAAGTTTCCTATCTATGTGCTTAAAGTTTTGAATTTATGCTTGTTTTGCCTTCCTATACTAGTTGATTATTGTTCCCATAAGTTGTTTGATCACAAAATCCCTATGCATAGGAAGTGGGTTAGAATTAAATGTGCTAGTCATATTCTTCATGATGCTCCATTTATGTTTCAATTCTTATCTTTTATGCGAGCATCATTGAAATCATTGTGCCTGGCTAGGGGCGTTAAACGATAGCGCTTGTTGGGAGGCAACCCAATTTTATTTTCTTTGCTTTTGCTTCTGTTTAGGAATAAATATTGCATCTAGCTTCTGTTTAGATCTGGTTTTGTGTTTTAATTAGTGTTTGTGCCAAGTAGAACCTTTGGGAAGACTTGTGTGAAGTTTATGTGATCATGCTGTAAAAAACAGAAACTTTAGCGCTCACGAGATTGGCTGTCATTTTTTACTGGAGAGTGCTTTTTTAGTTGATTCTTTTTGCAGATGATTAATAGTCAAATTCCTCATGTCCACCAATTTGTTTCAGAATTTTTAGAGTTACAAAAGTATTCGAAAGTTACAGATTGCTACAGACTGTTCTGTTTTTGATAGATTCTGTTTTCTATGTGTTGTTTGTTTATTTTGATGAATCTATGAGTAGTATAAGAGGGTATGAACCATAGAGAAGTTGGAATACAGTAGATATTACACCAATATGAATTTAGAATGAGTTCATAACAGTACCTAAGTGGTGGTTTATTTTCTTATACTAACGGAGCTTACGAGTTTTCTGTTGAGTTTTGTGTTGTAAAGTTTTCAAGTTTTGGGTAAAGATTCGACGGACTATGTAATAAGGAGTGGCAAGAGCCTAAGTTTGGGGATGCCCAAGGCACCCCAAGGTAAAATTCAAGGACAACCAAAAGCCTAAGCTTGGGGATGCCCCGGGAAGGCATCCCCTCTTTCGTCTTCGTTCATCGGTAACGTTACTTGAGGCTATATTTTTATTCACCACATGATATGTGTTTTGCTTGGAGCGTCATTTTGTTTTATTTTGTTTTTGCTTCCTGTTTGTATAATATCCCAAGATATGAAATTCTTAAATGTTAGAGAGTCTTCACATAGTTACATAATTATTCAACTACTCATATCTTTTGGAGTAGTTTGTTGGTCGCTCTAGTGCTTCACTTATATATTTTTAGAGCTCGGCGGTGGTCTTATTTTGAAGAAATAGATGAACTCTCGTGCTTCACTTATATTATTTTGAGAGTCTATTAGAACAGCATAGTAATGTGCTTTGGTTATAAAACTTGTCCTAATATGATAGGCATCCAAGTTGGGTATGGTAAAAACTTCCATACAAGTGCATTGAATATTATGAGAAGTTTTATACTTGATGATTGTTTTGAGATATGTGGATGGTGATATTAGAGTTATGCTAGCGGGGTAATTATAAATACTTGTGTTAAAGTTTGTGATTCCCGTAGCATGCACATATGATGAACCGCTATGTGACGAAGTTAGAGCATGAGGTATTTATTGATTGTCATCCTTTGTGTGGAGGTCGGGATCGCGCGATGGTTAACTCCTACCAACCCTTCCCCTAGGAGCATGCGTTGAATACTTTGTTTTGACGACTCTTTGATTTTTGCAATAAGTATATGAGTTCTTTATGACTAATGTTGAGTCCATGGATTATACGCACTCTCACCCTTCCACCATTGCTAGCCTCTCTTGTACCGCGCAACTTTCGCCGATACCATACACCCACCATATATCTTCCTCAAAACAGCCACCATAACTACCTATCATGGCATTCCCATAGCCATTCCGAGATATATTGCCATGCAACTTTCCACCGTTCCGTTCATATGACACACTTCATATTGTCATATTGCCATGCATGATCATGTAGTTGACATCGTATTTGTGGCAAGGCCACCATTCACAATTCATTCATACATGTCACTCTTGATCCATTGCACATCCCGGTACACCGCCAGAGGCATTCACATAGAGTCATATTTTGTTCTAGCTTCAAGTTGTAATCTTTGAGTTGTAAGTAAATAAAAGTGTGATGATCTTCATTATTAGAGCATTGTACCGTGTGAGAAAAAAAAAGGAAAGGCCAAATAAAAAAGGAGATGGCCCAAAAAAAAGAGGGGGGCTAAAAAAAAGCCCCCTCCCCCAAAAAATGAGAGAAAAGAGAGAAGGGACAATGTTGCTATCCTTTTCCACACTTGTGCTTCAAAGTAGCACCATAATATTCATGTTAGAGAGTCTCTTGTTTTGTCACTTTCATATACTAGTGGGAATTTTCATTATAGAATTTGGCTAGTATATTCCAACGATGGGCTTCCCCAAATGCCCTAGGTCTTCATGAGCAAGCAAGTTGGATGCACACCCACTTAGTTTGTTTTGGAGATTTCATACACTTATAGCTCTAGTGCATCCGTTGCATGGCAATCCCTACTCACTCACATTGATATCTATTGATGGGCATCTCCATAGCCCATTGATATGCCTAGTTGATGTGAGACTATCTTCCTCTTTTGTCTTCTCCACAACCACCATTCCATTCCACCTATAGTGCTATATCCATGGCTCACTCTCATGTATTGCGTGAAAGCTGAAAGGTTTGAAAAAATTTGAGTATGAAACAATTGCTTGGCTGAAACTGGGGTTGTGCATGATTTAAATATTTTGTGTGATGAAGAGGGAGCATAGCCAGACTATATGATTTTGTAGGGATAACTTTCTTTGGCCATGTTATTTTGAGAAGACATAATTGCTTTGTTAGTATGCTTGAAGTATTATTATTCTTATGTCAATATAAACTTTTATCTTGAATCTTATGGATATGAACGTTCATGCCACAATAAAGTAAATTACATTGAAAATTCTTAGGTAGCATTCCACATCAAAAATTCTGTTTTTATCATTTACCTACTCAAGGACGAGCAAGAATTAAGCTTGGGGATGCTTGATACGTCTCCAACGTATCTATAATTTTTTATTGTTCCATGCTATTATATTATCCATCTAGGATGTTTTATATGCATTTATATGCTATTTTATATGATTTTTGGGACTAACCTATTAACCCAGAGCCTAGTGCCAGTTTCTGTTTTTCCGTTGTTTTAGAGTATCGCTGAAAAGGAATATCAAACGGAGCCCAGTTGACCTGAAACTCAACGGAGGACGTTTTTGGACCAGAATAAGCCCAGAGAGTACCGGAGGAGGACCATAAGGTCCACGGGCTGCCCACAAGGGTAGGGGGCGCGTGATGTCTACTACACAACCTTCTTCTTATAAACGTTGTTGGGCCTCCAAGTGCAGAGGTTTGTAGGGCAGTAGCAAATTTCCCTCAAGTGGATGACCTAAGGTTTATCAATCCATGGGAGGCGTAGGATGAAGATGGTCTCTCTCAAACAACCCTGCAACCAAATAACAAAGAGTCTCTTGTGTCCCCAACACACCCAATACAATGGTAAATTGTATAGGTGCACTAGTTCGGCGAAGAGATGGTGATACAAGTGCAATATGGATGGCAGATATAGGTTTTTTGTAAAAGGAAAATATAAAAACAGCAAGGTAGCAAGTGGTAAACATGAGCATAAACGGTGTTGCAATGATAGTAGGCAAGGCCTAGGGTTCATACTTTCACTAGTGCAAGTTCTCTCAACAAGGATAACATAATTGGATCATATTACTAGCCCTCAACATGCAACAAAGAGTCACTCCAAAGTCACTAATAGCGGAGAATAAATGAAGAGATTATGGTAGGGTACGAAACCACCTCAAAGCTATTCTTTCTGATCGATCTATTCAAGAGTCCGTAGTAACGTTCAATCTATTCAATGCACTTGGTGTGAATTTTTACTACATTGACATTGGATGTCTATCATGTGAAGACTAGTTCTTTTAGCCTAAACACATTACCATGCTGTTTTAATAGACTCTCAAATAGATATAAGTGAAGCATGAGAGATCAACTATTTCTTCAAAATAAACCACCGCCGTGCTCTAAAAGATATAAGTGAAGCACTAGAGCAATATCAAACTACTCCGAAAGATATAAGTGAAGATCAATGAGTAGTTGAATAATTCTGTAACTATGTGAAGACTCTCTAACATTTAAGAACTTCAGATCTTGGGATATTATTCAAACAGCAAGAAAAACAAAATAAACTAAATTGACGCTCCAAGCAAAACACATATCATGTTGCGAATAAAAATATAGCTCCAAGTATAGTTACCGATGGATGAAGACGAAAGAGGGGATGCCTTCCCGGGGCATCCCCAAGCTTAGGCTTTTGATTATCTTGAATTTACTTGGGGTGCCATGGGCATCCCCAAGCTTAGGCCTTTGCTACTCCTTGTTCCATAGTCCATCAAAGCAATACTCAAAACTTGAAAACTTCACAACACAAAACTTAGACAAAATATTCTCGTGAGCTCCGTTAGTATAAGAAAGCAAACCACTACTCAAAGGTACAGCAATGAATTCATTCTTTGTTTATATTGGTGTTAAACCTACTGTATTCCAACTTCTCTATGGTTCATACTTCCCAATACTACTCATAGATGCATTGAAATAAGTAAACAACACATGAAAAACAGAATCTGTCAAAAACAAAACAGTCTGTGGTAATCTGCAGGGTTCGTCTACTTCTGGAACTCCAAAAAATTCAAACTAAATTGGTAAATTTGCGGAATTTGTCTACCAATAATATTAAAAAAAGAATCAACTAAATAGCACGCTCCAGTAAAATATGAAGACTACTTTAGCGAGCGCTAACGATTCTGTTTTTCACAGCAAGATCACATAAACTTCACACAAGTCTTCCCAAAGGTTCTACTTGGCACAAACACTAAACAAAACATGAAACCACGTCTAATCAGAGGCTAGATGCAATAATTATTCCTAAACAAAAGCAAAAACAAAGAAACTAAAATAAAGTTGGGTTGCCTCCAAACAAGCGCTATCGTTTAACGCCCCTAGCTAGGCATGATGATTTCAATGATGCTCGCATAAAAGATAAGAGTTGAAACATAAAGAGAGCATCATGCAGAATATGACTAGCACATTTAAGTCTAACCCACTTCCTATGCATAGGAATTTTGTGAGCAAACTACTTATGGGAATAATAATCAACTAGCATAGGAAGGAAAAACAAGCATAACTTCAAAACTTTAAGCACATAGAGAGGAAACTTGATATTATTGCAATATGTAGAAGCATATGATCCTCTCTCATAATAATTTTCAGTAGCATCATGAATTAATTCAACAATATAACCAGAACATAAAGCATTCTTTTCATGATCTACTTGCATAGAAATTTTACTACTCTCCACATAAGAAAAATTCTTCTCATTCATAGTAGTGGGAGCAAACTCAACAAAATAACTATCATGTGAAGCATAATCCAATTGAAAACTAAAATCATGATGACAAGTTTCATGGTTACCATTATTCTTAATAGCATACAAGTCATCACAATAATCATTATAGATAGCAACTTTGCTCTCATAATCAATTGGAACCTCTTCCGAAATAGTGGATTCATCACTAAATAAAGTCATGACCTCTTCAAATCCACTGTCATCAATATAATCATCATAAATAGGAGGCATGCTTTCATCATAATAAATTTGCTCATAAAAACTTGGGGGACTAAAAATATCATATTCATCAAACATAGCATCCCCAAGCTTTTGGCTTTGCATATCATTAGCATCATGGGTATTCAAAGAATTCACACTAACAACATTGCAATCATTCTCATCATTCACATATTCTATGCCAAGCATTCTATGTAATTCTTCTTCTAGTATTTGAGCACAATTTTCCTTCCCATCATTTTCACGAAAGATATTAATAAGATGAAGCATATGAGGTAACCTTAATTCCAATTTTTTGTAGTTTTCTTTTATAAACGAAACTAGTGATAAAACATGAAACTAAAAGATTCGATTGCAAGATCTAAAGATATACCTTCAAGCACTAACCTCCCAGGCAATGGCGCGAGAAAAGAGCTTGATTTCTACTACACAACCTTCTTCTTGTAGACGTTGTTGGGCCTCCAAGTGCAGAGGTTTGTAGGATAGTAGCAAATTTCCCTCAAGTGGATGACCTAAGGTTTATCAATCCGTGGGAGGCGTAGGATGAAGATGATCTCTCTAAAACAACCCTGCAACTAAATAACAAAGAGGCTCTTGTGTCCCCAACACACACAATACAATGTTAAATTGCATAGGTGCACTAGTTCGGCGAAGGGATGGTGATACAAGTGCACTATGGATGGTAGATATATGTTTTTGTAAAATGAAAATATAAAAACAGCAAGGTAGCAACTGGTAAACGTGAGCATAAACGGTGTTGCAATGATAGTAGGCAAGGCCTAGGGTTCATACTTTCACTAGTGCAAGTTCTCTCAACAAGGATAACATAATTGGATCATATTACTAGCCCTCAACATGCAACAAAGAGTCACTCCAAAGTCACTAATAGCGGAGAACAAACGAAGATATTATGGTAGGGTACGAAACCACCTCAAAGCTATTCTTTCTGATCGATCTATTCAAGAGTCTGTAGTAACGTTCAATCTATCATAGAGTTCGTACTAGAATAACACCTTAAGAAACAATTCAATCAAAACCCTAATGTCACCTAGATACTCCATTGTCGCCTTAAGTATCCGTGGGCATGATTGTACGATATGCATCACACAATCTCAGAAACATTTATTCAACCAAGACATATAACTTCAAAGAGTGCCCCAAAGTTTCTACCACAGAGTCAAGACGAAAACGTGTGCCAACCCCTATGCATAGATCCCCAAGGTCACGGAACCCGCAAGTTGATCACCAAAACATACATCAAGTAGATCACATGATATCCCATTGTCACCACAGATAAACACGTGCAAGACATACATCAAGTGTTCTCAAATCCTTAGAGACTCAATCCGATAAGATAACTTCAAAGAGAAAACTCAATCCATTACAAGAGAGTAGAGGGGGAGAAGAAGATCCAACTAGAATAGCAAAGCTCGCGATACATCAAGATCGTGCCATCTCAAGAACACGAGAGAGAGAGATCAAACACATAGCTACTGATACATACCCTCAGCCCCGAGGGTGGACTACTCCCTCCTCGTCATGGAGAGCGCCAGGATGATGAAGATATCCACCGGTGAGGGTTCCCCCCTCCGGCAGGGTGCCAGAACGGGTCTAGATTGGTTTTCGGTGGCTACAAAGGCTTTCGGTGGCGGAACTCCCGATCTAGGTTAATTTCCGAAGGTTTCAGTATTTATAGGATTTTTTGGAGTCGGGGCCAAGTAAAGGGGAGCTACGGGCCGTCCTCGAGATAGGGGGGCGCCCCCCCCTTCCCAGGGCGCGCCCTCCACCCTCGAGGGCAGCCCGTGGCTCTCCTGGCCCAACTCTTTTGCTTCGGGGGCTTCTTTTGGTCTAGAAAAAATCATAAAAAAGTTGGCTCATCAATTGGACTTTGTTTGATATTCCTTTTCTTTAAACCCCTAAAACCGGAGAAAAACAGAAACTGGCAGTGGGCTCTGGGTTAATAGGTTAGTCCCCAAAATCATATAAAAGTGAATGATAAATCCCATTAAACATCCTAGAAGGATAATATAATAGCATGGAACAATAAAAAATTATAGATACGTTGGAGACGTAACAGCGCACCCTCCCCCTGGGTGCGCCCCCTGCCTCGTGGACAGCCCGGAGACCCCCTTTACTTGCCCTGACTCCAGCACCTCCTATATATACTGAAACCTCCGGAAAATAACCTAGATCGGGAGTTCTACCGCCGAAAGCCTCTGTTGCCACCGAAAACCAATCTAGACCCATTCCAGCACCCTGCCGGAGGGGGAATCCCTCTCCGGTGGCCATCTTCATCATCCCGGCGCTCTCCATGACGAGGGATGAGTAGTTCACCCTCGGGGCCGAGGGTATGTATCAGTAGCTATGTGTTTGATCTATCTCTCTCTCTCGTGTTCCTAAGATGGCACGATATTGATGTATCGCGAGCTTTGCTATTATAGTTGGATCTTATGATGTTTCTCCCCCTCTACTCTCTTGTGATGAATTGAGTTTTCCATTTGAAGTTATCTTATCGGATTGAGTCTTTAAGGATTTGAGAACACTTGATGTGTGTCTTGCATGTGCTTATCTGTGGTGACAATGGGATATCACGTGATCTACTTGATGTATGTTTTGGTGATCAACTTGCGGGTTTCGTGACCTTGGGAATCTATGCATAGGGGTTGGCACACGTTTTCGTCTTGACTCTGTGGTAGAAACTTTGTGGTACTCTTTGAAGTTCTTTGTGTTGGTTGAATTGATGAATCTGAGATTGTGTGATGCATATCGTATAATCTTGCCCACGGATACTTGAGGTGACAATGGAGTATCTAGGTGACATTAGGGTTTTGGTTGATTTGTATCTTAATGTCAGGCCCAAGATGCGATTCTATCCCGATCGTGTGACACTTACGTGATTGGGGCACAACCGCATTTCGGGCGCTTAGCAAGATGGATATCATTACATCGTACCATTACATACATACATGGGGGATACAACAATACATACAAGTCACATGAATACAACAACATCAATACACAGTATCCGACTACAGATACAAACATGAAAAGCACAAAGATATCCATCTGCTATCCCAGGCTGCCGACCCGGAACCTAACCCAAGACTAAAGAAGAAGAAGAAAGAACTCCAACAAGAGAACAACGCTCTCACGTCAAGACATCGGAAACCTGCACCTGCAACTGTTGTTGTAGTATCTGTGAGCCACGAGGACTCAGCAATCCCATAACCATGGGTAACAAGACTATCAAAGCTTAATAGGTAGGAAGAGGTAAAGTGGTGAGGTTGCAGCAGCGGCTAAGCAATATGTATGGTGGCTAACTTACGAGTACAAGAATAAGATGAGCATCTACGCAAACGGTCGCAACTAGTAGTGATCGCTAAAGATCCTGAACTACCTACGAATCAAACATAACCCCACCGTGTTCTCTTCTCAAAGTGAAAAGAGACAGTCACGGTTACTCACACAGTTGTGTGTTTTACTTCGGATCCTCTGTCAAGTTTTCTACAACCGGACATTAACAAATTCCAATCTGCCACATAACCACGGGCACGGCTTTCGAAAGATCATAACCCTGCAGGGGTGTCCCAACTTAGCCCATCACAAGCTCTCACGATCAGCTGAAGTGATAAATATAATATCATCACCCCTTATCTTAGGGAAATCCGATCAGGCTCGGCATCCCGGTGCACAAGACATTTCGACAATGGTAAAACAAGTCCAGCAAGACCTCCCGGCGTGCCGACACCCTGATAGTAGCCGCGCGTATCTCGTCTCAGGCCACGTCCAGATGGGCGATTATACGAGTAAAACCAGCCCTCGGGTTTCCCTAAGGTGGCCCCGCATACTCCCCGTTTGGGACCAACACATCAGCACTGCCCCCCTGCTATGTAGAAAGAAACCTCGGGTAGTGCTAACTCCCTATGCAATTTAATTAATTAATTAAGTTGTTATTATGAGCAAATTAAAACCAATGTTGGGCCTTGCTGGAGGAGTTTTATTCAAAGACAAAGTGTCAAGGGGTCCCCATATACCCAACCGTGTATGGAACGCAAAATCAAGGAACATAATGCCGGTTTATCGGCGCCTAAGGTGGCATGAGTGGAACAAAACACCGAGCAAAAGGCCAAGCCTTCCACCCATGCCCAGTATATAAGTGTGTTAATAATAATAATAGATATTTGATATTCCAACAACAAGTTCCCTCCTGGAACGAATCTTCATCTTCACCTGCAACTAACAACGCTATAAGAGGGGTTGAGCAAGCGGGTAACATAGCCAAACAATGGTTTTGCTAGGAAGGTTTCAAAGGTTAGAGGTTTCATGGCAACAAGGAGAGGGGCTGACATAAAGATGGGTAGCGCGACATATAACGATAGCATCGAGACACTAAGCATGGCAATGATAGTAAAGGTATCCAAGGTTACGGTCATCTTGCCTGAGATCCCGCAAGGAAGAAGAACGGTTCCGTGAAGAAGACGGAGAAGAAGCCTTGAAGAAGAACCACGAGTAGGCGAACGAATCCTCACGATCGCAACAGAACAAGCACTAACGAGAAGAAGCAAGGAATACGGTAAACACACAACACAAGATCATTACAATATGCTCAACCAAGTATGATGCAAGACAGTTCTATATATGATGCACATCAAGTCTATACTGGAAGCAAAACATGGCAAGGTAGGAAGCACAGAAAAACAACACAAGTTTATATGATGCAATACATGGCAAGGTATGATGCATGACAAGTCTATACAGGAAGCAATACATGGCAAGGTAGGAAGCACAAAAAAACAACACAAGTCTATATGATGCAATACATGGCAAGGTATGATGCATGACAAGTCTATACAGGAAGCAATACATGGCAAGGTAGGAAGCACATCATATGCACTTAGGATGCATTACATGACAACATAGGAAGCACACCAGAACAACACAAGAACAAGACAATATGCTCAAGCAAGTAGGAAGCAAGACAGATCTATATAGGATGCAAAACATGACAAGGTCGGAAGCACAGAGAAGCAACATAAGAACAACAAGTTTAAATGAGGCCGGAAGCTACTTAAGACAAATCCGGTAAGTCCTCATATGCATAGTTTGAAATTAGTCCAGATCTGCACAAACCTTAAGTTAAAGTTGGTAAACAGCAATTTAACATGCACCATGATGATCTACACGAAATTCTAGTCAAGTTTCATATCAAGTTTGTTTAATTCGGAGCTACGGCCTAGAAGAAATGAGCAAAACAAGTTAAGCATGGCAACGGTGCAAGATGCACCCAAACATCAAGCAAACTCACTCCAAACATGAAAACAACATGATATTATGATTTTACATGCAAAATCACACAAGTTTCATATAAAGCACCCCCAAAACGGAGCAACGGGCTAAAAGATACACATGAAACAAGAAACAATGCAAAGCTGTAATTAACAGCCACATAGCAACTTTGGAGCAAGATATATATATATATATATATATATATATATATATATATATATATATATATATATATATATATATATGCTACAGCACTCAACCATGGTGACAAGAAGCATGGACATGAAGTAGACATATCCTACAGCAAACAACTCCATTGGAGCAACTCCATAGGAGGCATGGATCAATAGCAACAAGCTACAACATTTTGATCATGACACTAAAAACCTGACAGCAATATTGTATAGCAACTTGGGAGCAAGAATTAAATAAGCTACAGCAAGCCATATGATCAAGTGAAGGCATGAATGGATAGACAATAACATATACAACAACGAATGATCAATGGCCACCCCAAAACTAACATGGATTTGCCTAGGACATCAAGCAAACATAGCATCAGGATATTACAGATTCCAGCCGTAGTGAAATTTCACTAAGTGTTAAAACAGTTAAGTTGGCATGGCATGTTTGTAAGCATGTTTAAGTCACCTCAAGGCATATCATAGCAAATGGTTTGCACCACAAAAAATAACACATCATGGAGAATCTAAAACATCTAGGCATGTGACAAGGGGACAAACACAACAATAGCAACGAGCATGTGAAATCAGCATCTCATAACAAGTTTCAGAACATAACAGCCAAATGCACTTTTGCAACAGAGATTAACATGGCAATATGAACTCCATCATGCATGCTATAGCAATCAACATGAAGAGCATCTCATGATGAACATTTTGACATATCATTTGCATCATTTGGATAAACAAGCACCAAGTTATCATATCACAAACATGGCAACAAAAAAACAAGTAGCAGCAGTTTATAACAAGTAGCACTCTTACAACAAAGATTAGAGCAACTAGATGAACTTAAATGAGCATGGCACAATGGAACAAAGTGTAGAGCATATCACCACGATCATTTTGACATATTATTCACTCAATTTGGATCACCACACAAAAAGATATCACCAGTCAAAGATGCAACATTAATGCTGACAGAATAAAAGACTTAGCAGTTTTAAGACTCCGGAAAAAAAACGAGCACAGTATAGCTATAGCACGCACGGGCGGGATTTAACGGGTTCTCACCAGAGGGCCTAGCCCAGTTGGAGAGGAGAAGAGGGGCCCGGCTGGCGCGGGGCAGGCCGGCTGAGGCGGGCCGCCTGGAAGGCCAGGGCGCGCGGGGTGGCTGGGCCGGCCCACGAGGCAGGCGCTCGCGCTCGTCCCCGATCACGATTGGATCGGGCGAGACAGTCGCGGCGACGGCTCATCGTCGGCGAGCGAAGGAGCGGTGAGGACGGAGGGGCGCGTTGGAGGCCGAGGATGAGGTCGGGCGACCGAATCCGGGGCCGATGGCGTCAAGGCGAGGGAGATCGGCCAGGAGGCGGGCTCGGCGGCGGGGAGGAGCTTCCATGGCGGCGGTGGCAGCACCTGGGGTCGCCGGCAACGACTCCGGTGGCCGGCGAGGCGAGGTCCAAGGCGGGGCGGAGGCACGCGCGGGCGGGAGCGGCGGCGGCGGATCCGGGCCCGGGCGGGCACGATCCGGGTCCCGACGGGCCGCGGCGGCGGTGGGAGAGCTGCGGGCCACATGGCGGCCTGCCATTGGTCCGGGGCGGCTGCGGCGCTGAGGTGGCAGCCCCGGATTGGCTGTGGCGACGTGGAAGGTGGGGATGGACATGTCCAGGCGGAGTGGACATGTCCGGCTGCACGGGGAGGAGCATTTTTAGGGTTGGATCTGCGCGAAAAAGGAGAGGGAGGCACATATTTATAGCTAGAGGGAGTTAGGAGTGTCCAAATGAGGAGCCGTTCGCGGCCACGCGATCGTGATCGAACGACCAAGAGCATGGAGGGGATAGAATGGGCTAGGTGGGCTGTGAGAAAGGAGTGCTGGGCCAAAAGACAAAAGGCCTCCGGCGGTTAACACGGTTAACCGTTGGGCTATCAAACGAGCTCCGAATGCGACGAAACTTGACAGGCGGTCTACCTATGCTATAATAAGACCACACGCCAAGTTTCAACCCATTCCGAGAACGTTTTTTGTCCACTCACAAAATAAATATTCGGAGGCGCCGCGGGCGCGTGCAAGTGTGTCTGGGCTCAGAACGGACAACGGAAAAGACGAGAGAACTCGGACGGATGCAAGTTTTGAAAACATGCTGATGCAACACACATGATGACATGGCAAGATGCAACACGCAAGCAGATGACATGGCACTGACAACGAATAACTGGCTGACACCTGGCGCACCGGTCTCGGGGTGTCACACTTAAGGTGTTATTCTATTACGAACTCTAGGATAGATTGAACGGAAAGAATAGCTTCGTGTTATTTTACTACGGACTCTTGAATAGATCGATCAGAAAGGATAACTTTGAGGTGGTTTCATACCCTACCATAATCTCTTCGTTTGTTCTCTGCTATTAGTTACTTTGTAGTGACTCTTTGTTGCATGTTGAGGGATAGTTATATGTTCCAGTTATGTTATTATTGTTGAGAGAACTTGCACTAGTGAAAGTATGAACCCTAGGCCTTGTTTCCTATCATTGCAACACCGTTTATGCTCACTTTTATCTTTAGTTACCTTGCTGTTTTTATATTTTGAAATTACAAAAACCTATATCTACCATCCATATTGCACTTGTATCACCATCTCTTCGCCGAACTAGTGCACCTAGACAATTTACCATTGTATTGGGTGTGTTGGGGACACAAGAGACTCTTTGTTATTTGGTTGCAGGGTTGTTTGAGAGAGACCATCTTCATCCTACGCCTCCCACGGATTGATAAACCTTAGGTCATCCACTTGAGGGAAATTTGCTACTGTCCTACAAACCTCTGCACTTGGAGGCCCAACAATGTCTACAAGAAGAAGGTTGCGTAGTAGACATCAAATACCTCTACGAGTAATACCTCACACTTATCGAGGATTCGTTGATCCCCAGTTGTTCATGTGTTCCACATAATACTTCGTGATGCTATTCAATCTTTCGAAATCCGCGGTAGCCTATTGCTCCTGAATTCCTTGCCTTTCTGCATTATGGTTAATTCCATAGTCTAGTAATCTTATTAACATCCTTTGTCAGTATCATTTTGAGTCCGCTGGTTCGTTATGATTGCGAATGCTCGCAATCCTCGATCAGGCCCTAGCATTCATCCTTCCCGCTCAGACGTTGCTTTAAAGATGAGCTGGATCTCGAGCAATCAAATTGCCATCGATTGTACCCCTAAGCCTGCCCAGCTTATCCATCCTTAATCAGAGTGTTTGCTTCTGATCCCTTCATTTGGAAATCATAATTCTTTTGCACTTGAGCTTTGAATTAGTCAGTTGTTTCTACAATATGATCTCCTTACGTTGTTTCTTCCTCTGTTTGAGTACCGATGCTCACATCAGATCCCTTGAGGACCATCGGATCCTTTGTTGGATTTTATCCGACAACGGCCTACATATTCAATCACTTTGGAAGTTCTTTCCCTGATACATAATGCCATTGGTAAATCATATTCTCTGATTTGGCCAACCATGCTCTATTTTCAAGCTGGTGATATTTACTCTTGAAGCTTGTGGTATATGTTTCTAATATAACCCGACGGGTTGAACCTATGCCTTCCTTAATCTATGTGAACCCAAAAGTTTTCACGGGTCATACTTCTCTGGTAATTGACCAGGTAGATTTTTGCACTGAAATCATTTTTATTAGAGCAGTAAATGAATGGTCATGCATTGGAGAAGTGGGAGTCGACCTTGAACTTTGTGTTCATGCCCATGGACACGATGTAGATCTTATCATGGGAGCTTCTCTTAAATTAATTATTCCCTTGGTATAAGTTCATCTCACATCTGGGATCTGGTCTTTTGTGATCCTGGTTCCAACCATATTTGTCTTCCTTGATCTCATTTCTCAGGCAATTTGAAGTACTTGTCTTCTACAGATCAATACACCTATCCAACCTCTATTTTGCTCTACCTTCGATTATACCCTCTGGTATCTCGAGAATATCATAGAACTACATAACTTCTTATGAGTTCTTCATCAGATATTATTCTCGTCGATTCCAATTCCCCCCGTGTCGTGGTTTTGTCACGGCAGATGTCCTAGCATAAGGACTTAGTCGTGGAGCCATCGTTGTGGGTTAGCTTAAAGGGGTTTAAAGCGGACAAAGTACGCAAGGGATTTTATACTAGTTCGGCCCCTTCGATGAAGGTAAAAGCCTACGTCTAGTTTGTTGTGGTATTGCTAGGGTTTCGATGACCAGGGAGCGAATCCGCTTTGCCCGTGTCTCGAGTTGTTGTTTTCTCTCCCTGAACCGCCGCGGGGTCGTCCCTTTATATACACATGATGACGCCCGACCGGCTTATAGAATCCTGAAGCAGGCTCATAAACGTGCCTAGCTCGGTCTCTACCTTGCTTATCTTACAATACAAGTTACACGCCGTATGGTGGTTTACATTCACGGGCCTTCACACCTTTTGGGCCCTGGGCTTTCTAGTCCTGTGTATTAAAATGCCATATTCTATGTCTTGCGGGCTTCAATAGAAATAATCCTTCATAGGCATAAACCGGCCCCTCCTGGGTGGTTTATACCTAGTAGTCATATCCTTGACATTAGGCCCTAGATTGATTTGAACTTGTTTATGTCAATCTTCAACACTTTGGAGAAATCTTGTCTTTCATGACTTCAAATGACCTTGTAAACCGCCATGATGTCATCTTCCTTGATTATGTTAAACCGCCATGGCATCACATGTTCATTTAATACCTGTATCTGTTTTAACCTTTATTTATTAAACCTCCGAAGATCGAGGCGACACCGCCATCCTATATCCATTTTTCGGGCTCCTTGATTCTCGCGCCTGCCGTTTATCCTTTCGGCTTATAAATAGGGCGAGGGGTCCTTTCTTTTTCTTCCCCTCGCCTCTTCGCTCTTCTTCTTCCTCGCATCTTCTCAGCGCTTAAGCACCGCCGCCGCCATCGACCTTCACCTCTGCTCCAACCCAGGCCGCTGCATCAACCTGTTCGGACCAGAGTTTCACTGGTGCGCCTCTGCATCCGATAGCTCTGTTAAGTCCTTTCTTCCCTTTTCCTGTAGATCTCATTAGGGTTTCCTTCGCGAGTTCATCACAGCTGCTGCGCTGTTCTTCCCTGTTCTTCATCGTGACTTAAGTGTAGATCTGATACTTTTGTCTACGGCTGTAGTGATAATCCTTCTTTCTGCTTATTAACGCGCTTGTCCTTTAAAAGTAATCCCCCATCTAGGTTTGTTGAACTGCTGCGGTACCTGTTCAGTTTAAGCCTGGATATTTCTAAATTTATTGACATGTTGTAGATCTGTAATTCTGCCGTTGATTTGTGAAACCTGTTTTTCCATAACTTTAGATCTGCATCTTTCGTATCCTCCTGGGCAGTTTAACTTTAGAAAAACCATAATCTGGTAGGTAGCATTAGGCCCCATTTAAACCACCATCGCAACTGTCTTTTTAGCGCTTCCAGTATCTAGCTCCAGCTTAGTCTTGTGTATATACCTCAATACCTATTGACGTTTTATATCTGTCAACCATGAATCATAAACCGTCTCTTCCTGTAATTTCAGCTTTTCCCTTTGAAGTGGCAAAACAAGCCAAGCAGTTTTATTCCTGCAACTGGGCTTCACCTGAGTTACTGAAGAGGAATTGAACGGTTGGATTGAGGTTGGCACTTTAGCCAAGAAGGATGTCATCCATTGGAGAATCCCTGGTCCGGAAAACCCTCCTGAACCCAAGGATGGAGAGGTAATCATATTCGTTGATCACTTAGCCCGAGGGTTTAGTCCTCCCGGATCAAAATTCTCCCACGACGTAGTGACTAGCTTCCAACTCCACCCTCAAGATATTGGACCGAATTCTGTGTCCAATATTTGCAATTTTCAAGTCTTCTGCGAGGCATATTTGCAAGAGGAACCCACAGTGGAGCTGTTTAGAGATTTCTTCCACCTAAACCGTCGTACGGAATTTACGGACGGACCTAACACCGAACTTGGCGGGATGTCCATTCAAAAAAGGAAAGATGTCAGCTTTCCTCACGCCAAGCATCACAGCCATCCTAAAGATTGGAACCAGACTTGGTTTTACTGTCAAGATACTTCTCCAGCTGACGAGAATCCTCTGCCGGGTTATCGTCCTCATCGGCTTACCAATAATCATCCGTTCCCCCAACGGCTAAGTGCCCAGGAGCGATCTCAATATGCACCACAGCTTTCAAAGCTTCGGGCCTTTACAGCAAACGGTTTAACACGCATCGACTTTGTTCGTTGCTGGATTTCCTAGAGCACTTTACCTTTAAGCCGGCGTCCCGGTTTAATGTGCGAGTACACGGGGGATCCCAAAGATCCTCAATGTCATACTGAGGCTATGCTGACAGATAGTGAAATCAATGAATCTGTGAAGAAAATATTGGATGAACCGATGGATGTCTGCAACAAAACTGGGCTGGCTCCCTTCTGTGAATCCAATAAACCGCCAGCGGTAAATCTCCTTTATACCTTTTGCCTTATTTCAATCTTTTTAAGTATCCTTTCTCAAACTCCTTAATTTCTGACAGGGTAGTGATCCGTTCTGGAAGAGGAAACCCCAAGATAAACCGACAAAGGCAGCTCGTCTTAAGACCCAGACCATCAAGAAGACTGTTAAGAAGAAAACTACTGAAGCATCCGAGTTAAATATCGAGGATGATGAACCGGCCTCAGAGGTAGCACTTGACTCCCTTGGCTCCCTTTTCTTGCACCTTATTGACAATGATTATATTCAGGAAAATGCTGAAGGCAGCCAAGCTGATGGTGTTGAGGTAATTATCCTTTCCTCCGGTTCAGACCCTCTGCCAACACAGAAAATCCGTCAAGCAAACCGGAAAGTACGATTTTCTCACCCTTTAGCTTACTTGGACTCAAACTTTATTTTGAAGAAGCGGCAACATGAAGCTCGCCGCACAACTCGGCACCGCGGTCAAGTAATCACGTCCACCGGTTTACCACATACTCCGATCCGGAAGCGTTGATCAGAGATCTTGTATATTCCAGATATTCTTTATCCCAAAGTGGGCCATTTCTGGCAGCGTCTTAATCCATCTGATTCAAATTATTAGGACACCCCTCATTCATCGTCTGGCGAGTCAACCACCACACAACTTCCTCCTTTCAAGACCGTTCCTGGGTGTGTTTTTATTTTTCTGTTAACCTTATTTTTTAGTCCATGGGCTGACTTTACCTTTATCTTTCTCAGAAAGCCAAAACCCAATAAGAAGGCCACGTTGAGTAAACCGGCTGATGGTGATGTAAATCCTGAACCGGAGAAGACTCCGGAACCAGCAGAAGAAAATACTGACGCCTTGCATAATGATCCACCTCCACCGGATCATGATAATTTTGCTGATCAAGAAGCCACGCCAATGGATCTTGGTGATAATCAAAATAGCCCAGTCCAGGCCAGTGACAATCCGGCAAGCCCCGCCAAAGCTGCTGCTGCTACGACAGACGATGTTATGATAACCGGTTTTGGCCGCACTACTCCTGGTGAGCCCGTAGCTTTGTCAAAGCATAGCGCTAAGGAGGAAGTTTCCAGTATGGGCAAGGGCAAGTGGAATGCCGACTTGTCGAGCTACGCCCATCTCAGCGCCCAAGATCTTCACTCCGGCTATTTAAACCGGTTGTATACAAGCCGTGATTATGAAGCCGGTTTGGTGAAACTTATGAAGGAACAATATGAGGTAACTGCTGCTTGATCTCTGCATTGTTATTTCTTCCTTAGTCCAATAGCTTGTATAAACTCCATTGTAGCCCCCAAGGGCCGGTTTACCTCTTCGAGATGAACCGGGACTTCAAAACACTAAAGTTACAGCTTTTCGCATGTGTAGCCCCCAAGGGCCGGTTTATATTTTCATGATGAACCGGGACTTTAGTCTGTAACTTTCCTTTGAGCAATTATGCATTAGCCCCAAGTGCCGAGTGCATAACTTGTTATGTGCTTGGGACTTTGATAAAAATGTCTGATAACTACAAATATGCATTAGCCCCCAAGTGCCAAGTACATAACTTGTTATGTGCTTGGGACTTTCAATATGATTTACCAATGTATGATGTGTATATCTCTTTATAGGCTGATCTGAACTAGAAGGAATCTCAAGCCGCTAATCTTCAAGAAAATCTTAAATTCCAGCAAACAGCAACCTCCAAAGCCAAGGATGAGCTGACCAGCGCTTTGGAAAAGCATGGAAAAGTTGAAAAGAGACTTCCAGAAGGAGCAGACAGATTGGGAGACAAAGAAACCCGCTTTGGAGAAAAGGGCTGTTGACGCAGAGGCCGCCCTTAAACCGGCATCAGAAGAGCTATCCGGCTTAAAGCGTCAAATAAACGCTATGACCACTGCTCTCTTTGGTAAACACCCTTATTATAACTCTGAATATATTATCCCCATAAATTGCCAGTTTAGCAGTGGTTCCACTGATGCAGGAAAGCGCACTGCCCATCAAGGCTCTGACATGTAGAAGAAACTAAAGGCCGCCTATACACTTATAGAGCAACTTTATACCGGCGCCCAACGGATCATTTGTACTGCTGCTCACAACAAACCGCCCCCAACTCTGACCAAGGAAACCTTGGAAAAGCTGTCAATGCTGCCCACCTGGTTTGAAGAGCTGAAGAGATCGGCTGCAAGGGCAGGTGCTTTAACTGCACTAACCCGGGCGAAGGCATGGGTACCCGACCTTGATCTGGCTGACGTAGTAAATGGCTATCCAAGCCTTAAAGAGGACGGACCAGAATTTACCAATGACGATCTTCGAGTTTTAACAAAGGAAATGCGGCCCTTGGCCAGCAAGTTAGCCAAAGAAGCTGATCTGTCCCACTACCAGGCGGTTTATGATGATGACAATAAACGGGTTAATGCGCCGACTCATGATGTGGAGGATCTCACCCCGCCCGTGCGTAAGCACACTTACGACCCTGATGTTGAACCGTCCGAACTTATAAGCGATGAATCTGTTTTCCAGGCCCTAATTGGGATCAATTGGGCAACCATTGACTTCCAGCTGCTGGGTGGATACGAGGAGGAGGAAACAGCGCAGGGTGATCCGCGGCCATCTGGCCGGGCTGGCGAGGAGTCATGAACCGGAGCCGGTTTAATCTTTGACACGTCGCAATACTTGATGAGAAACTGCTATTCTTTTGGGCTGCAAAACGCCTTGTAATAGGCTAGCTGAAAACACTTGGTCTATTATGCCATCATGCATCTTCCGTTTGCATAATACTGTTTAATCCGGTATATTTATGATATTTCTACTTATTCTTCTGAATAGCTTTACTCAATGTGTGTCTGCATAAAACAAATTTAAAGTGTCCTGGAGGTTCATCGCCGGACGGGTCATAATGCCCAAATACATTACCTAGGTTTATAACCCAGGCTGCGTTGTGAAATGAATATGAAAATATATCATACCTGTGATGTCAAATGACATCGTTGGTTTTACCATTTTTTTGTAGTAAGGGTTGTAATCCCGAATTGTGAGTATTGTCGACTCCTGCAATATTTCGCCGGTTCATGATAAAACCTTACCGGGCTATGATAAACACCGGATTAGCTGCAGATGATATTGGCGATTTGTAATCAAACCAGACCGAGTTTAATAAACACCGGTTTACTTGATGGTGATGACTTATAGTCAACCACTAGGCTGAATCGATAGATATCAGATGAATACTAAGAATCTCATTAAAGGATTAAAAACTTGGCAAATAAAAGCATATGAAAACTTGTAGTCGAGGCTTTTTACGGGCTGCCAGGCCCCAAATTCGAGGCTTTTCATGGACTGCCAGGCTGCTGAGTTAAACCATTTTACAAAGCCTGTTAAGATGGACCTCACATTAACCAATCGCCGTTTTAACGTTGACAAGTTCAGGGTCTGTATAAGATTGACTTGTCATGTAATGCCCAGGATGGAGTTATACCTCCTACGTGTCGAGGCATGACTTAAAGGCATAAGTCCATCCTAGAATGATCTCAAGTTTGGTAATCTTTGCACAACTCATGTAAAAGGGGGATAGTAAACTGAAAAATAGTTGGCTTACAATCGCCACGTCACAGAATTACAGAACAAGTCTCAAACAACATACATTAAGATCACTACAACCCTCTAAGGGCAAAAGCCAAATGTCAAAGTACCAAACTCAGATAAAAACAACCACAGGCGGATCGAATCCTAGTAAGAGACTCCACTACTGATCGTCCGGGTACCGCACATAGTACCGACTACGCTCCTCGTCGTACTCCCAATCCAGCTCGGTGCCATCACCTGGATAGCTCACAGCTGGACCTGCATCTGGTGTGTGAAGTAACCGTGAGCCACAGAGGACTCAGCAATCCCGTTCCCGGGTAACAGAACTATTTAAGCCTTTGGGTGAGGGAAAGGCTGAAGAAAGAACAAGTCTGCAGCAGCAACTAGCATCTAGCTTACGCAAGTGAGAGCGAGAAGAGAAGGCATCAGCGAGAAGTGATCACGAAGTGATCCTAGCTACAAGCTCACAATCATAACCCCTCCGTGTTCAACTCCCGAATCCCGATTCGGAAATTGACAGTCACGGAACACACGCTGGTAGTGTATTAGTAGCATTGTGTCAAGTTATCTACAACCGGAATTAACAAGCTCCCATCTGCCACATAACCGCGGGCACGGCTTTCGAAAGTTCAAACCCTGCAGGGGTGTTCCAACTTGACCCATTACAAGCCCACGATCCGCGGAGTCGCAACTCCAAAGTGGGAAGACCCGAGTATCCTCGGAATCCCGTGCTCAAGATATACCGAGCTAAGGTAAGGCTAATCCAGCAAATCCTCCCGGCGTGTCGACACCCTGATAGTAGCCGCGCGTATCTAGGTCTCAGGACACGTCCGGATGAGCGCTACGTACAGATACCGAAGATCCCAGCGAACTGGGTAGTATCCGCAAGTGACTCTGGTTTGGACCAACACTCAAGTCGAGCACTGGCCCAGGGGGTTGAATTAATTAAGCCTCGGGTTAATTACTCCCTCGGAAAGTTTTTAGTTGTTTATGCAAATAGTACCAAGGTTGGGACTTGCTGGAAAAGACTTAGCACTTAGCGGTTTATCGAGGGGGTCCCATACACCCCAACCGTGTTAGGAACGCATAATCAAGGAACATAAAACCGGCTTATACGGATCCTAACGGCATGAGTGGAACAAAACACCAAGCAAAAGGCTTAGCCTTCCACCCTTGCCAATATATAGATGATTTCAGTTTAAGCATTTATATAGTGTGATATAACCCAACCAAACTTCAACATGGAGCAAGCATCTTCACTTCACCTGCAACTAGCAACGCTATAAGAAGGGCTGAGCGAAGCGTACTTAGCCAAGCAACGGTTTGCATAGGTAGGGTGGTTAAACATGGCAATTGGTTACAAGTAGGAGGCTGACAAGAAGAACATGGGCATCGAGGCAAAACTATAGATCGAGACTACTAGCAATAGGCGAAGATAGTAAAGTTATCGGGGTTCGGTCATCTTGCCTGAAGAGAATTCGTTCGGATCGTAAGAAGGTTCCTCGTGCTCAACCTCGTTGGAAAACTCGTGCTCAACTTCGTTCCCAGTCTCAGCTTCCGGCTCTAAATACAACAAACACACCAAGCACCAATCAACAAAATGCAATGCGCACTCGAAAAATATGAATGCATGATGGATGCACTAAAGATGCACATGGAGCACGTAAAACATCACTCAAACAAAGCACCTCAAAACAAGATAACAACCTGATATTATTAATCTACACAGAAAATCACCCAAGTTTGATATAAGATTCGCTGAAATCGGAGTTACGGGCTAAAAGTTATGCCCGAAACAAGATTTGAGCGAAAACTGAAAATTACAGCAACATAGCATCTTGGGAGCTCAAAATAATTAATCTACAGCACCCAAAAAGCATGGCAAAGGACTTGAACACAAACTAGATATATAGTACAGCAACTAGGTCCAAAGTGCACCCCCAACGGAGTCACGGATCAATAGCAATGATCTTGGACATATTGAACTTTGAAATAAAATTCTGGCAGCAGAATTTTATTGAAACTTTAGAGCAAAAGATAAGCATGCTACAGCCACTCAAATGGACATGTGAGGACATGGATGGAAAGACAACAATATATACTACAAGGAACAATCAAAATCCACCCCAAAACTATCATGCTTTGTCCTACAACATCACACGAACATGGCATCGGAACGTTACAGATTTCAGACTTAGTGAAATTTCACTAAGTCCTAAAATAGCAACATCATCATAGCATACAAAAGAGCATGTTTAAGTCACCTCGAAACTAAACATGGCAAAGGGTAAGCACCTCATCAAAGTGCATAAGAAGGTGTTCCCGAAACACACAAGCATGCTTCAAAGAGGTGAACACACCGATTACAACGAGCTCAACAAGATGGCATTTCATAACAAGTGAAAACACAACATGTGAACATGGCACTTTGCAATGATGATTACAAGGAAACAATAAATCTACCATGCAACCTATCACACACAACACGTAGTTCGTGGCAAGACGAACACGTGGACACGTCATTTGCATCGTTTGGACAAACGAGCTAAAAGTTATCACAAGTCAAAGGTGGCATGAAAATAACACATAACAGCAGTTTATATCATGATGCACTCTTGCAACAGCAAAACAAGTGTCAAGATGACATCTAACATGCATGACAACAACAGGTAAAACGTAGAGGACATCTCCACGAACATCTGGACATGCTACACGCGCAAAACGGAGCAACAGGCACAAAGTTAGAGCAGTTCAAAGTTAGCATTACAGATCAGAAAAAGAAGGGACTTAGGAGGATTAGGTCAACCTCTGGATCCAGATCTGATCCGGATGAACAGTGCGGACCGGTCCGGATGAACAGTGACGGCGGCCCAGATCTGTAGAAGTGGCCCGGGCGGCTGCGGAAGGCGGAGCAGGCCCGCGGGAGCGGTGGAGGCGGCGGCCCACCGCGCGGCTGACGAAGGCCCAGCGAGGCGGGAGCCGGTCGGCGCGGGGCGCTGGAGCAGTGCGGGAGGCGGCGGCCCAACGTGGCGAGGGGGGCGGAGGCCCAAGTGGCGCGGCGGCCCGGCTGCGGAAGGCGAGGGCGCGCGGCGGAGGGAGGGCGTGGGCTGGCGAGGTGGAGCAGGCCGACGGGGAACTGGTCCCCCCTGGCCAGGCCAACGCGGAGGGATCGATCGGCGCGGTCGACGGTGTACGGGCTGGGCCCGCGGAGCGGCTCGGGACCCTGGCGCGTCGACGACGCCCTGGCCTGGCCGGTCGAGCGGCCAGATGGCGATGGAGGAGCCGCTCGGGAGTCCGGCGCTGACCAGATCGAAGGATCCGGTCGGCTGCTGTTGCGGCGGCTGGATCGAAGGATCCGATGGATCCCGAGGGGATCTGGCAGAATTTCGGATCTGGAGTAAAAATGGAAAAAAAGAGGGGAGAGAGGAGGAAGAAGAAGGGGATAGGGATGCCCAAAATAGACTAGGGGGGTCTATATGTAGCAGTTTTTAGGGTTAGGAGGAGATTTAGGGGCGCTAGGAGCCCTCCGATCGCGATCCGACGGATCCGATCGCGGGGATAGAATAAAAGGGCCTAGACGGAGATAAAAGAAAGCAGTAGGGGTATTTCCGGGACACGAAGTAAAGGCACTTCGGGCACACACGAGCAACGGATGGAAAAGTCAACGGAGTCCAAACGAGACGAGATTTGAGAGGCGGGTTGCACACAACAAAACAACAACACACAACACAACCTCGCGGCACACCGGTGACGTAAAACGCCCGAACAACAAAGTAGGCCTACGGGACGTCACGGACACGTGAGGGAGCTCCGGAACGCGAAACGGACAATGGGAAGAAACACGACGAACCGGATGCAACCCACAACACAAATGCAATGCAATGCACATGTCTACATGATATGAATGAATGCCACACACTCACACAACAAAACGACGAAAGCCCGAAAGACAAAGAACCCGAAATGGAAATAGATGAAGCCGGAGATTTATTATATACCCAAAAGGGAAAGTATTACATCCAGGGCATTACAAACTCTCCTCTACTACAAAAAGATCTCGTCCCGAGATCTAGGACTGGAAAAAGGAAGGGTACTCGGAACGAAGATGATCTTCTCGTTCCCAGGTAGCTTCTCGGTCTGTGTGATGTGACCACTTGACTTTCAGAAACTTGATGGACTTGTTGCGAGTCTTGCGTTCGGTTTCTTCGAGAATTGCAACTGGATGCTCTCGGTAGGAAAGGTCTTGTTGAAGATCAATCTCCTCAAACGGAATCATGCGCTCAGGTGCCTTGAAGCATTTGCGAAGCTGAGACACATGGAAGACATCATGAACATTTGCAAAGTTGGAAGGGAGCTCGAGCTGATAGGCTAGATCGCCTCTTTTGCCAAGAATTTTGAAAGGCCCGACGTATCTAGGAGCAAGTTTTCCTTTGATACCGAATCTTTGGGTTCCTTTCATCGGAGAAACTCGGAGATAGACATGATCACCGATGTCGAAAGCCAAATCACGATGCTTTCCATCATAGTAGCTCTTCTGACGCGACTGAGCGGCCTTGAGATTCTCACGTATGACTTTGCACATTTCTTCGGCTTCAGAGATCAAATCATTGCCAAGAAGTTGGCGTTCACCTGTTTCAGACCAGTTGAGAGGGGTACAACACTTTCTGCCATAGAGAATTTCAAACGGTGCTTTGCCTGCACTTGCTTGAAAGCTGTTGTTGTAAGAGAACTCGGCAAATGGAAGACAGTCTTCCCATTTCATGCCGAAGGAGATGACACAGGCTCTGAGCATATCTTCTAGGATCTGATTCACACGCTCGACTTGACCACTAGTCTGAGGGTGAAAGGCAGTGCTGAACCTGATCTTCGTGCCCATGGCGGACTGAAAGGAGTCCCAGAACCTTGATGTGAACACGCTGCCACGGTCTGAGGATATCACTTGAGGAATGCCATGCAAGGACACAATTCTGGAAGTGTACAGCTCTGCAAGTTGAGCTGCATTGATTGATTCTTTGACTGGAAGAAAGTGAGCGACTTTGGTAAGCTTGTCAATCACCACAAAGATAGCATCATTGCCTCGCTTGGATTTAGGAAAACCAGTGACGAAGTCCATTTCAATGTGGTCGAACTTCCACTCAGGAATAGGAAGAGGTTAGAGAAGACCGGCTGGACGTTGATGTTCTGCTTTCACTCTTCGGCATACATGACATTCATTCACGAATTGGGCAATCTCCCTTTTCATGCGTGTCCACCAGTAAGATTGCTTGAGGTCTTGATACATCTTGGAACTGCCAGGATGGATGGAAAGGAGAGAATCATGAGCTTCTTCCATTATGAGCTTCCTGAGATCACCTTTTGGAACAACGAGTCTGTCCTCGAAGAACAAGGTATCTCTCTCATCAACACGGAAGCACTTATATTTTGGAGTGCCCTTTGCAATCCCATGTTTCACCTTCTTCACCATGGTATCACTGAGCTGGGCCTCACGGACTTGATCTTCCAAGGTAGGAGCAATTTGGAGATTTGCAAGAAAACCCTGCGGAACAACCTGAAGGTTGAGCTTCCTGAAAGCTTCACAAAGCTCAGGCTGGTGTGGCTTGATAAGAAGGCTGTTGCAATATGCCTTTCTGCTCAAAGCATCTGCAATGACATTCGCCTTGCCTGGAGTGTACTCAATGCTGGGGTTGTACTCTTGGATCATCTCGACCCAACGAGTCTGGCGGAGGTTCAGATGCGGCTGTGTGAAGATGTACTTCAAGCTCTTGTGATCAGTGAAGATGTCGACCTTTCTGCCCAACAACAGATGTCTCCACGTAATCAGAGCATGTACCACAGCTGCTAGCTCGAGGTCATGTGTGGGATAGTTCTTCTCAGCCGGCTTTAGCTGACGTGAAGTGTATGCCACAATTCTCTTCTCTTGCATAAGCACACCACCAAGACCTTGAAGAGAAGCGTCACAGAACACTTCATAGGGCTTGGATTCATCTGGAGGAATCAGAACTGGAGCTGAGACAAGCTTCTCTTTGAGGGTTTTGAAAGCCACTTCACACTCGGGAGACCAAAAGTATTTGACATTCTTCTGAAGGAGGTTGGAAAGAGGCTTGGCAATCTTGGAGAAGTTCTCCACAAACCTTCTGCAATAGCTGGCAAGACCCAGAAAACTGCGGAGCTGCTTGACGTTCTGAGGAGCTTCCCAGTTGACAATTGCTTCAACTTTCTCGGGATTAACCGCAATACCGTCAGCTGAGATAATGTGGCCCAGGTACAAAACCTTATCGAGCCAAAACTCGCACTTTGAGAACTTGGCATAGAATTTATGCTCTCGGAGTCGATCAAGAACCAGACGCAAATGCTTTTCGTGATCTTCTTCATTCTTGGAAAACACCAGAATATCATCCAGATACACAAGCACAAACTCGCCAGTATAGGGGTTGAAGATGTAATGCATCATCCTTGAAAAGGTAGGAGGAGCATTGGCGAGACCGAAGGACATGACGGTATACTCATATGAACCGTAGCTCGTTCTGAAGGCCGTCTTGGGAATGTCTTCCTCGCGAATGCGAATTTGATGATAGCCCATTCGGAGGTCAAGCTTAGAGAACACTTTAGCTCCTTTGAGCTGCTCAAAGAGTTCGTTGATGTTGGGGAGCGGATACTTGTTCTTAATCGTCTTCTTGTTCAATGGCCGGTAGTCAACACAGAGACGCTCCGTGCCATCTTTCTTCTTGACAAATAAGACACCACAGCCCCACGGAGATGTACTCGGTCTGATGAGACCCATACTCTCCTGCTTATCAAGCTGCTTCTTCAATTCCTTCAATTCATCCGGAGAGAGCTTGTAAGGTCGCCGGCAAGCAGGTTCAGTGCCCGGCTCGAGTTCAATGACAAACTCCACCTGACGGTGTGGAGGCATGCCTGGAAGATCTTCTGGAAAGACGTCTTGATATTCATTCACCACTGGAATTTGCTCTATGGCATTAATTTCACCCTTATCATTAAGAGAGAAAAGCCGAATAGTATTATCCCTGGAGGCGAAGATAATCACATCATCATCAGAATGAGTCAATTTGACTTCCTTTTGAGCACAATCAATGTGAGCATCGTGCTGAGAAAGCCAATCCATTCCGAGAATGAGGTCAATATCAGAATGACCCAGAACCACCGGTTTAGCCATAAAACGATAATCACCCATGCGAATAGAAACATCCGGAGCAAATATCTTTGAATGCAATAGTTTGCCTGGAGAAACAACTGACAATTCTCTTGGCAAACTTCTGGTGACGATGTTGTGCTTGGATGCAAAAGGATATGACATGAAAGAGCATGTAGCACCCGAATCAAATAACACTTTAGCTGGAAAAGAGTTAACTGGAAGGTTACCCAGAATGACATCAGACGAATTCTCCGCTTGTGCTGCATTCATCAGATTGACCCTTGCAGACTTTGGATCATGCCTGACAATCGCTGAACTCATAGGTGGAGGAGGTGGAAGACGCTTCGGATTCGGACATCTGTTGGCATAGTGACCCTTCTGAGTGCATTTGTTGCAAGTCACTTCTGAGAGAGGACGGAACTGAGAGCCACTGGACTTGGAGCCTTGAGACTGAAACTGCTTCTTCGACTGGTTGCTTGGGTTGGGTGGGTGGGAGAAACCACGACCACTAGAGTTCTTGTTGTTGGAGTTGTTGAAGTTGTTGGAGTTGTTGTAAGGAGCTCGAATCATTGGAGGAGGAGGAAGCCAGAATTTATGTTGTTTCGCAGCCAACTGAGACGATGAGGTAGAGTGAACAGCATCTCGAATTCTCTTCTTAGAAGCCTCCATCTTAAGCTGAGCTGCTTCTTGTTTCAAAGCCATGTTATAGAACTTATCGAATTCGTCTGGCTCGAACAAAGTGAGAGCAAGCTGAAGTTCATCTTTGAGACCTCCACGGAACTGATAGATTTTGCTCTTTGCATCAGGAATGTCTTGCTTTGCATAGCGAGCGAGGTTTTGGAACTTGACATTATACTGATAGACTGACATGGAGCCCTGCTTGAGGTTGCGGAATTGCTCACGCATACCCTCGATAACACTTGTAGGAATTTGATGCGAGCGGAAATCCTTGCAGAAATTCTCCCAAGAGATCACTTGACCCGGCCTTGAGTCTTTGTACTGCTGCCACCAGTCAGCTGCTTGATCTTTCAGTTGGAAGGCTGCAAACTTCACATAGTCATCTTCTTTCACGTTACTGCACTCAAAATGCTTCTTGATATCGGTCAGCCAATCTTCAGCATCAAGAGGGTCGACACAGTAACTGAAAGCTTTAGGATTGTTGGCCAAGAACTGTGTAACACCCGGATAATTAAGCTACAGTAATCCTCTCCCAATGGTGCCAGGTCATCGGAGTTAATTTGCTAAACCTCACTTGATCCAAACCCGGTTCAAATTCAAATTTAAAATAAAGTCAAATTATTATTTCTGGAATGGTAAAACAAAAATGTTCGGTAGGTTGCAAATATTCACTAACAAATTGTCATGAAAAGGTTTAACTTTCTTTTGAAAAGTATAAAATTGCCCCTGGATATTAAAACAGTGGACCAACAACACCTTTTTATCCCATTTAAGTATAAACTCAAACTTAATAAATTATTTCGAACCCAAACTTTTTGTGACAGTGCAAAATAACGCATAGTAATTATATGGCAAGGTTTTACATTTTACAAAAGTATTTTGATGTAAGAAGAAAGTACAAAATAGTAGCTAAGTAAATAAACAGATAAGTAAATGGAAAAATACTAGTAAAAGGTTTAGAAACCTAATCTACTGGGCCCCTTGGCCCATCTAGCAAAATAGCCCAGGCCAACCTCCCCACTTGCCTCCCACCCCGCGCTACAGGAGGCACGGTGCCGTGGCGGCCATCCGCCGGCGATGGCCGTGCGTGGTGGCCATCCGCCCCCTGCCCCCGCCTATAAGGTCTTCGCCCGACGCCCCCGGAACCCTAGCTCCTTTCCCCTCCCTTCCTCGCGTTGCCATCGGCCTCCCCGCCCCCGCTAGGCCGAGCCACCACCGCCATGGCCATCACCGTCGTCGCGGCCGACGACCTCCCCGGCGCCTGAGAATACATCCAGGGGCTCCATCGTGGTCGTCTTCTTCCCCCTCGACAAAGGGGTCGAGCTAGGAGGCCCCGTTCGCCGCCATCGCCGTGGTCTTCCTCATGTACACCGTCGTCCGTCACCAGATGCACAGCTCCGGCCGTCCTCGGCTCCACCATGACCCCCCCTTCCGCTGTGAGGCCCCCTCCGTTCCCTGCTCTTCCCCCCTCTCGATCCCCTCTGTAGACGCCGCCCCGCATGCCCCGTGCCGCCGCGTGCCTGCTGCACGCGCTGCTGCCGCCGTTCGCCGGCCGCGCCCCGCAGCCGCCCCGCGCTCCCTCCGCTTCGCGGCCGCACGCCGCCGTCCAGCGTGCGAGGCGCCCGCTGGCCCGTCCGCCGTCGCGCCTCGCGAGCCAGGCCGCGCGCCCGCCCCCTCAGCCGCCCTCGCCGGCTCCAGGGTCTCCGGCGCCCCGCAGCTGGGCGGGCTCGGCCTCCGCGCGGCGGTGCTGGTTCGCTGGCCGCGCCCCGGCTGGCCGTCTCTCCCCCCCGCGCGCCGGAGCCGCCCCCTCCTCCGGCGTCGTCCTCCGCCGGCGCTAGGCCCGCCACCGCCGGGGCCGCGGCTCGCCACGTTGGGCGCTGCCGACGCCCCGCCATGCGCCCCGCTGTGGCCGTGGCTTGGTCCGCCCCGACGGGCACCCACGCCCGAAACGCTCTGCTCGCCCCGTTTGGCCCTCTAGGCCACTGACTTGGGGGGCCCAGCCCCCAGAAAGTTAAAAAAAAAGATGAAAGATTTTTTTTTAAAAAGAATAAGAATAAAAAAATAATAATAATAAATAATTAATTAGTTAATTAATTACTTAATTAATTAATTAGATAATTAATTAACCTGGCTTAATTAGCCTAATGAACTAGTCTAGTTAATTTAAATATGTTAACTAGATAGGTCAATGACAGAAGGGCCCCACTGGCCTGTTTGACCAGTCAACAATCCTGTTGACCGCTGATGTCATGCTGCTGTCATGATGACATCAGCAGACACTATTCTGGATAATGTTCTATTAAATTAATTAATTAAATTCCAGAAATTAATAAAAACTTTAGAAAATCATATCTTTTAAACCGTAACTCGGATGAAAATAATTTATATATGAAAGTTGCTCGGAACGACGAGACGAATCCAAATACGCGGTCCGTTCGTCCGCCACACATCTCTATCATACCGAACATGCAACATTCCCCCTCCGTTTCATCTGCCCGAAAACGCGAAACACCGGGAATACTTTCCCGGATGTTTTTCATCCTCGCCAGTATCACCTCCTACCGCGTTAGGTCACACGTAGCACCGTGTTTTGCCATGTTATGCTTTGTGATGCTATTGTTTGCTCTGTTATTTATTTGTTTCCCCTTCGTTGCTTATATTCGGTAGACTCCGATACCATGATAGACCTCGAGACCATTGATGCTTCGGTGTTCGACTACGGCTACGATTCCGAAGATTCTTTTCGTCTGCAGAGCTTCCAGGCAAGCCCCCCCTTGATCACCAGATATCGCCTATTCTCCTCCCTCTTACTCTTGCATTAGTTTACTACTGTTGTTGATTCAATAACTCCTATTCTGATGCATAGCCTGTCATTGTTGCTACCATTGTTGATACTTTACCTGCAATCCTAAATGCTTAGTATAGGATGCTAGTATTCCATCAGTGGCCCTACACCCTTGTCCGTCTGCCCTGCTATTCTATCGGGCCGTGATCACTTGGGGGTGATCACGGGTATATACTACATACATTTTACATGACACATGATGATGGTTCGGATATGGGGGCTGAAGGGGCAGGTGGTTCCACCCAGGTAGTGGTGGGCCTGGGTTCCCGACAGCCCCCTGATGGTTACTTTGTGGCGGAGCGACAGGGCAGGTTGCGACCACCTAGGAGACAGGTGGGCCTGGCCCTGGTCGTTGTCCGCGGTTATGTCATAATAACACGTTTATCGAGATCTTGGTATTTGATCTGAGTCTGGCCATTTGGTCTATACGCACTAACCAGCTACGTGGGAATAGTTATGGGTACTCGACGTCGTGGTATCAGCCGAAGCCTTCTTGACGTCAGCGACTTAGCGGCGCGCGCCGGATTGGACTGGAAAGCCTACTCTGGTATTAGGAGAGGCTAGGTCTGCTTACCGGCCGCGTACGCAACGTGCAGGTGTGCGTTGGGCGATGGGCCCGGACCCCTGCGCGCCTAGGACTTAGACCGGCGTGCTGACCTCTCTGCTGTGCTTAGGTAGGGCTGCGACGTGTTGATCTTCCGAGGCCGGGCATGACCCTGGAAAGTGTGTCCGGCCAAATGGGATCAAGCGTGCTGGGTTATGTGGTGCACCCCTGCAGGGAAGTTAATCTATTCGAATAGCCGTGTCCCTCGGTAAAAGGACGACCCGGAGTTGTACTCGGACCTCATGACAACTAGAACTGGATACTTAATAAAACACACCCAGACAAGTTCCAGATATAACTCGGTGGTTGCTCTCTCACAGGGTGATGTGCGGGAGGATCGCCGGGTAGGATATTGCTTTACGATGTTACTTGGTGAACTCTTCTGCTACTCAAGACGGAGGCTGCCAGAAGCTTTGATAGATGTTACTATTCCATCTACTCCCTTCTACTGCTGCAAGATGGAGGCTGCGAGATACGAGGATACTTGTTACTTCCATCTATTCTCTTCTACTGCTGCAAGATGGAGGTGGCCAGAAGCGTAGTCTTCGATTGGATTAGCTATCCCCCTCTTATTCTGCTTTCTGCAGTTCAGTCCACATATATTACCCCCCCTTTACACAGATATCATTGCATATGTAGTATAGATCCTTGCTTGCGAGTACTTTGGATGAGTACTCACGGTTGCTTTCTCTCCCTTTTCCCCTTTTGTTCCTTCTTCTCGGATGATGCAACCAGGTGATGGAGTCCAGGAGCCAGATGATCCCGAGGTTGTTTCTACATGGAGTTCGGCTTCGAGGAGTAGCTAGGAGGTCCCAGGCAGGAGGCCTTGCCTTTTCGATCGTTGCTGCTTTTGTGCTAGCCTTCTTAAGGCAAACTTGTTTAACTTATGTCTGTACTCAGATATTATTGCTTCCGCTGACTCTTGTGTTTCCGAGCTTTTGTATTCGAGCCCTCGAGGCCCCTGGCTTGTAATATAAAGCTTGTATTATTTTAATTTGTGTCTAGAGTTGTGTTGTGATATCTTCCAGTGAGTCCTTGATCTTGGTCGTACACATTTGCGTGCATGATTAGTGTACGGTCAAATCGGGGGCGTCACAAACTGGTTGAGGGTAGCATGGTGCTGCTGGAAGAAGTTGCCTTGGTTCATTGGAACGCCCTGATTAGCTTGATTAGCTTGATTAGCTTGCATCATCTGCATCATCTGCATCATCAACTGAGTGTTCTGAGCAGTAGTCTGCATAATTGCTCTCCAAGCCTCAGGCGGAGGAGGAGGGGAAGGAGGACATTCTGGGACCTCTTCACCCTCTGGGTTGGCATTCGGAACCCTTTTCGGAGCCATCCTGTAAGAGATGACCACGCATCAGCAATTGATTGACAAAAGGAATAAGCTGAATCAATGGAATGAATTGCAACAAGTCTTCACAATAATCATTCGAACAATAAGAACGAATGAAATCATCCGAACAAGAGGAACGAATGATATTTCTCAGTTAATTGATAACATCAGTCTTCACGAGAAGCCACATAGGGATCAAAAGGATAAAATAATAAAACGACAAGGTACGGAAAGGAACAAACACAAGAGAGGAGTTTCGTTCTAACATCTTTGTGCTGAAAGCATATGAACGCGTTACGAAAAGGTTTTGCAATCCCCGGATCAGCATAGCCAAGGACCCTTTAAGATGCAACTCCTGATAGTAACCTCGGTCATATAACCCCTTCACTCAATGTCGAACCCCGAACTCACTAACCTGCATTCGTTGGAAGAATGCCTACGATCTACTGGATAACCCACCTATAGTTTTCCGAAAGATTCCAGTTATGCAATCAGGTGTTGGGGATACACGGGAAGCACCGCGCAATCAACTCTAACCTACATCCAGGTGTATCCATCCTTCAACACATAACCAGTCTTTCTCGGAAACTGTGTACCTCGGACCTTCGAAAAGCATCCACTATAACAAGCTATGGCAATACTCCCGAACTACCTCCCCAGTACTGGGTGATGTCGGGGTTATCTTGCCACTGGCCGTATAGGGGAGATTTTCGATGTCGGCCGTCTTAAGTATTTAGTACTGCCGCGATATGCTTGTTACAATGATACCCCGAAGCTCAACTCCTCGGTAACAGGAGGCATCGGGAACAATATCCTTGTCACAAGAACATCGAAACAATCCCAGAATACACGAGGGATTCCTAAAAAAAATTTGTGCAAATTTTGAAGATAGGAGAGACAAGAGTAGACGTCAGGAGTCCTCACCAGAGAGAAAAAGGGGATGAGAAGCAAAGAAATCCTACTCTCCGATATAATATAGGACTCAAAAGTTTTCAGTGTGTGCCTAGACTCAACCGTCAACGGTTCGATCAAACAGTGGGGGCTCCTAGGTCGGAGAAGGCTCTGAATACCAACTTGTAATGCCCAGGATGGAGTTATACCTCCTACGTGTCGAGGCATGACTTAAAGGCATAAGTCCATCCTAGAATGATCTCAAGTTTGGTAATCTTTGCACAACTCATGTAAAAGGGGGATAGTAAACTGAAAAATAGTTGGCTTACAATCGCCACGTCACAGAATTACAGAACAAGTCTCAAACAACATACATTAAGATCACTACAACCCTCTAAGGGCAAAAGCCAAATGTCAAAGTACCAAACTCAGATAAAAACAACCACAGGCGGATCGAATCCTAGTAAGAGACTCCACTACTGATCGTCCGGGTACCGCACATAGTACCGACTACGCTCCTCGTCGTACTCCCAATCCAGCTCGGTGCCATCACCTGGATAGCTCACAGCTGGACCTGCATCTGGTGTGTGAAGTAACTGTGAGCCACAGAGGACTCAGCAATCCCGTTCCCGGGTAACAGAACTATTTAAGCCTTTGGGTGAGGGAAAGGCTGAAGAAAGAACAAGTCTGCAGCAGCAACTAGCATCTAGCTTACGCAAGTGAGAGCGAGAAGAGAAGGCATCAGCGAGAAGTGATCACGAAGTGATCCTAGCTACAAGCTCACAATCATAACCCCTCCGTGTTCAACTCCCGAATCCCGATTCGGAAATTGACAGTCACGGAACACACGCTGGTAGTGTATTAGTAGCATTGTGTCAAGTTATCTACAACCGGAATTAACAAGCTCCCATCTGCCACATAACCGCGAGCACGGCTTTCGAAAGTTCAAACCCTGCAGGGGTGTTCCAACTTGACCCATTACAAGCCCACGATCCGCGGAGTCGCAACTCCAAAGTGGGAAGACCCGAGTATCCTCGGAATCCCGTGCTCAAGATATACCGAGCTAAGGTAAGGCTAATCCAGCAAATCCTCCCGGCGTGCCGACACCCTGATAGTAGCCGCGCGTATCTCGTCTCAGGCCACGACCGGATGGGCGATCCCACGGGTTTTTACCAAACCTTGAGTTTCCTCGAGGTGGCCCCGTGTAACCCCCGTTTCGGACCAACACTCATGTGGAGCACTGGCCCGGGGTTGTTGATTAAGAAAGAGGGTTAATTACTCCCTATGCATGTTTAGTTTGTTATTAGGCAAATAGTACCAATGTTGGGACTTGCTGGAAAAGACTTAGCACTTAGCGGTTTATCGAGGGGGTCCCATACACCCCAACCGTGTTAGGAACGCATAATCAAGGAACATAAAACCGGCTTATACGGATCCTAACGGCATGAGTGGAACAAAACACCAAGCAAAAGGCTTAGCCTTCCACCCTTGCCAATATATAGATGATTTCAGTTTAAGCATTTATATAGTGTGATATAACCCAACCAAACTTCAACATGGAGCAAGCATCTTCACTTCACCTGCAACTAGCAACGCTATAAGAAGGGCTGAGCGAAGCGTACTTAGCCAAGCAACGGTTTGCATAGGTAGGGTGGTTAAACATGGCAATTGGTTACAAGTAGGAGGCTGACAAGAAGAACATGGGCATCGAGGCAAAACTATAGATCGAGACTACTAGCAATAGGCGAAGATAGTAAAGTTATCGGGGTTCGGTCATCTTGCCTGAAGAGAATTCGTTCGGATCGTAAGAAGGTTCCTCGTGCTCAACCTCGTTGGAAAACTCGTGCTCAACTTCGTTCCCGGTCTCAGCTTCCGGCTCTAAACACAACAAACACACCAAGCACCAATCAACAAAATGCAATGCGCACTCGAAAAATATGAATGCATGATGGATGCACTAAAGATGCACATGGAGCACGTAAAACATCACTCAAACAAAGCACCTCAAAACAAGATAACAACCTGATATTATTAATCTACACAGAAAATCACCCAAGTTTGATATAAGATTCGCTGAAATCGGAGTTACGGGCTAAAAGTTATGCCCGAAACAAGATTTGAGCGAAAACTGAAAATTACAGCAACATAGCATCTTGGGAGCTCAAAATAATTAATCTACAGCACCCAAAAAGCATGGCAAAGGACTTGAACACAAACTAGATATATAGTACAACAACTAGGTCCAAAGTGCACCCCCAACGGAGTCACGGATCAATAGCAATGATCTTGGACATATTGAACTTTGAAATAAAATTCTGGCAGCAGAATTTTATTGAAACTTTAGAGCAAAAGATAAGCATGCTACAGCCACTCAAATTGACATGTGAGGACATGGATGGAAAGACAACAATATATACTACAAGGAACAATCAAAATCCACCCCAAAACTATCATGCTTTGTCCTACAACATCACACGAACATGGCATCGGAACGTTACAGATTTCAGACTTAGTGAAATTTCACTAAGTCCTAAAACAGCAACATCATCATAGCATACAAAAGAGCATGTTTAAGTCACCTCGAAACTAAACATGGCAAAGGGTAAGCACCTCATCAAAGTGCATAAGAAGGTGTTCCCGAAACACACAAGCATGCTTCAAAGAGGTGAACACACCGATTACAACGAGCTCAACAAGATGGCATTTCATAACAAGTGAAAACACAACATGTGAACATGGCACTTTGCAATGATGATTACAAGGAAACAATAAATCTACCATGCAACCTATCACACACAACACGTAGTTCGTGGCAAGACGAACACGTGGACACGTCATTTGCATCGTTTGGACAAACGAGCTAAAAGTTATCACAAGTCAAAGGTGGCATGAAAATAACACATAACAGCAGTTTATATCATGATGCACTCTTGCAACAGCAAAACAAGTGTCAAGATGACATCTAACATGCATGACAACAACAGGTAAAACGTAGAGGACATCTCCACGAACATCTGGACATGCTACACGCGCAAAACGGAGCAACAGGCACAAAGTTAGAGCAGTTCAAAGTTAGCATTACAGATCAGAAAAAGAAGGGACTTAGGAGGATTAGGTCAACCTCTGGATCCAGATCTGATCCGGATGAACAGTGCGGACCGGTCCGGATGAACAGTGACGGCGGCCCAGATCTGTAGAAGTGGCCCGGGCGGCTGCGGAAGGCGGAGCAGGCCCGCGGGAGCGGTGGAGGCGGCGGCCCACCGCGCGGCTGACGAAGGCCCAGCGAGGCGGGAGCCGGTCGGCGCGGGGCGCTGGAGCAGTGCGGGAGGCGGCGGCCCAACGTGGCGAGGGGGGCGGAGGCCCAAGTGGCGCGGCGGCCCGGCTGCGGAAGGCGAGGGCGCGCGGCGGAGGGAGGGCGTGGGCTGGCGAGGTGGAGCAGGCCGACGGGGAACTGGTCCCCCCTGGCCAGGCCGACGCGGAGGGATCGATCGGCGCGGTCGACGGTGTACGGGCCGGGCCCGCGGAGCGGCTCGGGACCCTGGCGCGTCGACGACGCCCTGGCCTGGCCGGTCGAGCGGCCAGATGGCGATGGAGGAGCCGCTCGGGAGTCCGGCGCTGACCAGATCGAAGGATCCGGCCGGCTGCTGTTGTGGCGGCTGGATCGAAGGATCCGATGGATCCCGAGGGGATCTGGCAGAATATCGGATCTGGAGTAAAAATGGAAAAAAAAAGAGGGGAGAGAGGAGGAAGAAGAAGGGGATAGGGATGCCCAAAATAGACTAGGGGGGTCTATATGTAGCAGTTTTTAGGGTTAGGAGGAGATTTAGGGGCGCTAGGAGCCCTCCGATCGCGATCCGACGGATCCGATCGCGGGGATAGAATAAAAGGGCCTAGACGGAGATAAAAGAAAGCAGTAGGGGTATTTCCGGGACAAGAAGTAAAGGCACTTCGGGCCCACACGAGCAACGGATGGAAAAGTCAACGGAGTCCAAACGAGACGAGATTTGAGAGGCGGGTTGCACACAACAAAACAACAACACACAACACAACCTCGCGGCACACCGGTAACGTAAAACGCCCGAACAACAAAGTAGGCCTACGGGACGTCACGGACACGTGAGGGAGCTCCGGAACGCGAAACGGACAACGGGAAGAAACACGACGAACCGGATGCAACCCACAACACAAATGCAATGCAATGCACATGTCTACATGATATGAATGAATGCCACACACTCACACAACAAAACGACGAAAGCCCGAAAGACAAAGAACCCGAAATGGAAATAGATGAAGCCGGAGATTTATTATATACCCAAAAGGGAAAGTATTACATCCGGGGCATTACATGTCAATCGTTCGACGGGTCATACCAGGTTTACCTGGACGAAGTGACTTACTTGATGCAGGCAGGTTAACCCAGGCTTTTAGGTGTATACACCAGGCTTCCAAGCCGTGGCTTGATAGCCTATTACAAGGGCCTTAAAAGCTCTTTGTCTCTGTGCAATAAGAGCCCCCAAGTAACATTGTGAGCCGTGCTCAATGGGTGCCTATGTTTGAGTTGTGCTATGCATCAAACTCTCTTTTGCCCCTTATCATCATGTTGGCTTGATAGCCGGATTACCGAAGCAACCCGACTGTGCTCTTATGATAATATTGGCTTGATAGCCGGTCTAAGAGGGCCATGGGAATTCTGTTTTATACACAGAAGCCCCCATGTGATAAACTCTTATGGAAAAAACAGCAGAGGCCCCGCTTTAACAGGGATGCCGGTTTATTATATTGATCATAATATATATGTTGTATATATATATATATATATATATATATATATATATATATATATATATATATATATATATATATATATATATATATATATATATACATAAAGGGAGCCTATGGCTCAGGTGTAGCAAGGCTGAAGATGAGCAATGTTCCATGGCCGTTGGGTCTCCTCCTCCGCGGTGCGTGAGTCCTTGTGTTCTCGAACGTCGATGAGGTAGTATGACCCGTTGTGTAGATTTTTGCTGACCACAAAGGGTCCTTCCCAAGGTGGGGATAGCTTGTGCATATCTGTCTGGTTTTGGATGAGCCAGAGCACTAGATCGCCTTCTTGAAACGTTCTGGTTCTAACCCGACGACTATGGTATCGACGCAGATCTTGCTGAGAAATCGCCGACCGAGCCGCTGCGATGTCGCGTTCCTCATCCTACCGCTCCAGTGCTTCTTGTCATGCCTTCTCGTTATCAGCTTCAACTTAAGCCGCCACGTGAGGCGAATCATGACGGATGTCACTAGGGAGAACTGCCTCAGCTGCGTACACCATGAAAAAAGGCGTGTAACCCGTAGATCTGTTGGGCGTGGTATTGATGCTCCATAATACGGAAGGTAACTCCTCCACCCAACAACCCGACTTCCTTTGTAAGGGAACCATAAGCCGGGGCTTGATGCCTCTCAAGATCTCTTGATTGGCTCTCTTAGCTTGACCATTAGATTGAGGGTGAGCTACTGAAGATACGTCAAGCCGGATGTGCTCTCGTAGACAAAATTCTTTCATAGCCCCCTTGGACAAGTTAGTGCCATTATCAGTTATAATAATGTGTGGAAAGCCAAACTGGAAAATCACCTTCTTGATGAACTAAACCGCCGTTGCTGCATCACACTTGCTGACTGGCTCTGCCTCGACCCACTTGGTAAACTTATCAACCGCCACCAAAAGGTGGGCCTTCTTATCTGGAGATCTCTTAAAGGGCCCAACCATATCTAGCCCCCAAGTTGTGAATGGCCAAGTAATTGGAATCATCCTCAATTCTTGAGCCGGTACATGAGCATGCCTTGAATTTTTTTGACAGGTATCACACTTTTTGACCAAGTCCTCCGCATCAGCATGAGCCGTCAACCAATAGAATCCGTGACGAAAAGCTTTAGCTACTAGGGACTTTGAACCAGCATGGTGACCACAATATCCTTCATGGATCTCTCGAAGAATCTCACAGCCTTCACCCGAAGATACGCAACGTTGAAACGCCCCTATTACACTGCAATGATGTAATTCTCCATTGATAATAGTCATCGACTTGGACCGCCGGACTATCTGCCTGGCCAAGATTTCATCCTCTGGTAACTCGCCTCGGTTCATATATGCCAAGTATGAGACTGTCCAATCCGGGATAGCGTGAAGCGGCGCTACCAACTGAGCCTCTGGATCAGGAACAACCAAGTCCTCTTTTGAAGGTAATTTAACCGACGGATTATGCAAAACATCCAGAAAAACATTAGGTGGAACCGGTTTACGTTGGGAAACCAAACGGCTTAATGCATCCGCCGCTTCTTTCTTTCGCTGGTCCACATGGTCCACCTGATAACCCTTGAAGTTTCCAGCGACAATATCCACCTCTCGACGATATGCTGCCATGAGCGGGTCCTTGGAATCCCAAGTACCAGATACTTGTTGGGCCACCGGGTCCGAGTCACCAAATCATTTAACTCGGCTGAAATTCATCTCCTTAGCCATTCGAAGACCATGGAGGAGAGCCTCATACTCAGCTGCATTGTTAGTGCAAGGGAACATTAAACGAAGAACATAACAAAATTTATCACCTCGTGGGGAAGTTAATACGACTCCAGCCCCAAGCCCTCCAATTGCCTAGATCCATCAAAGTGAATAGTCCAGTATGTGTGATCCAGCTTTTCTTCCGGTGCTTGTAACTCCGTCCAATCATTGATGAAATCCATCAGCGCCTGGGACTTGAGTGCCGTACGAGGCACATATTTTAACCCATGAGGTCCAAGCTCAATGGCCCACTTCGCAACCTGGCCAGTTGCTTCTCTGTTTTGGATTATATCTCCTAGAGGGGCAAAACTAACCACCGTTATGGGGTGACCCTGAAAATATTGCTTGAGCTTCCGGCTTGCCATGAAAACTCCATACACCAGCTTTTGCCAATGCAGATACCTCTTCTTGGAATCAATGAGCACCTCACTGATGTAGTAAACCGACCGTTGAACCAGATATTCCTTCCCAGCTTCTTTGCGCTCCACTACAATGGCGACACTGACAGCCCGGGCATTAGCAGCCACATACAGTAACAGCGGCTCATTATCGACCGGAGCAGCAAGGACCGGTGGTTCTGCCAATTGTTTCTTCAAGTCCTCAAACGCAACATTGGCAACATCACTCCAGACAAAATTGTCTGTCTTTTTCATCATCTGGTAGAGTGGAATAGCCTTCTCTCCCAATCGACTGATAAACCGGCTCAATGCTGCGATGCGGCCTGCCAGCCATTGAACATCATTGATACACGCCGGTTTAGCCAATGACGTAATAGCTTTGATCTTCTCCGGATTAGCTTCAATTCCCCTGTTTGACACCAGGAACCCCAGGAGCTTGCCTGCCGGTACACCAAAAACGCACTTCGTCGGATTAAGCATCATCTTATAAACCCGAAAATTATCAAAAGTTTCCTTCAAGTCATCTATCAACGTCTCTTCCTTTTTGGATTTTACCACAATATCATCCACATATGCATGAACATTACGCCCGATCTGTGTATGAAGACAATTCTGCACACAACATTGATAAGTCACCTGGGCACTCTTGAGGGCATAAATACATAGCAAAAGGCTCCAAAGGGAGTTATAAAAGCTGTCTTCTCCTGGTCCTTAAATGCCATTTTGATCTGATGATAGCCGGAATATGCATCTAGAAAACTTAAACGCTCACAACCCGCCGTAGCATCAATGATTTGATCAATACGGGGGAGAGCAAAGGGATCAGCTGGGCAAGCCTTGTTTAAATCTGTGTAATCCACACACATACGCCAAGTGCCATTCTTCTTGAGCACTAGCACCGGATTAGCCAAGCACTCAGGGTGAAATACTTCAACAATAAACCCGGCCACCAAGAGCCTGGCTACCTCTTCACTAATAGCTTTGCGCCTTTCCTCATTGAAGCGGCGGAGGAACTGCTTGATCGGTTTGAACTTGGGATCAATGTTAAGAGTGTGCTCAGCGAGTTCTCTCGGTACACCTGACATGTCAGAAGGTTTCAATGCAAAGATGTCCCGGTTCTCATGGATGAATTCGATGAGCGTGCTTTTCTATTTCGGATCTAGGTTAGCGGCGATGCTAAACTTCTTGGACGAATCGCGAGCAACAAGGTTGTCAGAATCGTGATTTTGAATCGGATTGGACCTCAGAAGGTAGGATCGCAAAGCATAGAATCTTCACTATCAGGAAGTTAGAAACGTAGATTCTATGAACTAAAATCGTAGGATCATAGGGGTTAGTTTGGATCGTAAAGTCGTAGAATCGTATAACAGAATCGCGATTCTGACAACCTTGGCCAGCAACAAAATCAACTAGCTTGGTCTCATCAGCCGATTTAAACTTTAAAGCTGGATCATGCTCTGTAGTCAGCTTCTTCAAAGGAGACATATCGACCGGATCAATATTGTCCTTGTAGAACTTCAACTCCTCTGTTGCACGAACCGACTCAGCATAGGCCGCATCACCTTCTTCACATTCCAAAGCAATATTACGGCTCCCATGTACTGTGATAGTGCCCTTATGTCCCGGCATCTTGAGCTGCAGATAAACTTAACAGGGTCTCGCCATGAACTTAGCATAAACCGGCCGCACGAACAAGGCATGATATGGGCTCTTGATTTTTACCACTTCAAAGGTCAAGGTCTCCGACCTCAAGTCATGCTCATCCCCAAAGGTAATCTCCAGGTCTATCTTACAGACCGGATACGCCGATTTACCAGGTACCACGCCATGAAAAACAGTGTTGGACGGTCTGAGCTTCTTATCTGTTAGCCCCATGCGACGGTAGGTTTCATAATACAGGATGTTGATGCTGCTTCCTCCATCCATGAGCACCTTAGTGAACTTATACCCCCCAATCTGAGGTGCCACTACTAGTGCCAGCTACCCCGGATTATCAATCCGGGGCGGATGATCCTCACGACTCCACACAATAGGCTGCTCTAACCAGCGTAAATAACGAGGTACGACCAGTTCAACGGAGTGCACCGCCCTCTTATAAACCTTCTGATCACGCTTACATAGGCTACTGGTGAAGACGTGATACTGCCCAATACTCAACTGCTTTGGGTTGCTTTGATAACCTGACTGCTGTTGTTGATGATGCCCTTGATGATTATAACCACCTTGGCTGCCTTGATTGTTGTGTCCATTCTGATTGCCATGTCCATTCTGATTACCTGGGAATCCTAAGCGAGAACCACCACCTTGATAACCCGGCCCATGAAAACCAGGGCCTGAACCGTCGGGCGGTCCATGATCATATTGGAACCGATCCGAATTTTTGAACTCCCTCATAATAAAGCAGTCCTTACAGAGGTGTGTGGCTGGCTTTTCCTTCGTGCCGTGCCTAGGGCAAGGCAGGTTCATCTGGCTTTCCAGATTGATATTTGATCCTCCGCTCCACGGGGGCGGCCTACCCTTAAGATGCTGACCGTCATTCTGCGTACTAGTGTTAGCCACGAAATCTGAATTATTATCTGCCTTACGCTTGCCACTGTATCCATGACTCGCCGGATTAGACTGTGACACTTTACCATTCTTCTTTCCCTTTCCTGATTTATCATCATCAAACTCTGGATATTTGGCACTATCAGAATCGGCATATTTCACCAGGGCTGCTATAAGCGTTCCCATGTCATCGCAGTGACGTTTGAGCCGTCCCAACTTCAGCTCCAGAGGCTCAAACCGACAATTGCCTTCCAATTTCAAGACTGTTGTGTCCGGATTGATGCGGTCTGACGAATGCAAGATCTCGGAAACCCGGCACACCCAATGACTTGTTGATTCGTTCTCTCCTTGGACACATCCAACTAAGTCCACAATTTACATGGGCTGCTTGCATGTATCTTTGAAATTATTGATAAACCGGCACCGTAACTCGGCCCACGTTCCAATGGAATTAGCTGATACACTTTTCAACCAAGTATGAGCCATTCCTTCTAGCATCATGGTGAAGTACTTATCACATGCCGCGTCGTCTACGTCCAACATCTCCATTGCCATCTCATAGTTTTCAACCCACGCCTCAGGGGATAGATCAGCAGTGTAATTGAGCACCTTCCGTGGTCCTTTGAAATCTTTAGGCAGCCGCACATTACGTAAAGCAGGGGTGAGGCACGACACTCCCAAGGAGCTGGAAGAAGCTCCTGGTTCCATTGTGGTAGTTGGACGAACCGGGGTAAGCTGATGGGATGTATATTGTGCTGCTAACTCGGCTTCTCTACGCTGTCTACCCTGGTCTACCACATCCTGAGCATTTGCGCCACCTCCTGCCGGGTTATCCCCCCGTGGCGGGTTACGGTTCCGCGCACTACTAGATACGGCCGGTTCATCCATATGCCTGCTGTAACTCCGGCTTGGGCGGGGGGGGAGGTGTGGAATGAATCCTCTCGCGGTTGTGGGAATAAGCCTGCTGCTGAGTCAAAGCCGTCTCTAGGAACTCCCTAGCTCGTCGCGCCTCCACTGCTATAGGGGATTCTCCTTCAATAGGGAGGGCTGCCAATCGTGAAGCGGCTGCGACTATGTTATCCAAGGGGTTGGAGTAATGACTGGGAGGTGTCGGTACACGTTGTGAGGGCATGATCTGACGTGATGGATCCGTTGCGTGCGGCTGGACCAACGCCCCAGTTCCAGGCACTTCCGCCCAGTTTACCACTGGCTGATTGTTGTTCTTGCTCCTAGTGTATTAAAGACATTCCTTGCCTCATAAATCGGGGGCAGGCGAGACTGGCGCCTTCTCCTTATTACATCATTTGATGCGTTTTGATCTAACATGAGCCGATAAGCCTGAGCATCCAACTCAGCTTGTCTTGCGGCCATCCTAGTATTTTCAATTGCCAGGTCCACCTTGGCTTGATCTATCTGACCCCTTACTTTAGCAATTTTTGCGTCGTGCTGCTCCTTATCGGCCTGGCTGACTTCCGTGGTTAACAGCGCTGTCAAAGTGTCGAATAAACCGGACATGACTTGAGCCGGCGGCTGCACAGGGACCCCTGCCCTAGCTGATGCTGTCGTCGCCAAACCGGACGTTAATGTTGCCGCAGTCGAAGATTGTTGCATAGATTGTGACCCAGCCATGAAGACCACAACCCGGCTTGGCGGATCAAGGGTGTCCGGAATACTGTCACCATCGGAATAGCCCCCAGACCGGCCATACTGCAGTAGGTATAAAGACTCGGTCTCTCCGGTGGATGACTCGTCGCCGGAATAAACAACGGTCTCACCACCAGATTCCGATCTATCCTCAGCTTCCGCTCCGTGGACAACTCCCACAAAGACATGCTTCATGGCGGGCCGAATCCGGGCAGGTCTCGCAGGCTGAGCCGACTCGACAATGTTGGAGCAGATGTTTGGCTCAGGGCCCGGTTCACCGATCTTGCCAATGAAAACGTGGATGCCGCCTAAGGGGACCGGGTACCCGTACTCGATTGAATCGGCCTCGGGGCTCCAGCCCGCGTCGTCGATGTAGATCTTGCCGCGATAACTCTTAGTCATCCGGCCCACTGCATAGCCCTTGAGCCCTTGAAAGCTACCCTCTAAGAACTCGAAACCATCGTGCGATAGCCCCACGGTGGGCGCCAACTGTCGTGGTTTCGTCACGGCAGATGTCCTAGCATAAGGACTTAGTCGTGGAGCCATCGCTTTGGGTTAGCTTAAAGGGGTTTAAAGCGGACAAAGGACACAAGGGATTTTATACTAGTTCGGCCCCTTCGATGAAGGTAAAAGCCTACGTCTAGTTTGTTGTGGTATTGCTAGGGTTTCGATGACCAGGGAGCGAATCCGCTTTGCCTGTGTCTCGAGTTGTTGTTTTCTCTCCCTGAACCGCCGTCGGGTTGTCCCTTTATATACACAGGATGACGCCCGGCCGACTTACAGAATCCCGAAGACGGCTCATAAATGTGCCTAGCTCGGTCTCTACCTTGCCTATCTTACAATACAAGGTACACGCCGTATGGCAGTTTACATTCACGGGCCTTCACACCTTTTGGGCCCTGGGCTTTCTAGTCCTCTGTATTAACACGCCATATTCTATGTCTTGCGGGCTTCAATAGAAATAATCCTTCATAGGCATAAACTGGCCCCTCCTGGGCGGTTTATACCTAGTAGTCATATCCCTGGCACCCCGGGTTCTGAGTTATGAGTCACTCGAGGACACCGATAAGTGAATCGATTCCACACTCCGATTCAATAACTCTAAGTATTTTTTTTGTTGCTTACGAGTTTAATAATCCTTTAAGTCATTCCTAGCCTGATCGGCTATATCATTATCGTGCTAGATTTTAACTGTGCCACTTGGTCCTTCCCGGAGCACAATTTTCAACGATGAGCTAAGGTTACGTCGATCTTCCTTGTCATATAATTTCACCTTGAACAACAAGCTTGATTTCGAGTTTTTGTCATACCCGTTGTTCCAATAACTTTTCGCTTCATCCTTCCTTTTGCTTGATGTCATCGATGATCGACTATATGCTCATGAAACCCCTCGACAAATGTGTCGTCATTATCATCAAGAACATTCTGAGCTCTTCAAGGATATCAATCGAATTCATGATGAGAAATACCATTGTTGCTCTTCGATGATTTGTGTTATCATCAACAACATTATTGCCTTCCCTCCAACACAAACTTGTTCCCGTTGTGGAGCTCCTTGCTATCCAGCTTATGTTATGTTCTACCTTGGAGTATTACCATCTTTTACGTCAAGAATGTCGTGAGAATTTCACCACCTCTTAAGGATTCTTGATATGGTAATACTTCTCATCATCTCCGTTCATATCTTGGTTCTCGTGTTGTTTCTAAACATTGAACTGCGATGTGTGAATTCAAAACTTCTTGCAAACCTATTGCTTTGAAGTGAATGGCCGATAGCTTCATTCTAGGTCTTTGATTATCAAGTCACCACTCTAACATTGATCATGCTACCTAGTCCATCTTTCCAGCACGTTTCGATCAATGTTTACTCGTCAATGTTCTCCTCAAACATACTTCATTATATACTTAGGTGTGTCCAATATTTTCACCATGTTCACTTAATTGTGGAAATCCATGTTTATGGCAATCACGATGAGATGTTGCTAATCCCATCGGCCACATCCTCATCCTTTCCATGATAAAATTGTATGAGCTGTTTTAACAGTTCCTTCTGGATCCTTTTGTGTTTCCAAAGTCCGACCTTTACCTGCTGACCATGTCGATGCTATCTTGAAGCATGACGGTGGTACTCAGACATGAACCAGAACATTCAAAGCACAATGCTAAGTGTTTCTTGATTAGTTATCCAAATACCGTGAATGGGTACATACCATGATTCTTATTACCGCTTTTATCCAAATGGTCAGGTATTTGATCTCCTGTTACATATATCATGCCCTGCTTATTGTTAGGAAGGATATACTCCCATCACTTGTGTTTAAACAATTTTCCTTTCCGTTGGCTTGTTTAACCTTTCTTGTGATCTACATATAATCTAAGCAGTAGTAATTTTCTGCTTATGTAAACACCTCGGTGTACAACTCTGTCAGTAAGACCCTGTTGCTATTGTTGATAACATTCCGGCAAGTACCGATGGACAAGAACTTTTCCTACAGGTCCGCCTCATTTCAACGAGCAGGAAAATGGTTCTCTTCGTCCCTCGCCCTTGGTACCGATGTTGTCTCCGACATAACTGACATGCTATCCCCTATCATGCCTTGCTTACATGATCATGTAAGACATCATCGCCTTCCTACTTTTAACCCACATGGTGGGCCCATAACCTACAGTTCCACAGGATCGAAACCTGACTCTCCTGTACCCCCCTATTACCAAGGTTGTTCCTCGCGCGTGGCCTTGTATGTAATTATCGAGCCACCTCCCCAGAGATCATCAATTCTGGTATCAGACACAATACTTATTCATGTTGCCTTGAACCCCTTTCACGCCCTGTTTCAGGCATCGAACGATTGCTTGCCCGCTCGAAACTTCCCATGATACCTCCTTAGTTTGCTCTCGATATTTTGTTAAGTTTCAATTCTAAAGATACTTCCTGCCACCTTCCCTGATTTTTTCTACCAGATAAGCAACCTTGTAGAGGACCGTTCTTCCGACGTTACCCCTTGTCCTTTCGTAAGTACGATGAAGATACCGAAGAAAGGATGACGACTTCATCATGTTGACCTGAATCGGAGGTATGAAGACATTAACGTAATGGATCGACCTCTTCAAGAAGAGCAACCGAGACCAAGAAAATTCATTATAATTTCGTAACCAGATCTTTCCCCCTTACTGCACCTTTTCAAATATCGGGACAAGATTTCTTGTAATGGAGGAGAATTGTGACGCCCGGATAATTAAGCTACAGTGAACCTCTGCTAATTATGCCATGTCAGCTTGATTACTATTACTAATCTCACGTAACTTCGAAACCGATTCAAATTCAAATTTAAAATAGGGGCAAACAACAAAAGTTTTCAAACATTAAAACTAAAATGTTCTAAATGTGTCAAATAAATCATAAGTAATCATGGTGGAGGATCCACATCTTTATATAGTAATTAAAGGCTCTAAAATAATTAAAACAGTAGTTAAAACAATTAAATAAATGGCTTTTGAATTTTATAAAATATTAAGCTATTTTATTTTGGGTTAAGGATTAATGTGGCAGCGGTGTATTCAATCTATACCTAATAATAAAGCACGGAACGAGTCCGTCGGGTTCACCGTCACAATACGCTTTCTTCTCATGTCATAATACGCTTTTGCGATTTGTATACATAAAATTTCTTTATAAACGAGGTGGTACTAATAATTTGGGGATGTCCTATCTTCTTTGTGCACGTTCCGTTGCAGATCGAGCGGATGGAACGGCGGCGCTCCCGATCAGATCAGGACATGGCGAAGGACGATGGCGGCAGGGCTCACACACAATAAATGCACGACTCTCATACAAACTTCCAGCTCCAGATACAACTACTTCCTCCGTCATCTTTTTTTATTCCAACGCATCGTACCCTCCTCTTGGAACAGGCCCGCACAAATCTCTCCTCCATAGCATCGCTGCCGCCGCCGCCAGCGCCAGCCACCTCGACCAGGTGCGCGACAGATCTAGGGACTAGGAGGGGAAGACGGAGGATAGCGAACAGGCCGATGGGGATGTAAGCCGAGTCGTGGAATCCGACATGGGCACTCAGGATAGTGCCGTTTTCACCATCACTACCATAACCGGTGGGCGTGCGCGCCACCACAAGGCGGCCTCCAGCAGCCCGCCGCGGGGTCGAGTTGGCGCTAGACTCAATCGTGCTCACCCACTTCCCTGCCATGCTTCAGTAGGACGCCGCTTCCGACGCCTTGGACCTCTCGATCTACACAAAGACGAGGAGAAGTTCAACCCCGTCATCTGCCGCAACGAGAAGTTGCAGTAGCAGGCCGTCTCCCTCCTATCGTCTGCAATCACGTCAAGCGGGCCTAGAAGCTCGCATCCTCGAGCACATGATACTGGTCCACCCGCATCTGATGGCGCTCTGTGTTATGTTTCAAATTTGATTTGGGGAGCTGGTTGAGGATTTGGGGCGATTTGATGTACATTAGTATAACTCTGCCTAGGTGTGTACTGACTCGATAATTTTAAGGTAATTTAGGTGAAACCCGGAGATTATATTTTGTGAATTTGCTCTCCTACATGTGCATGCATATACTCCTACTGTTTACGTGCCTCTATTGACTGATGCATGTTCATCCCTTGCAAGGTAAAGTTTGGTGACCAGACACTAATCATTGCGGCTCTCATGCATGGTGATGCAACACCCCAAGTTGACGATGCTCTCTGCCGTGCTGTTGGCGTTGGTTGTCCGGACGGTAGTTGAAACTACAGCTTTTGCAGCACCCGATTGTTTGGCAAAATAGGATTGCAATTTTTAATTGCCCCTATTGTGTTCTATGCTGGTTTAGGTACTGTCAACTGGGCTTTGCAGGATTGTTCCAAACTTGATATTGAGGAAGCACACTAACAGCGCAACAACTGGTATGACTGATTTAATTGTTTGTTTGCTGTCCATTGATTGCTCAAGCTGGTATGAGCTTGGAGTAGGAGTTTTTGATTGTTATGCATGGACATCCAGGACATTGGAGAATACTACTCACATCATTAAAAGAAATGTCACAGTATGACCATAACAGAACTAAAAGCATTTATAAACGTTTTAGCATCAAATTGCTGAATATTAATCTCTGCGAGTACCAGAAATATGCATTAGTTGGCCAACATTATCCAGAAATCAAATGGTTCAATTTGGTGTCCAGAGGTTTGATAGTTGCACGTGAATTGGCTAGAATCTTTCAGAATTAGTATCTCTATACAAATACAAGTTGTGCAAATTCCTGTAATGTTTTTATGGGTAAAAAACACGAATTCCTGTAATGTTGTAATTGTAGATAAATGCCTTTCCCCAGTCTATTGTTTTGAGTTATTTCTCCCTGAACTCAAGCAAGCGTCTAAATGAGAATAGAAAAGTTGCATAAGCCAAACATGTAGATACGTCACACCCTTCAAGTAACCAATCTGCACGTTTGATTTTTCTGTGCTTTTATTTTGCTTCTCCTTTTCTCACTGTCTTACCTTTTAAGTGATTAGGTAGAAGAAGCTTCACAAGAAATTAGATGTGGATTATATATATGTGGAAGTTCTTGCTACTACTGCTGGGCTTGCTAAAATTAGAAAATTCAGTATTATTGTTCTCATGAAACAGGCAAGAGCACTGTTGAAATTTATATTTTTGATCTATTTTAGTCTAATTTGTTTCTGAAACTTAGTATGTCTGCGGGGACCTATTTAATATAGATTATGATGTAACTGGCCATAAACTGTCGAGGGACATGGCCACTGCCAAGGACTTCCTGGCCGGTCTGCTTATCCTTGACATGGCGGTAATGCGTGACCCAATGTCCGACTTTGAACGCCGACATGGACGACGGCCTCAAGTGCTCCCGCATCTTCTTGGTAGGCAAACCGACACCGATATATTGATCTAAGTGGCGGAGTTTGATATGGTAGCAAATCACGCAACTGCAGATAGAGTCATTCCATGTCACCTGGTGGATCAATCCCAAGTGATTTGGATTTTCATGTTGGCTACCTTCTACGTGTACATCCGTGAGTGAATTTGGTTATTTAGAACAAAATCTGAGAGTTGAACAAATTAAATTGGTGTTTTTTACACACATAATGCCTCGCCGTAACTCTGTTGCTATCACGACATCATGTGCTCCTGAAGCTAGCTGATGTGTACTGTGTATGCATGTTGTCACTGAGTTGGTCATGCAAAAAGACACAACAGTAGATCATACAATCTATGCCATGGAGCCGCTGGTGGGGCTCCATGAGGACTAGCGCCAGAAGGAGCTGTACATGATGCCCAAATGTGGCACCAAAGCCTTCCGCGTCCGCACCCGAGGTAGGCAACAACTGGTGTCACTACCAAGCTGCTACAAGCATACAAGGCCTTTCGTGTTCAAGCTGAAAAGGCAAGAAGATTTCATCATTAACATGGATAAAAAGGTGGCTCATCTTCTTCAGCAGAAGTACTAAAGTTCAAGGAAAGGTAGAAATCCATCTTTGGCATATTTGTTTTCAGGGTATTGATGTTGGAGATGAGCTTAAGAGGAGAAAGATTAAAGATATGGTAAGTTGTCCTTACTGCTTTGGGGGAAGCTTTTATCACTGCTTTTGGGTCTGTATTTATGTAAGAGGCATGGAGGGAGCTGCAACTAATTTGTGATTTCTTGTAGCCACTTCTCTAAAAAGGGCAGGTTGCCTGGTGATCTAAAAATGGGAATGGGAAATGTTCTTCATCAACGCCCATTCGAATTGCTAACAATTTTGTTTGCACACTCAGGTTAGTTTTTTCTGTGGTGATTTACTAAACATACTTTGGCTTATGATCCCCTTTGACATACACTTGTGCCCTACAGAAAGTGGGTTGTTGAGTTTGCCAAGCATAATGGCACACCTAATTTTGGAAGATCACCTGGAGAGTATATTAATCAAAGATGCTTTGAGATTTTCACATGACTATATGAGGTTCCCATAAACTCATGTATCTTGTTTAATAGATTGTCACAATAGCTTCTATTAATGCATAAGGGAAATATCTTTTCTGTATCAGGTAAATAGTTCCTTTCTCACCCGTTTTTTCAGACCGAGATCAAGAGATAGAGTGCTGACCGGGGGGCAATGACAGGTGGTGCCATGACCAAGTGCTGAGGAGGTGTCCGACGTCATTGCCGAGTGCTGGGGATTCTGTCGGCGCCAAGCCCCGGTGCGGCGAGATGGAGAGAGAGAGAGATGTGCTTCTTTGGTTAGGTCCATGGCGAGGTTCCTCGAGATGGTGCCGGATTTCTGGGAAGATATACACGCTGATTGTTGCTGAGAATAAGATTACTACTCCAACGGATTTGTGTGTTGCGATCAGAGGTTAGAACAGAGAGAAATATGGGGATTACTCTCTTTCTTGTTTGCTATGCTTTGTGTGCCGCTGCTTTACTTTTGTACAGAGGAACGCTTCATGTGCTGCTGTTGTGTGGTGTTCTATGACCTGTTGTGCTCTGCTTGGGGAAACTTTGTACATGGTAGTACATAGATTGAAAATATTTGAATTGAAATTTGGAGCAATTTTGTTCATTTTGCTTTGTACTGATGCTGCCACTATTTGTGGGATGATGTCATTATTCTTCAGAGAGAAGAAACATAGAGATGTATAGAAATTGCTAGCTACTTGTGTTGTAATTGTTTGTTGTTGAAGCATATTGTTTATTCATTGTTGTAGATTGTTGTGATGGAAAGTCAACAATATTTTTGATAATTTCAAAGCAATGTTAGATTGAATAATTTGAACTAGACTTGACTACAATCATGCTGATCTCACATGATCGTGCAATTTTTAGTGACTAAAACAGGTGGGCGAGTTATTTTTACTCCCGTTGCAACGCACGGGCCTTTGTGCTAGTAAAGCTAATTTAGGTATTCATAATATATTTTACAAAACTAAAATAAAATGAAGAATAAAAAAACAGAAAAGAAAATAAGAAAAATAAAAATAAAAGGAAGAACCCCTTCCTCGCCACTAGGCCTTGGCCCAGCTGGCATCGGGCCAACCAGGTCGGTCCAGACGTGCCTACTAAGTCCCCACCCCCCGTAACCCTAGCGCACACGCCCCACTACCCCACTCGTTCCCGCCACGTCTCACTCGCTTCCCCTCGATCTGGATCGAGGGCACGCGACCCCGTCGACCGCCGTCGGCCCACTTCTACCTCGCCGGTGCCGCTTCCTCGTCGGATCGCCCCACCGTCGCCATCGCCTCCATGTCCTCCTCCCGACGCCCCTTCCTCGAGCCTCACCGTCCTCTTCCCACGACGGCAGTGAGCACCTCCCCTTTCCCCCCTTTCCCTGTTGCACTTGCTCACCGGCATTGCATCGCCCCACGCCCCGGCCGCGGTCACCGCACTCTCTTGCCGCGCCCCTACACCCTGCGCAGGCGCTGCCCACTGCCTCCCACGCTGCTGGCCTGACCGTCACCCGCCTCGCTTCGCTTCCGCCGCGACCCATGCCTGCTCATGCGTGGCCGCCTCGTCGTCGCTCCGCAACGCCACCCGCACGCGCCCTCCTCCCCTACGCTCGCGCACGCCGCTCAGGGTTGCGCCCTGCGTTCACCGCCGCGTCCGCTTCATTCCTGACCACGGCCACAGCCGCTCCTGCCCCGCCAGCGCGCGCGCTCGCGCCGCTGCCCCCTGCACGCTGCCCGCGACCCAAGCCATCGCCTTCTTCCACCACTGCTCGCCCACTCGCCTGCAGCCGGCGCCCCGCCGCGCCCAGCCTGCCTGCACTGTGGCGCCCGCTGCCGGTGTCGCTCGCTGCGGCCCCGCGGTGCCGCCTGGGTCCGCCCCTACCACCGCCACCGGCCGTTTCCCACGCCGGCCAAGCGCCCTGCGCGCCCGGGTTCGTCCTGCCCGTCGCCTTGTTCTGCCCGAACCCGCGCGCCCGTTAAGGCTCCCCTGAGCCGCTGACTAGGGGGCCCCACCCTAGAACGTTGATAAAAAAGGAAGGAAACAACAATAATAATAATATATCATTAATAATTAAATTAATTATTGAACCAAATTAATTAACTTAATTAACTCAACCTAATTAATCTGTTAATTTGTTAACAATCAATGACGATGGGACCCACACGTTAGTTTGACTAAGTCAACTGACTGGTTCACTACTAACATCACCTTGACATCGTGCTGATGTCATAATTGCATTTTGTAATTAAGTTAATTCTGTTAATTCTAAAAATGAATTTAAACTTTGAAAATTAATATTAAATAATCCGTAACTCGGATGAATATACATTGTACATGAAATTTGCTCAGAACGGCGAGACGAATCCGAATACGCAACCCGTTCGTTCACCACATGTCCCTAGCATAGCAAACTTGCAACAATCCCCCTCCAATCCGTCTGTCCGAAAATGTGAAACACCGGAGATACTTTCCCGGATGTGCCCCCTTCGCCGTTATCACCTACTACCGCATTAGGGCACACCTAGCACCGCTAATTGTTTTTCATGCATTGTCATGCATCTGTTTGCATTGTATTCATTGTTTCTTCCCCCTCTTCTCCCTGGTAGACTACGAGACTGACGCTGCTGCTGCCTCAGTCGACTACGGTGTTGACGACCCGTCCTTCTCTGCTGAGCTTCCAGGCAAGCCAACCCCCTTTGATCAACCAGATATCGCCCACTCTCTTCTCTCTTATTCTTGCATTAGGTTTGCTACTGTTGTTGATTCGATAGCTCCTATTCTATTGCATAGCCTGTCATTGTTGCTGCAACTGTTGATACCTTTATCTGCTATCCTAAACTGCTTAGTATAGGTTAGTTAGTGATCCATCAATGACTCCCCACCTTGTACCAGTTGCCTCGCTTTATGTTCGATGACTCGATCAACATGATCAACGTCCAGGCCCGACACCGCACATCACCCCCTTAGTTGTATGACTCTACAGAGTTACTATCGAGTGACGAGGGTGATACCTCGTCAGCACTTCTGATGTTAACCCTATAGTGTAGCTATTCGGTCGTGGTCATCGAGGGTTATTCCTCCTTCACCATTCTCGATATCGACTCTGTCGTGCAACCCCTCAAGTGTGGACCATCGAGGGTGATTGCTCCGAGTCCACCTTGATGGTTACATCGAGTGGGAATCCATCGAGGGTGATTCCTCGGGTTACCCCCTTGCTGTTTTGAACACACGGTTACTTTGACTTACCACATAATCATGATGACTAAAGTCGGGTTGGATCGTAGAGTACCCGCAGGTGATTCACGGAGTGGAGGCTGGAGCGACATGTGGTTCCATCCAGGTAGTGATGGGACTGGGTTCCCAACGGCCCCCATGTGATTCCATGTGGTGGAGTGGTAGGGCAGGTTGTGACCACCTATGAGACAGGTGGGCCTGGTCCCTGGTCGTTGTCCACGGTTATTTCATAATAACACGCTTAACGAGTTTGGACATTTGATCTGAGTTGGGTCGTTTGCCTTATACGCACTAACTGCCACGCGGGACAAGATATGGGCAACCGTCGTCGTATTATCAGTCGTAGCCTTCCGGACATCAGCGACTTAGCGGCGCGTGCCGGGTTGGACTGGAACGCCCACACTTGTATAAGGGAGCTAGGTCTGCTCACCGGCCGTGTTCGCAACATGCAGAAGTGCAAAGGGCGATGGCCCATGACCCCTGCGCGCTTAGGATTTAGACCGGCATGCTGGCCTCTCTATCGGGCCTATATAGGGCTGCGACGTGTTGATCTTGTGAGGCCGGGCATGACCCAGGAAAGTGTGTCCGACCACAGGGATCGAGTGTGTCGGGTTATGTGGTGCACCCCTGCAGGGAAGTAATCTACTCGAATAGCCGTGTCCACGGTAACAGGACAACCCGGCGTTGTATTCCGACCTCATGACAACTAGAACTAGATACTTAATAAAACACACCCTTTCAAGTGCCAGATACAACCTGGTGATTGCTCTCTCACAGGATGACGAGGAGAGGATTGCCGGGTAGCTTTATGCTATATGATGATACTTGTTACTATTCCAGCTACTCTCTTCTACATGCTTCACGATGGAGGCTGCCTGAAGCGTAGTATTCGATAGGACTAGCTATCCCCCTCTTATTCCGGCATTCTGCAGTTCAGTCCATATATACTACCCATTTCATTGATACCAATGCATATGTCGCGTAGGTCCTTGCTTCCGAGTACTTTGGATGAGTACTCACGGTTGCTTTGCTTCCCCACTTTCCCCACTTTCCCCCCTTTTCCCTTCTTCTCGCATGATGCAACCAGATGGTGGAGCCCAGGAGCCAGATGCTTTTGCGGACGACTACAGCTACCCCGACGGAGCCTACTACTACGTGGAGTCTGTTGACGACCAGGAGTAGTTTAGGAGGATCCCAGGCAGGTGGCCTTGCCTCTTCGATCGTTGATGTTTGTGCTAGCCTTCTTAGAGCAAAAAAATGTTTAACTTATGTCTGATTTCAGATATTGTTGCTTCCGCTGACTCTGTTTGTGTTCGAGCTTATCTATTCGAGCCCTCGAGGCCCTTGGCTTGTAATATAAAGCTTGTATTATTTTAATTTGTGTCTAGAGTTGTGTTGTGATATCATCATGTGAGTCCTTGATCTTGGTCGTACACATTTGCGTGCATGATTAGTATCGGGGGCGTCACATCCTCCCTGCGCAGCTCCTCCTCGCTCTCCCGAAGGACTGCTGTCAGGGCCGCCTGGTAGGCTGCCTCCGCCTCCTGGTCCTCGTCGCTCACGATGAGGGGCGTCGACGTGGAGCCATGCGAGACGTCGCGGATGCCGCGCCGCTTGGCCTCCTCGTGCTCGAAGGCGAACCACCGGGCCTAGTAGGGCGAGTCGACGCCGTAGGCGGAGTCGCGCCGCTGCTCCCGTGTCAGCAGCGCCCGCCAGCGCCGCACCTCCTCTGCGTGCGCCCTCGCCGACCGCGGCGCCGCCGGCACTGGGATCCTCTCCGGATCCAAGTGCTAGTAGTGTGGCAGGGTGACATCTGTGTAGGGGAGAGGCACGCGGTTCTCCCAGTGCCATTTCACCTGGTGCACTGGAACGTTCACGCGCTGCCTCGACCGACAGGAAGACGCCGGCGGGGGCGGGGGCGGGGGGAGGTGGGAGGAGAGGGGTGGCGGGCTCCTTGCCCTTGCCTTTGTCGGAGAAGAAACCCATCGGCGGGGGAGAGCGGTGGCTAGGGTTGCTGCCGCCGACGCGGGAGTAGAGGAGTGGCGAGATGGGGACGGGGGTCTTCTGGAACGGACGAGGACGTGCCCTGCACACTTGGATTAAAAAAGACCGACCGCCGTTGATGACACGTGGGTCTGGGGTGGGCGGTCATCATAAATTAAGGTGACCTCAGTAGTTGGACGACCGCCAGGTTGGGACGCGGCGGTCGCCGAGAAGGTGCGTGAGGCGTCCGCTCGACGCATGAGCCACAAATTGGGCCATAAAAACGTCGGCGCGGACGCGAAGCGAACACATTTTACGAATGGGTCGGCACATCAGGCCTTCACTTTTGTCCACGCCGATTCAAACGGACGGCGACGGACAAAATAGATACCTGCGTTGGAATTGCTCTGACGAACCACAGGGTGAAAAAGATTCTCCCTACATATATTCTTCTAATAGAACATGTAAGAAGTCGCCAAGCTAAACAAAACGTCATAAATTCTACAAACCCTACCAACCATTATGTATGCACCCAAACTACATACGCAGGCCATTTTCTACACTGGTTTCACTGATCTAGACAGTGATAAGCCTGCAACGGTCATCCCGTACGACCCCTGAAAATTACCGCCGATAAACAAACACGCCCCGAAATACAGTCTCTTTTCTCGCTTGTTGCTTTCCTGGGTGGCCCGGTCAGTCAATGCTGCACGTGCTGTAGTACATGCACGCACCACTGTAGCATGTAAAATGTCTTGACGTTACAGCAGCAGCTTCTGCTCACAGCCACAAAGCGACGAACAGGAGAAGCTGTGACATTGGCTTGACAGTGACGAGTGCACGTGGACCGCCGCCGATTTTCTTCTTGCGTCGTCACTCGTCACACGGCACTGTTGCCCGAGCTCTCATCTTCGAGGCAACTACTCTGGTCTCATCTCAGCCCCTCCGTTGTCTGCTCTCTGCTCTGCCTACGTACGAGCAAATATGTGCAGTATCTCATTTATTATTTGGACGATTACTGAAACGAGGTGGCAGCGTCTGCACGCGTGCGTTGGTGACCCTTCCTGACGAAGATAAGATTCATCTCGTAGGACCTCTCGCATATATGATACTCATCTATAAACTGTGAGTCGTCGAGCTTCGACAAGGGTGTGGCTGGGCCGCTGAGGTGGTGGAGCGGCGGCGAAGACAAGAAAGAAAACGGATGCAGAGAAAATGGAAGGATGAAGACGCGTGATCCTGAAAGAGTTTTGGATAGACCGGAGGTATAGAAGTCCTACATGGTTGTCCGTGCTCCTACAAAACACTCATAACTTTATAGTTTGTTTTGACTGTGCGAAAAAAGTGCGTCTGAGCTGATAGAGTCCGGACGGTTGGGGACTGTTAGAAGGTCCGCTTTATAGATGCCCTTACAAATCTACAATAAAAAAATAGACGTGGAAATCAACAGATACGCTCGTCTATTCTGATTGCACTGTAGCACTCAACCAGTCGGGGGGGTGGAGTGACGACTGACGAGACGAGGCGTGCTAGCTGCTCGGTCATGGTCTTCGATTGCAGTCGCCGTCGTTGACTGCTGCATGCAGGGGTAGCTGGACGGCTCGCTGAAGCTTCGTGCCCGACGAGTCGCGACGATATCGAAGGAGCGTCCAAAAGTTGTACGCCGATGCGTGCAATCCGTTTGCTTTCCCTGCTACTAGTACTACCAGTCTACCACTGGACCTGCTAGTAGCAGTACGACTGTTGCGATGCATGCATGTGTCTGGCCTGATTGAGATTTCCTAATCAATATACGACGAAGAGCTCTTCGCATGATTTGGTCCTACCTTTTGCTCGTAGCACGGGAACGACCGTAGAAAAATACAACAACCAAAGAAAAGCAAGGTGGTTGGTGGAATTACATGGAGTTTCTTAGGTCGAAACAAAATAATAAGAAACATATCTAAAAAATCTGATTTTTTACAATAAACAATGTTGTCTTTTTTGCAGGGGAATATACATTGTTGTCTGTTTTACATGTGTGCAACTTTTTGCGATGAAAGCATATTCATGGAGGTTTGAGAAAAATATCGACACTAAAAAAATGTTTTTGAAAGAATCACGTGATCCTTCACATGTCGCAATTAGTCTTTCTTTGGTTTCATACAACTGCGAGCTAGGAAGAAATTATGTTAAGACACGAGGTGCGGTTAGCATGAAAAATCCAAAAAGAGCATATCTAATGCTATTACATAGTCTTATTTTCTCTTGGGAAGTATATGCTCCTATGGAACATAATATTTAAGCCATATTACAAGTTCATACATGTTACAACAACAATTATATTAACTCAAATTCCAATTTGAAGAAGAGGAACAAGACTATGATCTAAAATATTCAATTGAAGACTATTTGGACCATTAAATTCAAGTGCATCTCTAATTCAGGAGTAAATTATCAAAACCCACTACATTTGAGGCTAGGGTTCCAGTAATACCCCTACCCTAAATAAATAATTGTTATTTTATTGTTGCATCATCATGTCATCATGTAATATTCTCAAACACATGACAAAAACACCAAACACCCAAAACTAAGTTATTTTCCATTATTGTATTCATGTTTTATCAAAACCATTTCCTCTATTGTCCTTGTGCTTCGAGAGAGAGTCCCAGATTTTGCACATGGTATTCCTACAGTATTTGGGGCCCCACAAATTACTTCCAATTTTTCGCACAAGCCTAGAGCATAGCCCTAGTTCAAATCACGATTACGCCATTTCGACACTTTAGTTATCAAATAAACATCGAACCTTCTCCAATTGAGTTGCTTATTTTCTGCAGTCTAATTATAGTCTTGGGAGACTACATTCCAAGTTTCAAATCAATGGAAGTTCATTTGATGCACATATGTTTATTTGCTATTGTCGCAACCATTTTATTAGTACAAGCGAATTAGCCACATATACCTTTTTGTTAGGCCAACTTACATTGTTCACAGCTATTTCAGCCTAATAGGATCAGCTGACACCTTCCTATAAATAGCCATCTCCTCCTACAATTAAAGAAATCTAAACTCGCTCCCCTACACCTAACCCTAGCCGCCACTCGACCCACCGCCACCCTCTAAAGCCCATTAGGGCCCACCGTAGGCCCGCGTGAGCCCACATAGCCCCCACGCGACACTGGTGCCACACCATGGTGCCTCCTCACGTGTGCCATCACACCTTCGGCAAGCTCGGACAGCCGCAGCCGCACGAGCACCGCATCACCGCGCCTCTACTGGCGCCTCCGCGCCTTCTTGGGGAACATTGCATGGGAAACAATTTTTTTTCCTACACTCACCAAGATCAATCCAGGAGATGAACATCTACGAGAGGAGAGATTCGATCTACATACCCTTGTAGATCGCTAAGCGGAAGCGTTAAAAACACATTTGATGTAGTCGAACGTCGTCGCGGTCCAATCACGATTCGTCCATGAACTCCCGATCAAGCGTCGAACGAACGACATCTCCGCGTTCAGCACACGTGCGGCTCGACGACGTCTCCTCCTTCTTGATCCAACAAGAGAGGGAGAAGAAGTAGATGTGATCTCAACCAGCACGACGGCGTGGTGGAGCAATCCCAGCAGGGCTTCGCCAAGAGCTACCGTAGATGCGATTTGAGGTGAAAACGGAGTAATGGGAGAGGTAGGGCTGCCTCCAGGGCATGGGAATTGGTGTTCCCAACCCCCACGCCCCTCCCCACTATATATAGGGGTGTGGGAGGCCTGGGGGTGCAGCCCTAGCCCCTCCTCCGAAGAGGGGAGGCGTCCAAGGGGGAGGAGTGCCCTCCGAGTAAAGTGGAGGGCCCTCCCCCTTAGGGTTTCCCTTCCCCTAGGCGCATGGGCCTCTTTGGGGTTGGTGCCCCTGGCCCAATAAGGCTAGGACGCCCGCTACAGCCCATGCACGCCCTAGGTGCTAGAGGGACCCTTCCGGACTCCTCTGAAACCCTCCAGAACCTTCTCGATAAAACCCGAAACTTTTCCGGTAGCCAAAATATGACTTCCCATATATAAATATTTACCTACTGACCATTCCGGAGCTCCTCATGACGTCCGGGAACTCATCCGGGACACCGAAAAATACTCAGTCACCAACGTGAATATCCTAATACTACTCTAGCGTCATCGAACATTAAGCGTGCGGACCCTACGGGTTTGAGAATCATATGGACATGACCGAGACACCTCTCCGGTCAATAACTAATAGCGGGACCTGGATGCCCATATTGCTTCCCACACATTCCACGAAGATCTTTATCAGTCAAACCACGATGCCAAGGATTTAATCAATCCCGTATGCAGTTCCCTTTGTCCAGCGGTATGTTACTTGCCCGAGATTCGATCATCGATATCTCCATACCTAGTTTAATCTCGTTACCGGCAAGTCTCTTTACTCGTTCCATAATACAAGATATCGTGACCAACTCCTTAGTCACATTGCTTGCATGCTCGTTGTGATGATGTATTACCGAGTGGGCCCCGATATATCTCTCTCTCTCATATAGAGTGACAAATCCCAGTCTGGATCCATGCCAACTCAACCCTCGGAGATACCTGTAGAGCATCTTTATAGTCACCCAGTTACAATGCGACGTTTGATACACACAAGGTACTCCTCCGGTGTCAGTGAGTTGCACGATCTCATGGTCATAGGAATAGATAGTTGACATGCAGAAAATGATATCAATAAACTTGATACGATCATATGCTATGCTTATAGTTCGAGTCTTGTCCATCACATCATTCTCCTAATGATGTGAACCCGTTATCAAATGACAACTCATGTCTATGGCTTGGAAACCATAGCCATCTTTGATCAACGAGCTAGTCCGGTAGAGGTTCACTAGGGACATGTTGTTGTCTATGTATCCACACATGTAATTGAGTTTCCAATAAATACAATTCTAGCATGGATAATAAATGATTATCATGAACATGGAATTATGATAATAACTAATTTATTATTGCCTCTAGGGCATATTTCCAACAGTCTCCCACTTGCACTAGAGTCAATAATCTAGTTCTCATCACCATGTGATTAACACCCAATGAGTTTTGGGGTTTGACCATGTTATGCTTGTGAGAGAGGTTTTAGTCAACGGGTCTGCAACATTCAGATCCACGTGTACTTCGCAAACCTCTATGTCATATTGTAGATGCTGCTACCACGCTCCACTTGGAGCTATTCCAAATGGGTTCTCCACTATACGTATCCGGCTTGCTACTCAAAGTCACCCGGATTGGTGTTAAAGCTTGCTTCGACGTAACCCTTTACGCCGAACTCTTTATTACCTCCATAACCGAGAAACATTTCCTTATTCCTCTAAGGATAATTTTGCCGCTATCCAGTGATACCTGGATCACTCTTGTACCCCCTTGCTAGACACGTGGCAAGACACACATCAGGTGCGGTAGACAGCAGGGCATACCGTACAGAGCCTATGGCTAAGGCATAGGGGACATCCTTCGTCCTTTCTCTTTCTTCTTCCGTGGCCGAGCTTTGAGTCTTACTCAACTTCACACCTTACAACTCAGGCAAGAACTCCTTCTTTGACCGATCCATTTTGAACTCCTTCAAAATCATGTCAAGGTATGTGCTATGTGAAAGTCTTATCAGGCATCTTGATCTATCTATATAGATCTTGATGCCCAACTGCTACTTCTCGAGCTTGCGTTGTATTCCCTCGAAGAGGAAAGGGTGATGCAGCACAGTAGCGTAAGTATTTCCCTCAGTTTTTGAGAACCAAGGTATCAATCCAGTAGGAGACCACGCGCGAGTCCCTCGCACCTGCACAAACAAATAAGAACTTCGCAGCCAACGCGATAAGGGGTTGTCAATCCCTTAACGGTCACTTACGAGAGTGAGATATGATAGATATGATAGTTTGATATTTTTGGTATTTTTGGATATAAGAACAGTAAGTAAAAACAACAAAGTAAAGTAGATTGTAGATTGATATGTTGAGAATAGACCCGGGGGCCATAGGTTTCACTAGTGCCTTCTCTCATGATAGCAGAATTCTACGGTGGGTGAACGAATTAATGTCGAGTAATTGATAGAAAAGCGAATAATTATGAGAATTTCTAGGCATGATCATTATATATAGGCATCACGTCCGTGACAATTAGACCGAAACAATTCTGCATCTACTACTATTACTCCACACATCGACCGCTATCTAGCATGCATCTAGAGTATTAAGTTCAAAAGAACAGAGTAACGCCTTAAGCAAAATGACATGATGTAGAGGGTAAACTCAAGTGATATAAACCCCATCTTTTTATCCTCGATGGCAACAATACTATACGTTCCTTAGTGCCCCTGCTATCACTGGGAAAGGACACCGCAATATTGAACCCAAAGCCAAGCACTTCTCCCATTGCAAGAACTATAGATCTAGTAGCCCAAACCAAACCAATAATTCGAAGTGACTTGCAAGGATATTATAATCACGCATATAAGAATTCAGAAAAGAACCAAATATTTCTCATAGATAATCTTGATCATAAACCCACAATTCATCGGATCTCGACAAACACACTGCAAAAAGATTACATCGAATAGATCTCCTCGAAGACCGAGGAGAACTTGATATTGAGATCCAAAGAGAGAGAAGAAGCCATCTAGGTACTAACTATGGACCCGAAGGTCTGTGGTAAACTACTCACAACTCATGGTGAGGCGATGGTGTTGATGTAGAAGCACTCCATGGAAGATCCCCCCTCCGGCGGAGCTTCGGAACAGGCCCCAAGATGGGATCTCACGGGAACAGAAGGTTGCGGCGGTGGAATTAGGGTTTTCTCCGTTGCTTCGATGTTTTAAGGGTACATGGGTATATTTAGGAGGAAGGAGGGCATCGAGGGAGCAACGTGGGGCCCACGAGGCAGGGGGCGCGCCCAGGGGGAGGGGGCGCGCCCCCCACCGTCGTGGACACCACGCGTGCCCTTTGTCGTGGTTCTCAAGTCTCCCGTGAAGATATCGCCCCAAAAATATCTCTCCCGAAGGTTTCATTCCGTTTGGACTCCGTTTGATATTTCTTTTCTGCAAAACCCCGAAATAGAAAAAAAAACAATAATTTGGACTGGGCCTTTGGGTTAATAGGTTAGTCCCAAAAATAATATAAAAGTGTATAATAAAGCCCATTAAACATCCAAAACATCATATATAATAGCATGGAACAATAAAAAATTATAGATACGTTGGAGACGTATCAAGCATCACCAAGCTTAATTCCTGCTCATCCTCGAGTAGGTAAATGATAAAAACAGAAGTTTTGATGTGGAATGCTAACCAACATAATTTTCAATGTAATTCTCTTTATTATGGCATGAATGTTCAGATCCGAAAGATTCAAGACAAAAGTCTATATTGACATAAGAAATAATAATACTTCAAGCATACTAACAAAGCAATCATGTCTTCTCAAAATAAGATGGCAGAAGAAAGTTATCCCTACAAAATCATATAGTCTGGCTATGCTCCCTCTTCATCGCACAAAATATTCATATCATGCACCACCCCGGTTTCAGCCAAGCAATTGTTTTCATACTTAATTTTTTTAAACCTTTCAACTTTCATGCAATACATGAGCGTGAGCCATGGAAATAGCACTATGGGTGGAATAGAGTGGTGGTTGTGGAGAAGACAAAAAGGAGGAAGATAGTCTCACATCGACTAGGCGCATCAATGGGCTATGGAGATGCCCATCAATAGATATCAATGCGAGTGAGTAGGGATTGCCATGCAACAGATGCACTAGAGCTAAAAAAGTATGAAAGCTCAACAAAAGAAACTAAGTGGGTGTGCATCCAACTTGCTTGCTCACGAAGACCTAGGGCATTTGAGGAAGCCCATCGTTGGAATATACAAGCCAAGTTCTATAATGAAAATTCCCACTAGTATATGAAAGTGACTAAATATGAGACTCTCTATCATGAAGAACATGGTGCTACTTTGAAGCAAATGTGTGGAAAAAGATAGTAGCATTGTCCCTTTTCTTTTTTTCTCTTTTTTTCTTTTTTTTCCTTTTTTGGGCCTTTCTTTTTCTTGGCCTTCCTTCTTTTTATTCTTTTTATTTTTGGGACAATGCTCTAATAATGATGATCATCACACTTATATTGATTTACAACTCGATATTACAACTCGATACTAGAACAAAGTATGACTCTATATGAATGCCTCCGGCGGTGTACCGGGATGTGCAATGAATCAAGAGTGACATGTATGAAAAATTATGCATGGTGGCTTTGCCACAAATATGATGTCAACTACATGATCATGCATGGCAATATGACAATATGAAGCGTGTCATATGAACGGAATGGTGGAAAGTTGCATGGCAATATATCTCGGAATGGCTATGTAAATGCCATGATAGGTAGATATGGTGGCTGTTTTCAGGAAGGTATATAGTGGGTGTATGGTACCGGCGAAAGTTGCGCGGTACAAGAGAGGCTAGCAATGGTGGAAGGGTGAGAGTGCGTATAATCCATGGACTCAACATTAGTCATAAAGAACTCATATATTTTTTGCAAAAAATTACGAGTCATCAAAACAAAGCAATCAACGCATGCTCCTAGGGGGGAGGTTCGTAGGAGTTAACCATCGCGCGCCCCCGACCTCCACACAAAGGATGACACTCTACAAATACCTCATGCTCTAACTTCGTCACATAGCGGTTTACCATACGTGCATGCTGCGGGAATCACAAAATTTAACACAATTATTTCTCAATTTCATAATAACTCCACTAGCATGACTCTAATATCACTATCCCCACATATCAAAACAATCATCAAGTATCAAACTTATCATCGTATTCAATGCACTTTGTATGAAATTTTTACTACATTTATCTTGGATGCCTATCATATTAGGACCAGTTTTATAACCAAAGCACATTACCATGCTGTTCTAAAAGACTCTCAAAAGGATATAAGTGAAGCAGGAGAGATAAAAAATTTCTACAAAATAAAATCACCACCGTGCTCTAAAAGATATAAGTGAAGCACTAGAGTAAAACTATTTAGCTCAAAAGATATAAGTGAAGCACATAGAGTGTTCTAACAATTTCTAGGCCATATTTATCTCTCTCAAAAAGGCGTGTCCAGCAAGGATAATTGTGGAAAACTAACAAGCAAAGACTCAAATCATACATGACGCTCCAAGTAAAACACATATCATGTGGTGAATAAAAATATAGCCCCGAGTATAGTTACCGATAGATGAAGACGAAAGAGGGGATGCCTTCCCGGGGCATCCCCAAGCTTAGGCTTTTGGTTTTCCTTGAATTTTACCTTGGGGTGCCTTGGGCATCCCCAAGCTTAGGCTCTTGCCACTCTTTGTTCCATAGTCCATCAAAGCAATACTCAAAACTTCAAAACTTCACAACACAAAACTTAGCCAAAAATCTCGTGAGCTCCGTTAGTATAAGAAAACAAACCACCACTCAAAGCTACTGTAATGAACTCATTATTTGTTTATATTGGTGTTAAAACTACTGTATTCCAACTTCTCTATGATTCATATCCTCCAATACTACTCATAGATTCATCAAAATAAGCAAACAACGCACGAAAAACAGAATCTGTCAAAAACAAAACAGTATGTCGTAATCTATAACTTTCGCATACTTATGTAATTCCAATTTTTTTGAAATAAATTGGTAAACGTGAGGAATTTGTCTATTAATCATCTTCAAGAAGAATCAACTAAATATCACTCTCCAGTAAAATCTGGTGAATATTCTCGTGAGCGCTAACGTTTCTGTTTTTTACAGCAAGATCATATAAACTTCACACAAGTCTTCCCAAAGGTTCTACTTGGCACAAACACTAATTAAAACACAAAACCACATCTAAACAGAAGCTAGATGCAATATTTATTCCTAAACAGAAGAAAAAACAAAGAAAATAAAATTGGGTTGCCTCCCAACAAGCGCTATCGTTTAACGCCCCTAGCTAGGCATGATACAAGGATAGATCTAGGTATTGCCATCTTTGGAAGGCAATCCATAAGTAGCTCTCATAATAGATTCATAAGGTAATTTAATTTTCTTTCTAGGAAAGTGTTCCATGCCTTTCCTTAATGGAAATTGGAATCTAATATTTCCTTCCGTCATATCAATAATTGCACCAATCGTTCTAAGGAAAGGTCTACCAAGAATAATAGGACACGAAGGATTGCAATCTATATCAAGAACAATGAAATCTACGGGCACATAATTCCTATTTGCAACAATAAGAACATCATTAATCCTACCCATAGGTTTCATAATAGTAGAATCCGCAAGATGCAAATTTAAAGAACAATCATCAAGCTCATGGAACTCTAACAAATCACACAAAGTTTTTGGGATAGTGGAAACACTTGCACCCAAATCACACAAAGCAAAGCATTCATGATCGTTTTTCTTAATTTTAATATTAGGTTCCCACTCATCATAAAGCTTTTTAGGGATAGAAACTTCCAATTCAAGTTTTTCTTCATAAGATTGCATCAAAGCATCAACTATGTGTTTGGTAAAAGCTTTATTTTGACTATAAGCATGCGGAGAGTTTAGCACGGATTGCAACAAGGAAATACAATCAATCAAATAGCAATTATCATAATTGAATCCCTTGAAATCCAAAGTAGTGGGTTCATCACTATGCAAAGTTTTAATCTCTTCAATCCCACTTTTAACAATTTTAGCATCAAGATCTAAAAACTCCGAATCATTGGGACGCCTTTTAGTTAAAGTAGACTCATCTCCAGTCCCATGTTTATCAAGATTCATACTAGAAAACAAGGATCTAATAGGAGACACATCAATAACTTTCAGATCTTCATCTTTATTTTCATGATAACTAGAAGAACACGCTTTTATAAAGCTCTCTTTCTTAACACGTATCCTAGCGGTTTTTTCTTTGCATTCATCAATGGAAATTCTCATGCCTTTGAGAGACTCATTGATATCATGCTTAGGTGGAATAGATCTTAGTTTCAAATAACCATCATGAAGAGTAATTCTATCCACGCTTCTAGCCAATTCATCAATCTTAAGCAATTTTTCTTCAAGCAAAGCATTGAAATTCTTTTGCGAATTCATAAACTCCTTAACACTAGTTTCAAATTCAGAAGGCATCTTTCCATAAGAGTTATTATATGAATTACCATAATTATTAGAGGAATTACTAGGAAAAGGCCTAGGATTAAAGTTTCCTCTATAAGTATTGTTACCAAAATTATTCCTACCAACAAAATTCACATCCAAAGATTCATTGTTATTTTCAATCAACATGGATAAAGGCATATCATTAGGATCAGAAGAAGCACTCTTAGCAGCAAATAATTTGATAAGTTCATCCATCTTTCCACTCAAAACACTAATCTCTTCAATAGCATGCACTTTTTTACTAGTAGATCTTTCGGTGTGCCAATGAGAATAATTAACCATAATATTATCTAGGAGTTTGGTAGCTTCTCCTAAGATAGTTTCCATGAAAGTGCCTCCTGCGGCCGAATCTAAAAGATTTCTAGAAGCAAAATTCAAGCCAGCATAAAAGTTTTGTATAACCATCCATAAGTTCAAATCATGTGTAGGGCAATTACGTATCATTAATTTCATTCTCTCCCAAGCTTGTGCAACATGCTCATGATCTAGTTGCTTAAAATTCATAATATCGTTTCTAAGAGAGATGATCTTAGCAGGAGGAAAATACTTAGAGATAAAAGCATGTTTGCACTTATTCCACGAATCAATACTATTTCTAGGCAAAGAGGAAAACCAAGTTTTAGCATGATCTCTAAGTGAAAATGGAAATAACTTCAATTTAACAATATCATTATCCGTATCCCTCTTCTTTCGCATATCACACAAATCAACAAAGTTGTTTAGATGGGTAGCGGCATCTTCACTAGGAAGGCCGGAAAATTGATCTTTCATAACAAGATTCAACAGAGCAGCATTGATCTCACAATATTCAGCATCCGCAATAGGAGCAATCGGAGTGCTAATAAAATCATTATTGTTGGTATTGGAGAAGTCACACAATTTGGTATTGTTCTGAGCCATGGTGATAAGCAAGCAATCCAACACACAAGCAAACAAGAGGCAAGCGAACGGTAGACACACCGCAAAATGAAGGGCAAATAAAGCGGCAAGAGTGAAGTGGGGGAGAGGAAAACGAGAGGCAAAAAATGTAATGCGAAGGATAAGGGTTTTTGATAGGTACTTGGTATATGACTTTTGCGTAAGCCTCCCCGGCAACGGCGCCAGAAATCCTTGTTGCTACTTCTTGAGCTTGCACTGTATTCCCTCGAAGAGGAAAGGGTGATGTAGCACAGTAGCGTAAGTATTTCCCTCAGTTTTTGAGAACCAAGGTATCAATCCAGTAGGAGACCACGCGCGAGTCCCTTGCACCTGCACAAACAAATAAGAACTTTGCAGCCAACACGATAAGGGGTTGTCAATCCCTTTACGGTCACTTACGAGAGTGAGATATGATAGATATGATAGTTTGATATTTTTGGTATTTTTGGATATAAGAACAATAAGTAAAAACAACAAAGTAAAGTAGATTGTAGATTGATATGTTGAGAATAGACCCGGGGCCCATAGGTTTCACTAGTGCCTTCTCTCATGATAGCAGAATTCTATGGTGGGTGAACGAATTAATGTCGAGCAATTGGTAGAAAAGCGAATAATTATGAGAATTTCTAGGCATGATCATTATATATAGACATCACGTTCGTGACAAGTAGACCGAAACGATTCTGCATCTACTACTATTACTCCACACATCGACCGCTATCTAGCATGCATCTAGAGTATTAAGTTCAAAAGAACAGAGTAACGCCTTAAGCAAGATGACATGATGTAGAGGGTAAACTCAAGCAATATGATATAAACCCCATATTTTTATCCTCGATGGCAACAATACTATACGTTCCTTAGTGCCCCTGCTGTCACTGGGAAAGGACACCGCAATATTGAACCCAAAGCCAAGCACTTCTCCCATTGCAAGAACTATAGATCTAGTAGGCCAAACCAAACCGATAATTCGAAGAGACTTGCAAGGATATTATAATCACACATAAAAGAATTCAGAAAATAACCAAATATTTCTCATAGATAATCTTGATCATAAACCCATAGTTAATCGGATCTCGACAAACACACCGCAAAAAGATTACATCGAATAGATCTCCTCGAAGACCGAGGAGAACTTGGTATTGATATCCAAAGAGAGAGAAGAAGCCATCTAGGTACTAACTATGGACCCGAAGGTTTGTGGTAAACTACTCACAACTCATGGTGAGGCGATGGCGTTGATGTAGAAGCACTCCCTGGAAGATCCCCCCTCCGGCGGAGCTCCAGAACAGGCCCCAAGATGGGATCTCACAGGAACAGAAGGTTGCGGCGGTGGAATTAGGGTTTTCTCTGTTGCTTCAATGTTTTCAGGGTACATGGGTATATATAGGAGGAAGGAGGGCATCGGGGGAGCAACATGGGGCCCACGAGGCAAGGAGGCACGCCCAGGGGGAGGGGGCGCGCCCCCACCCTCTTGGACGCCACGTGTGCCCTCTGCCATGGTTCTCAAGTCTCCCGTGAAGATATCACTTCAAAAATATCTCTACCGAAGTTTTCATTCCGTTTGGACTCCGTTTGATATTCCTTTTCTGCAAAACCCTGAAATAGGCAAAAAACAGCAATCTGGGCTGGGCCTTTGGGTTAATAGGTTAGTCCCAAAAATAATATAAAAGTGTATAATAAAGCCCATTAAACATGCAAAACATCATATATAATAGCATGGAACAATAAAAAATTATAGATACGTTGGAGACGTATCACCAACATGTAAGCAGCTTTACCCAGGTCTTCCTTTGAAAACTCCTTTCAAACAACCCTTTATGCTTTTTAGAAATTCTACATCATTTTCAACCAACAATATGTCATCCACATATACTTATCAGAAATGTCGTAGTGCTCCCACTACTTTCTTGTAAATACAAGTTTCTTGCAAACTTTATATAAACTTAAAAGCTTTGATCACCTCATCAAAGCATATATTCCAAATCCGAGATGCTTGCACCAGTTCATAGATGGATCGTTGGAGCTTGCATAATTTGCTAGCATCCTTAGGATCGACAAAACCTTTTGGTTGCATCATATATAACTCTTCCTTAATAAACTCATTAAGGAATGCCGTTTTGACGTCCATTTGCCAGATCTCATAATCATAAAATACGACAATAGCTAACATAATTCTAACAGACTTAAGCATCGCTACGGGTGAGAAAGTCTCAGTGTAGTCAACCCCTTAAACTTGTAGGAAACCCTTTGCGACAAGGAGCTCTATAAACGGTGACATTACCATCAGCGTATGTATTCTTCTTAAAGATGCATTTATTCTCAGTGGCTTGCCGATCATCGGGCAAGGCCACTAAAATCCATATTTTGTTCTCATACATGGATCCTATCTCGGACATCATGGCTCCTAGCCATTTGTTGGAATCCGGGACCACCCTCGCTTCTTCATAGTTCATAGGTTCACTGTTGTCTAACAACACGACCTCCAAGACAGGATTGTCGTATCACTCAGGGGCGATATGAGTCCTCGTCGGCCTATGAGGCTCGGTAGTAACTTGATCTCAAGCTTCATGATCATCATCATTAGCTTCCTCTTCACTTGGCGTAGGCGCCGCAGAAACATCTTTCTGCATCGTGCTACTTTCCAACTAAAGTGACAGTTCAACAACCTCATCAAGTTCTACCTTCCTCCCACTCAATTCTTTTGAGAGAAATTCCTTCTATAGAAAGGATCCATTCTTGGCAACAAAGACCTTGCCTTCGGATACGAGATAGAAGGTGTACCCAACTATTTCCTTAGGGTATCCTGTGAAGAAGCACGTGCCCTCTTTGGGTTCGAGCTTATCAGGCTGAAGCCTTTTCACATAAGTGTCGCAGCCCCAAACCTTAAGAAACGACAACTTATGTTTTCTTGCCAAACCATAATTCACACTGTCGGATTCAGGGCTCCGCAGACCCAAGGAGGTTCGAACACTGGTGTGTGTGGGAAGATCCTCGACCTCGCCGGCCCCAATCCACTGTCCGACAACCTAACCTAGCTAGATTCACACAAGAGGGGAAGAAGATGAACACAACAATTTACCCAGGTTCGGGCCACCTTGTGGTGTAAACCCCTACTCCTCCTTTGTGGTGTATTTGCCTCGCGAGGGGCAGAATATGAACTTGCTACAATGGGGAAACGACCTCGGGAGGGCTCGTGAGAGGAAGGTGGACTCGAAGGATCGATCCCCCTCTGTGATGGATGCTAGTCCCTCTTTATAGTGTCCTTGGTCCTCTTCCCGCATCATTTGGGCGGGAAGGGATTCCACAACGGAAAATTTCAAAGGAGGACATAAGTTACACCTTATCCTGACCAAAGGTGGTCTTTGCCTGCAAAGCCTATGATCGTGACGCAGGGGTGGGCTCGGCGATGACATCTGCCTTGCTGAGCCAGCGGTCTTGGTCTAGTTGCACCGGAATGGAAACCTTTGCGAGACTCCTTGGGAACCCGTGTCCGTCCATGTCTGCTTTGCACCAATAAGGAAACTGCTCCCTCCACACGCGCTGGCGCCCACCTGGCATCGGTCGTCATGGCTCACATCACTGCGCCCTCCTGAGGGGGGGGGTGCTTTCATAGGAATCTCCGCCCCTTGGGGGGCGACTTGTGGGGACGCTCCCTAGGAGGCCTTGGCGAGCCTCTCCTCGCGAGGGCAGGGGCCATTTGCGAGGGTTCTCCTTGATCAGTCTTGAATTGGGTCTTGTTGGGCCGTTGCAAGGCCGCGCATTGGACCACGGGCAGGCAAGTCTGGGTACCCCGATTCCCAGAACACCGACAGTAGCCCCCAGGGCCAAGGAATGCAGGTCCTTGCTCCGAAGCGAAGGTGAAGAGCGGAAGGCCAAACACCGCAGGCCCCAACCGCCTACAGGCCAGGCTCGACGCGTGGCATCCGACGAGTTGCTGGCGCCTCCACTTCCCCACGTCGTGTCAGCAACCATCTGTGCTGATAAAAGGACGGGCGCGCGCCGTAAAAGCCATCACTTTCCTTTGCACGCTCACACCTTGCTCCTGCCTTCCCTTGTGAGCCCGCATCCTTCTCACTGCATCTTGCGCCTGCTTTCACCCACCCTGCCGCCATGGACCCTAAGAAGAAGAAGAAGGGGAGGGCCACGACACCGGCGACGCCCCCGATGAGGCCTGAGCCTGCACTGGGTTGGTCCACCATGGTCAATCTTGAGGGGTTGGAGAAGGTCCGGCATGTGACCGCCGCCGATTCGCATGAGTGGAAGGCGACGAAGATTTGGGCCGCTTCTTGGCTTGCGATGGATCGTCGGCCACCGAGATTCCTCTTCACCTCCATGCTTTCTTTTTTGGTATGCTGCCACCATTCTCGGACTTCTTCAACACCGTGTTGACACACTATCAGATCCATGTTCTTCACTTCGATCCCAGGTCCATCCTTCTCCTCTCTGCCTTCGCGTTCTTGTGCGAGGCTTTCGTGGGGTTCACCGCATCCTTAGATCTGCTTCGCCACTTCTTCTCCCTTGAGCTGGTCGCCCCAGACCAGTGCTCTGGTTGTGTGTCGTTCCGTGCAGCGGATGTGCCGGAGGGCGCGGGTGTCATCTTCACGCCCTTTCCTGAAGCAAAGGGGTTCCACAAGCAATGGGTGTATGAAAAATAGGATGACATGAAATAATCGGAACTATGATGTGTAAACTAAGCAGACTGCATTTCAATAAATTAGAAGCAATGCAATGGAAGGTAGACACCATATGAAAGATGCTACAAATATCGCTCTGCCAAGTTAACAATGTCTCGTCATAACTGGCATTTAAACAAATGTGAAGCAGCACAAGAAATTAATCATATGCAAAATGCAAACATCATCACACTACCAAGTTAAAGGTCTCTCGTCATTAGTGCCGTTGCATATTTACAGCATTGCATATTCACAACTATGATGTGCAAACTAAGAGAAGGCATTTCAACAAATTAGAAGCCATGAAAGCTAGATACCATATGGAAGACGCAACGAATATCACTCTACCAAGTTAAAACTGTCTCGTAATTAGTGTCATTTCAACAAATTAGTAGTACAAGCTAGAAATTAATGCGAGATGTAAACTATATCAGACTCCCAAGTTAAACGTGTCTTGTGAAAAGTGATTGTTGCAGGTTACACAACAGTAGTACTTTGATGTAAGAACATGGCGTGATAGACATATATTGTATGTTCTAGAAACAGGAACACATGTCTTATTCACAAGTAAAATGTGTAAAGTAGGCAAATGGAATTCAAAAAAATTGTAAGCAATACAAGCTAGACATCATACATAACATGCAACCACATGTAACCGTGCCATGTTAGAGGGAGCACCTGTGATGGTGGACAACGGGGGCCGTGCTTATCATTAACACAACTACGTTGAGTGTCTATGCATGTGTTGTCTTTCAAATCTTGTCGGGGGTGGCGGAGTAGAATATGTAGAGGCCTTCCGTATGGAAGGAGCACCTTTATCCACGACCTTGCTAATTTCCTTCTGCTTCATTGATTTTGCATTGTCAAGTAAAACCAACAAGAAAATGCAATAACATTAACTCTTCAAATCTCATTCATGCATGATACTGACAATCACTACCTTGATGTAAGGCAAACACATGATACAAGGATGGAATATGTATGAAAAAGATGACATCATGGCATATTCACAACTATTTGTGTAAACTAAGCAGAAGTAATTTAATCAAATTACAAGCAATACAAGCTAGACACCGTATGAAACATGCAAGATAATATCACTGCCAAGCTAGAGAAAGCACATGGGATGCCGGTTATGTCGGAAGACCGCCCTCAGTCTCTGTCTTAAAATTTTCCTTCCTCTTTCTTAATTTTATTGACTTGTCAAGTCAAACCCACAAGAAAAATGAATAAAAAATCACTTTTCAGAACTCATTGACGCAGGATGCTGATGAGCACTACTATAATGTAAGGCGACCACATGATAAGACGATTGAGCGCGTAAGAAAAAAGGACAACATTGCATATTCACAACTATGATGTGTAAACTAAGCAGAAGGCATTTCAACAAATTAGAAGCAATGAAAGCTAGACATCATATGAAAGATGCAACAAATATCACTCTACCAAGTTAAAACTATCTCGTCATAAGTGCCATCTAAAAAAATTAGAAGTAGTACAAGCTAGAAAAGAATGTGAGATGTAACCTATATCACACTCCGAAGTTAAACATGTCTTATGATAAGTGATTCTTGCAGGTTACACAATAGTAGTACTTTGATGTAAGAACATGGTGTGGTAGACAGCTATTGTATGTTCTAGAAACAAGACCACGTGTCTTATTCACAAGTATAATGTCTAAAGTGAGCAGATAGAATTCAAAAAAAATAGAAGCAATACAAGCTAGACATCATAAATAACATGCAACCACATATAACAGTGCCAAGTTAGAGGGAGCACCTGTGATGTTGGACTAGGGGAGACGTGCTCATCATCAACACAACTACGTTGAGTGTCCATTTGGAAGGAGCACCTTTATCCACTGCCTTGCTAATTTCCTTCCACTTTATTGATTTTGAATTATCAAGTAAAACCGACAAGAAAAATCAATAAAATTCACTCTTCAGAACTCATTCATGCTTGATACTAACAATCACTACTTTGATGTAAGGCAAACACATGATACCAGGATGGAATATGTACAAAAAATAGGACGACATGGCATATTCACAACTATTTGTGTAAACTAAGCAGAAGCCATTTCAACAAATAAGAAGCAATGCAAGCTAGACACCACATGAAAGATGCAACCAATATGACTCTGCCAAGTGAAAAGCGTCCCATCATAAATGATGTTTCAACAAATTAGAAGCAGCGCATGCTATAAATCATATGAAAGATGCAACCAATATCACACTGCATATACTAAAGGTGTCTCGTCAATTCGTCATATTGATTGATGCGGGATACAAAAAAACAGTAGTTTCATGTAAGGACATGCTTAATAGACAGATGTACTATGTACTAAAAACACGAAGGCATGTCACATTTACTAGTCATTACTGTAGGATGCTGCTAACATGACACTACGATCAAAGATCCTTCGACGAAACTGTGTGCGATGCCATAATCGCAAACGGTGGTGTAAAAAACCTTCTAAAAAGGTGCAAAACGTTTGGGATGGAGGATGCATCAAACACGGTTCAGATTTTAGTTGCGTGTGCAATGGAGGGCATACGGTTCAGGTCAATTAACTGTTTGCGATGAGGCAACACAAAAGAAACGGCAACCAGATGAAGGTGTGTGTGATATACAGCATACGGTTCACTCGGATGAACTGTTTGTGATTATGCAACACAAAAGGAACGGTCAACCAGATCAAGGTGTGTGCGATATACGGCATGCGGTTCACTCGGATGAACTGTTTGCATTGAGACATGAGAACATAAATGGTTCAACATAACAATATGTGTGTGATACGTGGCAAACAGTTTTGTAATTGGAAACCTCTGTGAAGACCGATAACAACACAGACAATCACTGCTACAAGCCGTGTGTGTTGTGAGAAAACGATTGTTGTTATACAATTGTGAGTGATTGATGAAAACATCACCGACGGGTTCCATTGTTTAGTCCGTGTGCGATGTGATTTTCTTTGTCCGCACAACATCTACGCTCTATCTACAGATCATCAATATATATACTTAAAAAGACAACATTGCATAACCAAATTAAGCATACAATTACACTAGTGACTACACACATAACATTTCTACACACCAAAGTAAGTAATTACATGCATACTAAAGTAGGATAAACGAGGATCTAGTCATCTACTTATAGTTGTGACGACGCTTGCCATTGCTCTGCTTCTGGCTGGATCCCTGGCCATTTTGGGGAAGGAGGCACTTCTTCATGTCAACGATCCGCCTGTACATGCCGTAGCTCGTGTACGCCTCCTTGGCCGCGTACACGATGTGAGCTTCATCGATTTTCTCCATCCAGGTCAAGTGCCAGGCACACTTGTCCTTGTTGCATGAATCCTTCATGTCTCTGTAGTAGGGGTTGATGATGGCCTTGGTGAGGTGAACCAGTGAGTCCTTCTCATGCTCCTTGCTGCCCCAGATCTTGTATTGGCCCTGGATGTCGACAAGATTCTGGTAGGCGATGCTCGAATTCTCGAGCACCTTTACATCATTGGTGATGTCCACCGTAGAGAACATGTAGTGGGGGTTGTTCGCAAACCTAGTGAAACACTCGCAAGGCCTTGTGGCCAGGAAGTAGTGGTAGACGAGGACGTGGTGGCGCACGCACATCTAGGCGACGGTGACCTTGGGACGAGACCCGACACGAGCGCGGGTGTACTCGAGGTCGAACCCGACCACCTTGTACTTCTCCTTGGCATGCAACAGCTCCACGATGTGGATGGAGTGCTCCACCCAGACCGGGTCGTTGGTGTAAACCACCGAGAGGTCCATGAACCTTCTGTGGGTGTCCACCACGGCACACATGGTGAACTGCTGCTCGTCGTTGGCAGCCGCTCGGAGCACCATTGGAGCCACGCAGGATACCCTCTAAGAATTTCTCATGGTGGGTGTGCTTTTTGCAATGGTGGGGTACGATCTAAAGGTTGGCCGCTATAATAAATGGGGGCCGGCCGGCCTGTAATCGTCACGTCTTGTCACGGTGTTCATAGCGGAGGATTCCAGTGCATGCTTGACAACACCGCACCGCACACGTGGGCTCGAAGAGGCGCTAGATGTATCACCAGTGAGCATGTTCCCGCGCTACCACGCAGTTTACTGTGCAAGATTCCCGCCCGGCTAGTTTGGCCACGCGTCAGCTAGAAGAGGGACAAATTGTTGGGGAACGTAGTATTTTAAAATTTTCCTACGATCACGCAAGATCTATCTACTAGATGCATAGCAACGAGAGGGAAGAGTGTGTCTACGTACCCTCGTAGACCGGAAGCGGAAGCATCAAGTGACGCGGTTGATGTAGTCGAACTTCTTCGCGATTCAACCGATCAAGCACCGAACGTACGGCACCTCCGCGTTCAGCACACGTTCAGCTTGATGACGTCCCACGAGCTCTTGATCCAGTTGAGCTTCACGGGAGAGTTTCGTCAGCACGACGGCGTGGTGACGGATATGATGTATCTACCGGTGCAGGGCTTCGCCTAAGCACTGCGACGGTATGACCGAGGTGTGTTTCTGTGGAGGGGGGCACCGCACACGGCTGGAACAATTCAACTTGTGTGTCCTAGGGTGCCCCCCTGCCCCCGTATATAAAGGAGCAAGGGAGAGGCCGGCCCTAGAGGGGGCGCGCCAAGTGTGGGGAGTCCTACTAGGACTCCCAAGTCCTAGTAGGATTCCCCTTTCCTTTCCGGAGTAGGAGAGAAGGAAAAGGGGGCTGCACCCCTTGTCCAATTCGGACCAGAAGGGGGGCACACGCCTCCTTCCTTTTGGCCTCTCTCTTCTATTCCCGTAACTCCCCGGTACTCCGAAAATAACCGAATCACTCGGAACCTTTCCGATGTCCGAATATAGTCGTCCAATATATCGATTTTTACGTCTCGTCCATTTCGAGACTCCTCATCATGTCCCCGGTCTCATCCGGGACTCCGAACTCCTTCGGTACATCAAAACTCATAAACTCATAATACCGATCGTCATCAAACGTTAAGCGTGCGGACCCTACGGGTTCGAGAACTATGTAGACATGACCGAGACTCATCTCCGGTCAATAACCAATAGCGGAACCTGGATGCTCATATTGGCTCCTACATATTCTACGAAGATCTTTATCGGTCAAACCGCATAACAACATACGTTGTTCCTTTTGTCATCGGTATGTTACTTGCCCGAGATTCGATCGTCGGTATCTCTATACCTAGTTCAATCTCGTTACCGGCAAGTCTCTTTACTCGTTCCGTAACACATCATCTCGTGAATAACTCATTAGTCTTTTGCTTGCAAGGCTTATTATGATGTGTGTTACCGAGAGGGCCCAGAGATACCTCTCCGACACTTCGGAGTGACAAATCCTAATCTTGATCTATGCCAACACCACGAATACTTTCGGAGACACCTGTAGAGCATCTTTATGATCACCCAGTTACGTTGTGACGTTTGATAGCACACAAGGTGTTCCTACGGTATTCGGGAGTTGCATAATCTCATAGTCATAGGAACATGTATAAGTCATGAAGAAAGCAATAGCAGTAAAACTAAACGATCAAAGTGCTATGCTAACGGATGGGTCTAGTCCATCACATCATTCTCCTAATGATGTGATCCCGTTGATCAAATGACAACTCATGTCTATGGTTAGGAAACATAACCATCTTTGATCAATGAGCTAGTCTAGTAGAGGCATACTAGGGACACTCTGTTTTGTCTATGTATTCACACATGTACTAAGTTTCCCGTTAATACAATTCTAGCATGAATAATAAACATTTATCATGATATAAGGAAATATAAATAACAACTTTATTATTGCCTCTAGGGCATATTTCCTTCAGTCTCCCACTTGCACTAGAGTCAATAATCTAGCTCACATCGCCATGTGATTTAATACCGATAGTTCACATCGTTATGTGAATAACACCCATAGTTCACATCGCCATGTGACCAACACCCAAAGGGTTTACTAGAGTCAATAATCTAGTTCACATCGCTATGTGATTAATACCCAAGAGTAATAAGGTGTGATCATGTTTTGCTTGTGAGAGAAGTTTAGTCAACGGGTCTGTCACATTCGGATCCGTATGTATTTCGCAAATTTCTATGTCTACAATGCTCTGCATAGAGCTACTCTAGCTAATTGCTCCCACTTTCAATATGCATCCAGATTGATACTTAGAGTCATCTGGATTTAGTGTCAAAGCTTGCATCGGCGTAACCTTTTACGACGAACTTTTTATCACCTCCATAATCGAGAAACATTTCCTTAGTCATCCAGTTACTAAGGATAATTTTGACCGCTGTACAGTGATCTACTCCTGGATCACTATTGTACCCTCTTGACAAACTCATGTTAAGGTACACAACATGTTTGGTACACAGCATGGCATACTTTATAGAACCTATGGCTGAGGCATAGGGAATGACTTACATTCTCTCTATATTTTTCTGCCGTGGTCTGGCTTTGAGTCTTACTCAACTTCACACCTTATAAGTCAGGCAAGAACTCCTTCTTTGACTGATCCAATTTGAACTACTTCAAAATCTTATCAAGGTATGTACTCATCGAAAGTCTTATCAAGCGTCTTGATCTATCTCTATAGATCTTGATGCCCAATATGTAAGCAGCTTCACCAAGGTCTTTCTTTGAAAAACTCCTTTCAAACACTCCTTTATGCTTTCCAGAAAATTCTACATCATTTCCGATCGACAATATGTCATTCACATATACTTGTCAGAAAGGTTGTAGTGCTCCCACTCACTTCTTGTAAATACAGGCTTCACCGCAAGTCTGTATAAATCTATATGCTTTGATCAACTTATCAAAGCGTATATTCCAACTCCGAGATGCTTGCACCAGTCCATAGATGGATCGCTGGAGCTTGCACATTTTGTTAGCACCTTTAGGATTGACAAAACCTTCTGGTTGCATCATATACAAGTCTTCTTTAATAAATCCATTAAAGAATGCAGTTTTGTTATCCATTTGCCAGATTTCATAAAATGCGGCAATTACTAACATGATTCAGACAGACTTAAGCATCGCTACGGGTGAGAAAGTCTCATCGTAGTCAACTCCTTGAACTTGTCGAAACCCTTTCGCAACAAGTCGAGCTTTGTAAACAGTAACATTACCGTTTGCGTCGGTCTTCCTCTTGAAGATCCATTTATTTTCGATGGCTTGCCGATCATCGGGCAAGTCAACCAAAGTCCATACTTTGTTCTAATACATGGATCCCATCTCAGATTTCATGGTCTCAAGCCATTTTGCGGAATCTGGGCTCATCATCGCTTCCTCATAGTTCGTAGGTTCATCATGGTCTAGTAACATGACTTCCAGAACTGGGTTGCCGTACCACTATGGTGTGGAACGAACTCTGGTTGATCTACAAAGTTCAGCAGTAATTTGATCTGAAGTTTCATGATCATCATCATTAGCTTCCTCACTAATTGGTGTAGGAATCACTGGAACGAGTTTCTGTGATGTACTACCTTCCAATTCGGGCGAAGGTACAATTACCTCATCAAGTTCTACTTTCCTCCCGCTCACTTCTTTCGAGAGAAACTCCTTCTCTAGAAAGGATCCACTCTTAGCAACAAAGACCTTGCCTTAGGATCTGTGATAGAAGGTGTACCCAACAATTTCTTTTTGGGTATCCTATGACGATTTACTTCTCCGATTTGGGTTCGAGCTTATCATGTTGAAACTTTTTCACATAAGCATCGCAGTCCCAAACTTAAAGAAATGACAGCTTAGGTCTCTCGTCCAACCACAGTTCATACGGTGTAATCTCCACGGATTTAGATGGTGCCCTATTTAACGTGAATGTAGCTGTCTCTAATGCATCACCCCAAAAGCGATAGTGGTAGATCGGTAAGAGACATCATCGATCGCACCATATCTAATAAAGTACGGTTATGACGTTCGGACACACCATTACATTGTGGTGTTTCAGGTGGCGTGAGTAGTGAAACTATTTCACATTGTTTTTATTGAAGGCCAAACTCGCTAACTCAAATATTTTACCTCTACGATCATATCGTAGAAACTCTTATTTTCTTGTTACGATGATTCTCCACTTCACTCTGAAATTCTTTGAACTTTTCAAATGTTTCAGACTTGTGCTTCATTAAGTAGATATACCCATATCTTCTCAAATCATCAGTGAAGGTCAGAAAATAACGATACCTGCCGCGAGCTTCAACACTCATTGGTCCGCATACATCAGTATGTATGATTTCCAACAACTCTATTGCTCGCTCCACGGTTCCGGAGAACGGAGTTTTAGTCATCTTGCCCATGAGGCATGGTTCGCAAGCACCAAGTGATTCATAATCAAGTGATTCCAAAAGTCCATCACTATGGAGTTTCTTCATGCGCTTTACACCAATATGACCTAAACGGCAGTGCCACAAATAAGTTGCACTATCATTATTAACCTTGCATCTTTTGGCTTCAATATTATGAATATGTGTATCACACGATCGAGATCCAACAAACCATTTTCATTGGGTGTATGACCATAGAAGGTTTTATTCATGTAAACAGAACAACAATTATTCTCTAACTTACATGAATAACCGTATTGCAATAAACATGATCAAATCATATTCATGCTCAATACAAACACCAAATAACACTTATTTAGGTTCAACACTAATCTCGAAAGTATAGGGAGTGTGCGATGATGATCATATCAATCTTGGAACTACTTCCAATACACATCGTCACTTCATCCTTTAACTAGTTTCTGTTCATTATGCAACTCCCATTTCGAGTTACTACTCTTTAGCAATTGAACCAATATCAAATATCGAGGGGTTGCTATGAACACTAGTAAAATACACATCAATAATCTGTATATCAAATATACCTTTGTTCACTTTGCCATCCTTCTTATCCGCCAAATATCTAGGGCAGTTCCACTTCTAGTGACCATTTCCTTTGCAGTAGAAGTACTTAGTTTCAGGCTTGAGTTTTAGCTTTGGGTTTCTTCACGGGAGTGACAACTTGATTGTCATTCTTCTTGAAGTTCCCCTTCTATCCCTTTGCCCTTTACTTTAAACAAGTAGTCTTGTTAACCATCAACACTTGATGCTTTTTCATGATTTCTACCTTCGCCGACTTCAGCATCGCGAAGAGCTCGGGAATTCCTTTCGTCATCCCTTGCATATTATAGTTCATCACGAAGTTCTACTAACTTGGTGATAGTGACTAGAGAACTTTGTCAATTACTATCTTATCTGGAAGATTAACTCCCAATTGATACAAGTAATCGTAGTACCCAGACAATCTGAGCACATGCTCACTGGTTGAGCTATTCTCCTCCATCTTGTAGGCAAAGTATTGTGAGAAGTCTAATACCTCTCGACACGGGCATGAGTATGAAATACTAATTTCAACTCTTGGAACATCTTATATGCTCCGTGGCGTTCAAAACGTTTTTGAAGTCCCGGTTCTAAGCCGTAAAGCATGGTGCACTTAAACTATCAAGTAGTCATCATACCGAGCTTTTGTCAAAACGTTCATAACGTCTGCATCTGCTCCTGCAATAGGTCTGTCACCTAGCGGTGCATCAAGGACATAATTCTTCTGTGCAGCAATGAGGATAATCCTCAGATCACGGAACAATTCCGCATCATTGCTACTAACATCTTTCAACTTAGTTTTCTCTAGGAACATATAAAAATAAACGGGGAGCAACATCGCGAGCTATTGATCTACAACATAGATATTCTAATACTACCAGGACTAAGTTCATGATAAATTAAAGTTCAATTTAATCATATTACTTAAGAACTCCCACTTAGATAGACATCCCTCTAATCATCTAAATGATCACGTGATCCGAATCAACTAAACCATGTCCGATCATCACGTGAGATGGAGTAGTTTCAATGGTGAACATCTTATGTTGATCATATCTACTATATGATTCACGCTCGACCTTTCGGTCTCCAGTGTTCCGAGGCCATATCTGCATATGCTAGGCTCGTCAAGTTTAACCCGAGTATTCTGCGTGTGCAAAACTGGCTTACACCCGTTGTATTTGAACGTAGAGCTTATCACACCCGATCATGACGTGGTGTCTCGGCACGACGAACTTTCGCAACGGTGCATACTCAGGGAGAACACTTATATCTTGAAATTTAGTAAGGGATCATCTTATAATGCTACCGTCGAACTAAGCAAAATAAGAAGCATAATAAGATAAACATCACATGCAATCAAAATATGTGACATGATATGGCCATCATCATCTTGTGCTTTTGATCTCCATCTCCAAAGCACCGTCATGATCACCTTCGTCACCGGCGCGACACCTTGATCTCCATCGTAGCATCGTTGTCGTCTCGCCAACTATTGCTTCTACGACTATCGCTACCGCTTAGTGATAAAGTAAAGCAATTACATGGCGATTGCATTTCATACAATAAAGCGACAACCATATGGCTCCTGCCAGTTGCCGATAACTTTACAAAACATGATCATTTCATACAAAACCGTATAACTCATCATGTCTTGACCATATCACATCACAACATGTCCTGCAAAAACAAGTTAGACGTCCTCTACTTTGTTGTTGCAAGTTTTACGTGGCTGCTACGGGCTTAGCAAGAACCGTTCTTACCTACACATACAAAACCACAACGATATTTCGTCAAGTATGTGCTGTTTTAACCTTCACAAGGACCGGGCGTAGCCACACTTGATTCAACTAAAGTTGGAGAAACTGACACCCGCCAGCCACCTGTGTGCGAAGCACGTCGATAGAACCAGTCTCGCGTAAGCGTACGCGTAATGTCGGTCCGGGCCGCTTCATCCAACAATACCACCGAATCAAAGTATGACATGCTGGTAAGCAGTATGACTAGTATCGTCCACAACTCACTTGTGTTCTACTCGTGCATATCATCTACGCATAGACCTGGCTCTGATACCACTGTTGGGGAACGTAGTATTTTAAAATTTTCCTACGATCACGCAAGATCTATCTACTAGATGCATAGCAACAAGAGGGAAGAGTGTGTCTACGTACGCTCGTAGACCGGAAGCGGAAGCATCAAGTGACGCGGTTGATGTAGGCGAACTTCTTCGCGATTCAACCGATCAAGCACCGAACGTACGGCACCTCCGCGTTCAGCACACGTTCAGCTTGATGACGTCCCACGAGCTCTTGATCCAGTTGAGCTTCACGGGAGAGTTTCGTCAGCACGACGGCGTGGTGACGGATATGATGTATCTACCGGCGCAGGGCTTCGCCTAAGCACTGCGACGGTATGACCGAGGTGTGTTTCTGTGGAGGGGGGCACCACACACGGCTGGAACAATTCAACTTGTGTGTCCTAGGGTGCCCCCTGCCCCCGTATATAAAGGAGCAAGGGAGAGGCCGGCCCTAGAGGGGGCGCGCCAAGTGTGGGGAGTCCTACTAGGACTCCCAAGTCCTAGTAGGATTCCCCTTTCCTTTCCGGAGTAGGAGAGAAGGAAAGAGGGGGAGAGGGAGAAGGAAAAGGGGGCTGCACCCCTTGTCCAATTCGGACCAGAAGGGGGGCACGCGCCTCCTTCCTTTTGGCCTCTCTCTTCTATTCCCGTAACTCCCCGGTACTCCGAAAATAACCGAATCACTCGGAACCTTTCCGATGTCCGAATATAGTCGTCCAATATATCGATTTTTACGTCTCGTCCATTTCGAGACTCCTCTTCATGTCCCCGGTCTCATCCGGGACTCCGAACTCCTTCGGTACATCAAAACTCATAAACTCATAATACCGATCGTCATCAAACGTTAAGCGTGCGGACCCTACGGGTTCGAGAACTATGTAGACATGACCGAGACTCATCTCCGGTCAATAACCAATAGCGGAACCTGGATGCTCATATTGGCTCCTACATATTCTACGAAGATCTTTATCGGTCAAACCGCATAACAACATACGTTGTTCCTTTTGTCATCGGTATGTTACTTGCCCGAGATTCGATCGTCGGTATCTCTATACCTAGTTCAATCTCGTTACCGGCAAGTCTCTTTACTCGTTCCGTAACACATCATCTCGTGACTAACTCATTAGTCTTTTTGCTTGCAAGGCTTATTATGATGTGTGTTACCGAGAGGGCCCAGAGATACCTCTCCGACACTCGGAGTGACAAATCCTAATCTTGATCTATGCCAACACCACGAATGCTTTCGGAGACACCTGTAGAGCATCTTTATGATCACCCAGTTACGTTGTGACGTTTGATAGCACACAAGGTGTTCCTACGGTATTCGGGAGTTGCATAATCTCATAGTCATAGGAACATGTATAAGTCATGAAGAAAGCAATAGCAGAAAAACTAAACGATCATAGTGCTATGCTAACGGATGGGTCTTGTCCATCACATCATTCTCCTAATGATGTGATCCCGTTGATCAAATGACAACTCATGTCTATGGCTAGGAAACATAACCATCTTTGATCAATGAGCTAGTCTAGTAGAGGCATACTAGGGACATACTGTTTTTGTCTATGTATCCACACATGTACTAAGTTTCCGGTTAATACAATTCTAGCATGAATAAAAGACATTTATCATGATATAAGGAAATACAAATAACATCTTTATTATTGCCTCTAGGGCATATTTCCTTCAGTCTCCCACTTGAACTAGAGTCAATAATCTAGATTACAAAGTGATGATCCTCACACCCATGGAGTCTTGGTGTTGATCATGTTTTGCCCGTGGAAGAGGCTTAGTCAACGGGTCTGCAACATTCAGATCCGTATGTATTTTGCAAATTTCTATGTCTCCCTCCTTGACTAGATCGCGGATGGAATTGAAGCGTCTTTTGATGTGCTTTGTTCTCTTGTGAAACCTGGATTCCTTCGCCAAGGCTATGGCTCCAGTGTTGTCACAAAAGATTTTCATTGGACCCGATGCACTAGGTACTACACCTAGATCGGATATGAACTCCTTCATCCAGACTCCTTCATTTGCTGCTTCCGAAGCAGCTATGTATTCCGCTTCACACGTAGATCCCGCCACGACGCTCTGCTTGGAACTGCACCAACTGACAGCTCCACCGTTCAATAAAAATACATATCCGGTTTGTGACTTTGAGTCATCCGGATCAGTGTCAAAGCTAGAATCGACGTAACCGTTTACGACGAGCTCTTTGTCACCTCCATATACGAGAAACATATCCTTTGTTCTTTTCAGATACTTTAGGATGTTTTTGACCGATGTCCAGTGATCCACTCCTGGATTACTTTGGTACCTCCCTGCTAGACTTATAGCAAGGCACACATCAGGTCTGGTACACAGCATTGCATACATGATAGATCCTATGGCTGAGGCATAGGGAATGACTTTCATTTTCTCTCTATCTTCTGCAGTGGTCGTGTTGGGGAACGTAGTATTTTAAAATTTTCCTACGATCACGCAAGATCTATCTACCAGATGCATAGCAACGAGAGGGGAGAGTGTGTCTACGTACCCTCGTAGACCGGGAGCGGAAGCGTCAAGTGACGCGGTTGATGTTGTCGAACTTCTTCGCGATCCAACCGATCAAGCACCGAACGTACGGCACCTCCGCGTTCAGCACACGTTCAGCTTGATGACGTCCCACGAGCTCTTGATCCAGTTGAGCTTCACGGGAGAGTTTCGTCAGCACGACGGCGTGGTGACAGATATGATGTGTTCACCGGCGCAGGGCTTCGCCTAAGCTCCGCGACGGTACGACCGAGGTGTGATTCTGTGGAGGGGGGCACCGCACACGGCTAAAACAATTCAACTTGTGTGTCTTTGGGTGCCCCCCTGCCCCCGTATATAAAGGAGCAAGGGAGGAGGGGCCGGCCAACTCTCCTGGTGCGGCTAGGGAAGGGATTCCTACTAGGAATAGGATTGCAATCCTATTCCTAGTAGGATTCACCGAAAGGAAGAAGGGGGAAAGGAATAGGAGAGGTGGCGTCCCCCCAATCCTAGTCCAACTAGGATTCCTAGGTGGGGGCGCCGGCCAGCCCTATGGGCTGCCTCTCTCTCACCCTTTAGGCCCACTATGGACCATCCCCTCTCGTAGGGGGTTCCGGTAACCCCCTCCGGCATTCCCGATAAATCCGAAACTTTTCCGGTATACTTCCGGTGTCCGAATATAGCCGTCCAATATATCAATCTTTATGTCTCGGACATTCCGAGACTCCTCGTCCTGTCCGTGATCTCATCCGGGACTCCGAACTACCTTCGGTACATCAATACTCATAAACTCATAATACCGATCGTCATCAAACGTTAAGCGTGCGGACCCTACGGGTTCGAGAACTATGTAGACATGACCGAGACTCATCTCCGGTCAATAACCAATAGCGGAACCTGGATGTTCATATTGGCTCCTACATATTCTACGAAGATCTTTTATCGGTCAGAACCGCATAACTACATACGTTGTTCCTTTTGTCAAACGGTATGTTACTTGCCCGAGATTCGATCGTCGGTATCTCTATACCTAGTTCAATCTCGTTACCGGCAAGTCTCTTTACTCGTTCCGTAACACATTATCTCGTGACTAACTCATTAGTCTTTTGCTTGCAAGGCTTATTGTGATGTGTGTTACCGAGAGGGCCCAGAGATACCTCTCCGACACTCGGAGTGACAAATCCTAATCTTGATCTATGCCAACACCACGAATACTTTCAGAGACACCTGTAGAGCATCTTTATGATCACCCAGTTACGTTGTGACGTTTGATAGCACACAAGGTGTTCCTACGGTATTCGGGAGTTGCATAATCTCATAGTCATAGGAACATGTATAAGTCATGAAGAAAGCAATAGCAGTAAAACTAAACGATCAAAGTGCTATGCTAACGGATGGGTCTAGTCCATCACATCATTCTCCTAATGATGTGATCCCGTTGATCAAATGACAACTCATGTCTATGGTTAGGAAACATAACCATCTTTGATCAATGAGCTAGTCTAGTAGAGGCATACTAGGGACACTCTGTTTTGTCTATGTATTCACACATGTACTAAGTTTCCCGTTAATACAATTCTAGCATGAATAATAAACATTTATCATGATATAAGGAAATATAAATAACAACTTTATTATTGCCTCTAGGGCATATTTCCTTCACAAATCGTGGGCGTTTATTGGTAAAAAGCTTTGTAAAAACAAAGTGTGTGGAATGACTTCGGTCATAAGTTTACCCATGGGTGATAAGGGCAAAGTTACACAGAAGGGTGCTGATGGACACTCGAGTGCGATAATTAATTCTGCGTTGTACAGGGCACATGGTGGAAGAAACCAACTGTGTGCAATAATGTCGAAGATCGCAGTCGATTTAGCTATACAGATCGTGTTCTGTGAGATCGACAAGGTAAACAGATTCGAGAATGGTTAATAAAATCTAAGACCATTGCATATTAAGGTCAAAATAGGGCTACCAACATATGAGTCTCATACGATGCCATTTCAATGATTGTACCACAAAAGCTCGAAATATTACAAGGTTCAAATTCAAGAGTTATATGGCTCAAATTCGAACATTACAAGGTTCAAACTGATATTAGAAATGAAATTCAGCTCATCAGCTTCAAACGCTCGCGCTAATCCACCGAACATGGATATCAGAGAGGTACAAACTAATATTACCACTTCTTAGTCTGGTTTCGAAACCTCACAATTTTTGCAAAGGGGCCAGCCACTGAGAAGTCATGTATGGGGTTGACACGATGACTTATGATTACTCTGTCATTTGAAGTTCCAAAATGAAATTCAGCATTTTTGGAGCCTATTCCATTCTGCCGCAGGCCCTAATCAGCAAACCATTCATTTTTGCGAAATAAATGTAGGGAAAACCTCATTTCCTTCAGCACCCTTGCTCTGAGAACAAAGAACCTGGCGAATATAATCTTTGGTAAGGTCCCTCAGTAGGAGTTCAAAGTAATTTCTGAGAGATGCAGATCTAGGCATTCGACGTGATTGTTATATCCTATCACATTATCGACCACTAGGCCTAATATTATATGCAAAATAAGAAAACGTGTTAGTGCCTACATGCAGTTTTGAACATTACTACATGCCTATTTGGTTTGCAGCATTTGTAAAATGCACTAACACGCCATCTTCGATCTGACATGATTAACATGGGCATTTGATTACATTCTAGAAAAATGTAGCCTTCTTCACAAGAGGTTGGAGTGGATGAAAAGTTCCGTAAGAAAACTAGTACATATGAATCCAAAGGAGAAATGCTTATTGATTGTAACCATATGGATCAAGCAACCAATATGGGGGGGTGGAACATGTATGTACTGAAATCCTCCAAAAGAATCCTTTAGAAATCGTAGTACATTTTCATTGTAAACTTAGAAAAAGGTGTCACAAATTGAACTCCTTTATGGTTAACATTTAACAGGAATGGAACATCACCTCGATATATAGCTTCTCCAGGCACGTAAAGCATCTCAGGAAAGTAACAACTTGCTCCAGGTTGGGGCCGATAGATTCTAGTGCCAAGACCTTCATTTTGCGCAGTTTCGGGGTCAAGCTTGTTGGAATCATTTTCTGAATGACAGATGAACAAACATCTTCAAAATTACAAATAATGTTAATTTTTAGAAGGAGAGGTATAAGGCAGCTGTTGTACCTGAACGGGTGTGGATCCAATAACAAGTTCGGAGTATTTGTCAAACAAGTAGCCCACCACTGTTAATTTTGGCGCAAAAATGACATTGATTCTTGTTGGACCTTCTTGATCAACTACAAGTAATCTCTCAAGTGCAGGTGTGTCCTCAATAAACATACCGTGGTACACACCTTGTGATGTCTTCCTGCCGCACCAGCAACACACATAAATAGTCCAGAGAGTCATGGAGGTGATGTGGAAGGTACTCAACCCATTGATCACCTGAAGATGAAGGTACTCGGGTGCAGTACAACCATGGAGCAGGTGCTGCATGTCACCATTTGAGAGGCAGACACCGACGAGCTCAAGGTGCTTCGATCATGGTAGAATAAGAGCGGGCGTGTCATTAGGGGGGAACGACAGTTCTTGAACTTGGAGACGCGCAGCGTAGGCGTGAGGCGGAGGGCGGCCGTTGGCAGTGACCGCATATGCCCATCATCAAAAGTGAGCTCCTTGAGCTGATCTAGGGCGGGGGATCGGAGCCAGTCGTCAAGCTTGGCTCGGTCCTTGCCGTTGGAACGGAACTTGCCCATTCTAAGGCCTCTGGTTGGGCCAAGGTGACTGTCGAGGATCTTGGAGAGCGCATCCAAGCTTTTGTGATAGCCATGGCAGAGCTCGTGGGTGTCGATGAGGTCGAGAGGGCTAGAGTTCCATTGGGGGCGCCACCGCTGGAAAAGGATGGTTGTTCGCGTCCCATATTTTATTGGGATGAGGGAGATGATGACCGTCAACATATCATCAGGGCTGCTGATGAAGTCTTGACTTGCTGGAGTTGCTTGCGGTTCTAGCTCGCCCCGCCTTCGCTTGTTGGCAGCCCCGTTCTCCTCCTCCAGATTCTCCTTGTGAGCGGCGCTTTCTGATAGAAATGGGAGTATAGGGAATATTTAGTTAAAACAGGGCAATAGAAAAGCGTATTGGTAACTAGAAGTTATTAGGTAGGAATATAATAAGAAAAGAGAATAACAATTGGTTGCTTAAATAATACACAATTCATTTGACATTGATGGGTAAGTCAACATGCAAATAGTTGAAAAGAAAACTTACTTCGAACAAAGTCTGGACCGATAATTTTGTCGGGGAAGTTAGCATATATCTCATGACCAGGCCCTTTTATGTGTAGTGCAATTTTAGTGCCAGCTTTCAGTACATAGAACTTTGAAATTTCTTTCCAAAAGCCAGTGTTAAAATAGGAGTCAGCACGTTCATCAAGTCTTACAGCAGCAACGATTGTAAATCCATGCTTTGTGTGCATTATGACATCCGTACAGTCTTGATCTATGTAAAGGGAAAGATTGTGCACTACATAATCTGTTGCATAGCAAGGGATGCACTGCAGAAAATGGTAGGATTGTTAAAGAAAATATGGTAACATGCAAATATGGGCCCAAATTGAAAGAACTGTACAACAGTTGAAATCGAAGGACAAAAATCTATAATGAAACAGATAGGGTATACATGGTGTCATGGAAATATGAGAGTAATCGAAAGAACAATACATCATTAATTTGCCTAATATAGAAAGAAGAGGGGCAAAATCACCTTTGACGTATATGCATGGTGCTTGTGGCACCTTTTATCCAAATGTAGCAATATTTAGAATATGTTCAGGAAAGTAGGCCATGCCAACCAATTTAGGGTGAGATTGAACATACCGCGCGCATCCTCAAGTGATCTGGTACGACGAGATGGAATCTCTGGCGGAAGTCACAAAGTCCTGATGTGTCGGTGCACTGTACATTCTATGAATGAAAGAAAACCCTCATATCAGCTCGAATAAAAATGAATTCACGGCGATTTCCACCGGGTGATTAAAGGAGGCAGATGAACTAGGATAAGAGATGCGATAATATCCCATTAAATTAGTTACCTTGTCGTCCATGAGAAAGAACCCTTAGTACGACAGATTCCCCAACCGAGCGGAGCTGGGTCAATCACGAGCAGCTTCGAGAAAGACGATGGCGATAGGCGGCGGCAAGCGGAAGTGGCGAAATGCGGTGGACTTTGCCGGCAGCCTGGCGTCGGCGGCACGCGTTGAGCTAAGTGTTAACCACAGTGATAGGCGGTGCCATGGAATAGACGCGGAGAAGCTTGTGCAGGTGTGAATGGGGACCGTAAGGGGTGGCGGCCGGGGTGATGGTTTTTGTGACGTGGGGATGGTGAGGGTTTTATTTTTTATTTTTTGAATTGGGTGGTGAGGGTTTTCTGTCCCACAAAGAATTTTGTAGGCAATGGTTTGCTAGAGCGAATCGTGTGTGATTGACGCAACAGGCAAAATGAAAGTCATTGCACACGGTTCCTATTTTGGGAACCATGTGTGATTGACGTACTACCTCCGTCCTGGTTTATTGGTCCCCCTTTGTAATTTTTACCAAATATTTAACTAAGAAATGTTTATGCATGTCACCAAAAATTATATCATTGAACACTATGCTCAAATACCCATCCAACGATATAATTTTTGCTGACCTGCACTCACATTTTGTCGGTTAAACCTTTGGTCAAAATTTAACACAAATTTCAAAGGGGACCAATAAACCAAGACAGAAGTAGATTCCATCAACCGAACTGGTTGCATCCATATCCCACGGTTAGACATAAGTAAATATAGATTAAACATACTCAGACATAGATAATAAGCATACACGTACACAAGCATAGTTCAACCATAAGTACATAGTTTAACCATCATTAAACATTGCTCAAGCATACATAGTTTGATCCCACATCTCATCTCACAAGCCGGCACGATCCTGAAGCTTCTCCAAGTACTCGGCGTACACGTCGTGCTCCACCGTGCGAGAATACTTCTGCTTGAAGGAGCTAACGGCCCATCCTCTTGCATGCGCCAGACCACTTTGATACGCATCATGAAGCTTGTGGTAGCAAAATGAGCATCGATAGCCACCATTCCAGGTCCTAATACGCCAGTTATGCATTCCTGAATAAAGCCCCCTTGGGATTTGCCTCTTATACCTCCTCTGGCCATCTTCATCCTCGCTTTCAACATTGTCAGACAGTACCTTACAAATAGTAAAACAAATTTGGCATCAAATCAATGATTACATGCCATGAAGTAGGATTAGGAATATATGGCTATTTATTTATACATATCCAGAGATTATGGTTTGATTTTTAGGCACAGTCGTCTATGTACAGACCATTCTTGAATGGCGCAAACATATGTAGGTCATTCAAAATCAATTGTCAAGTCTTGGCTAGGAATTATTAGCACGAACACTAACCCTAGTCGGATTACTAGCAGAAATCATTTGCACAGATGAAACAACTAATCACTTATCACTTGTACCATTCAAACAATCAATACACTACACGAATCTAATGAAACTTACTCAGATTTCATGGATTGGGAGAACATGACCATAGGATTTATATTCCAAAAAGGGGAAAGCAGGAGTAACCAGATAAACCCTATGATCTATTTGACCCATAAATGGGTATAGATAACTAACCAGCTGTCCGTCGTCGTTCGGAGTCGTTGCCGGGGTGGTCGTCCGAGTCGTCGCCGGGGTCGTCACCAGAGTCGGTGTGGAACTCCGCCTCCGACTGTGGAAGCTCGACGATGTCAGGGTGCAGCGATAACTCACCAACGGTGACGACAACTTCTGTCTCCATCTCCACACCGTGCTCCGGTGCTTTAGCAGCCCCGGCGTCGCCACTCCCTCTGATGAGGCGATTGGGCGGCATCCTCATACACTGACGGCTTTGAGGACTGAGAGCGGCGTCGAGGATGCAAGCAGAGAGAGATGATTGTGTGTGTGTGGCGAGGATTGGGGGTGTGGCCGCTCAGGCGCACCATTAATATCGAGTAGTGGGAGTTGTGGGAGAGACACAGGAGGGGGTCAAACCGATGGTTTGCCTTCTGGTGAGCCTGCGCACCGGACTGCTGGCATGCCTAGCAAAGTTTCACACAGCTACTCGCATGCTTCCCGATGACACTGCGCAGCGAGCACGCTTCTGTCAATTCGCACACCTGCACGCACGCCTCCCCGTCTGCCTGCGCGGCGGACTGCTCGCATGCGTCCCGTCAACTCACGCCTACTCGCATGGCACACGGGTCGCGCGGCGGCACGTATATTGTTTTTCTATTTGGATGATTAATGTTGCCGCTTTATTGCTTAACCGAAGCATGGCACATACCCATTGTTGGTCTAACGCTCACGGTTCGAATAAATAATCCGTTTGGGATATTGGTTCCCAATTATTAATAATCCCCCGTTTGTAATTAGATAAATATTACATAAAAACTGGTCTCAAATTTGACAAAAAAGTACAATGCCACTTTGTATTGGTGTCCATATGACAACACAATAAGTTTCATGAACTGCAAATAAGTTTTGGATGTACTAGAATTTAAAAGTCAAGATTCAATGTTTGAAATTTGTTGCACGGGGAGTAAACATGCATCCAGTGAGACACATGTGTTTTTGCAATCCATTTAGGTGCACTGTCACGTGTGCATGTAGCTCAAATTTGATTTTTGCACATTATACCCGTAGAAAATCAATCAATTAATGTCCTAAAATATCTTAATGATCTCTATGATTTTTTCAAAATTAAAACGTCTCTCCTTTGGTAACATATGTTCATCGTGGGATAATTAATTTGATATGCATCGTAGTTGCGGGGGATTCGCGGTGTGTGTGGGTGTGTGAGTGGGGTGGCGGGTGGCTCGCAGTACACTATGAGTTGTGAGCCACTGTGTGGGTTGGCCATTTTGTTAGGCTGGCTAGTACCACACCAGAGTCGTGAAATCGTTATTTAAAACATTACACAACCCTTTCATATATACACGTTTTGGCCACATGCAGTCGATTGTTGTCCTACACGACACTCGATACTCGCGTGTGACGCTTTCTGTGGGCCCGCGAGGTCGTCGTCCATCACTTTGACGAACAACTGGTAGTGAGGTTAATTTGACCAGCAAGTTAGAATCTTTTTTGTTTATGTTATGGTGGTATATAGTACACGTCGAAGAGGTGGGAGGGGACCAGCATATATACTATACGTACGCGTCCATGAACAAGTACACCTCACTCAGTGTCGAGACTTTTTGGTTTCCGAGGCACGTGCCACATCAAAATTGTGAAATTGGCTATTCAAACATCACACAACACCTCTTTGGGCCACATGCATGCACGCGGTGGTTAACCTAGCTAGGACACTCACGTGTGACGCTTCCATTCATGGGCCCACAAGGCCATCGTCGATGCATGCATGCATCACTTTGACCTACATCAGGAGAGGTTAATTAATTTCACCATCGATGAGGATTCTTCTGGGTTGTACGTATTACGGCAGGAGCATATAGTATGCGGTGAAGAGGGGGGAAGGGGACCATCATATGTAGTACGCTTCATGAACCTCGCTCTGTGTGGGTGCATGGTTTATGGTTTTTGAGGCATGTGGCACATCAAAGTTGTGCATTTTGGGTATTCAACATATATATGTTTGGCCCACATGCAAAGCGATGGTGGTTGTCCTCTCGCACCCACTTAAGCGCTTATCAGCGATATCGATGCTTTCCATCTGTGGGCTCGCTTGGTCCATCACTACTTTTTTCCTGACAACAAGAGAGGTTAATTTGACTTGGGAGGGGATTATTATTTTTGCTTGTAATACGGTATATATATATATATATATATATATATATATATATATATATATATATATAGGTCATGCTCTGGGATGACATGCATGCTTGATACAGTTTGAGCACACCCATGCATGTGTACGCATGAATCCCTCCCATCGAGTTGAAGTGGCTAGTACAACGACACGTCATGAACCGATCTCGCTCTATGTAGGGAGCTAGTGTACGTTTTTTAACGCACGCGCCACATCAATGTTGTGAAATGGTATTCAAACATGCATGCACGCATCACCTCCATACATATGCATGTAGTGGTTGCCTTCGAACGGTACACTCCCTCACGTGGTTATCGATGACAAGCCTATATATTCATGGGCCCGTGTGGACATCCATGATCACCTTGACCAACAACAAGATAGGTTACCATGGAAGATTCTTCATTTGGTTCGTGTTATCGTAGTATAGGTCATGGTGAGATGACCTTAAGTTTGAGCGCATATACTATGCACGCATGCATGCATGAATCCTCATCATTGGCTTGAAGTGTGGTGTAACATACATATGCATCGTCAACCTAACCCTCACTCAGTGTGGGGATTTCTAGTTCGAAATCAAGGTGCCACATTGATACGTCTCCAATGTATCTACTTTTCCTAACGCTTTTCCTCTTGTTTTGGACTCTAATTTGCATGATTTGAATGAAACTAAACCCGGCTGACGCTCTTTTCAGTAGAACTACCATGGTGTTGTTTTTATGCGAAAATAAAAGTTCTCGGAATGGAACGAAACTTTGCGAGGATTTTTTATATAATAAAAGAAAAAAACACGAGCCAAGAACCACCGAAGGGGGGCACCTAGGTGGGCACAACCCACCAGGGCGCGCCCCCTCCTAGCGCGCCTAGGTGGGTTGTCCCCACCTGGTGGCCCAGCAGACGCCAACCCTGATACTATAAATTCATATTCACGGAGAAAAAAATCAGGGAGAAAGAATTATCGTGATCTACGAGACGGAGCCACCGCCACCTCCTATTCTTCCTCGGGAGGCCAGATCCGGAGTCCGTTTGGGGCTCCGGAGAGGGGGATCTCTATCCTTCGTCATCACCAACCCTTTTCCATTGCCAATTCCATGATTCTCCCCACCGGGAGTGAGTAATTCCTTCGTAGGCTCGCTGGTCGGTGAGGAGTTGGATGAGATTCATCATGTAATCTAGTTATTTTTGTTAGGGCTGATCCCTAGTATCCATTATGTTCTGAGATTGATGTTGCTATGACTTTGCCATGCTTAATGCTTGACAGTTTGGGCTCGGGTGCCATCAATTCAGATTTGAACCGTTTATGTTATCATCATTATATTCATGTTCTAGATCCGATCTTGCAAGTTATAGTCACCTACTACGTGTTATGACCGGGCAACCCCGGAGTGACAATAACCGGAACCACTCCCGGTGATGACCATAGTTTGAGGAATTCATGTATTCACTGTGTGTTAATGCTTTGTTCCGGTTCTCTATTAAGAGGAGGCCTTAATATCCCTTAGTTTCCAATATGGACCCCGCTGCCACGGGAGGGTAGGACAAAAGATGTCATGCAAGTTCTTTCCACAAGCACGTATGACTATTTATGGAATACATGCCTACATTATATTTATGAACCGAAGCTAGTGCCGTATCGCCCTAGGTTATGACTGTCGCATGATGAATATCGTCCAACAAATCAGCGATCCAATGCCTACAAATTTATCCTATGTTGATCTTGCTAAGTTACTACTACTATCATTACTGCTGCACTTGCTACAAAACTATTTCTATCACTGTTACTGTTACCATTGATGTTGCTACTACTATCAAAACTATCATATTACTGTGCTACCGATCACTTTGCCGCAGATAATTAATCTCCAGGTATGGTTGAATCGACAACCTAGCTGCTAATACTTACAAATATTCTTTGGCTCCCCTTGTGTCGAATCTATAAATTTGGGTTGAATACTCTACCCTCGAAAATTTTTGCGATCCCCTATACTTGTGGGTTATCAAGACCTTTTTTGGCGCCATTGTCGGGGAGCATAGCTATATTTGTTAAGTCACTTGGGATTATTATCAATCTATCACCATGAAGAATTTGAAGGATGCTAAGACTAAGATTTATCCCTCTAAGACGAGGGGAGGTAAGGAACTGCCATCCAGTTCGGCTTTAGATTCACCTTCTGTTATAAGTAAACTTGCAACACCACAACATGCTATTACTCCTGATATGTCGCAAGTTATTGATGATGTTGCTTCTGCTATGAATGATACTTATGATGATGCTAGTACCTTGCATGATGATGATGGGACACTTGGTGACTTTCTTGATGAACAAATTACTAGAGTAAGACAACATGATGTTGTTGAATCCGATGATGAGCTTGAAACTGAAAATTTTGAAACACCTGCTAGAACTAGCTTTCTTAGATATGAATTGCCTAAGGTACCTGAAGGTTATGTTATGAGTTAGCAAACAACTAGAGATATTCTTGCTTGTAATGATAGAGATGATCTAGAGAAATTATTATGCAGGTATATAGAAAAGTCTCTGAATGCTAGAATGAAATATGATCCTGAGTTTGCTACCTCACCTATATATCTTTATTGATGATAAGGATTATGAATTCTCTGATGACCCAGAGTTAATCACTTTGGTTGAATATGATCCTTTCCATGGTTATGAAACTGAAACTGTTGTGGCACATCTCACTAAGTTAAATGACATAGCCAGCCTTTTCACTCATGATGAGAAAACCAGTTACTGTTATATTCTCAAATTATTTCTGTTCTCATTAAAGGGTGATGCTAAAGTATGGTACAATACTCTTACCCCTGGTTGTGTGCGTTGTCCCGAGGATATGATTTATTACTTCTCTGAAAAATATTTTCCTGCTCATAAGAAACAAGCTGCCTTACAGGAAATATTTAACTTTGTGCAAACTAAAGAAGAGAGTCTCCCACAAGCTTGGGGGAGGATTTGCCAGTTACTTAATGCTTTGACTGATCACCCTCTTAAGAAAAATGAAATACTGGATATCTTCTATAATGGACTAACCGATGCTTTTAGGGACTTCCTAGATAGTTGTGATGGTTGTATTTTCAGGGAACAAACTATTGAATACGCTGAAGTATTATTGAATAACATATTGAAAAATTATGATGATTGAACTCTTCCTGAACCACCACCTAAACCTAGTCTGAGGAAGAGGGGTATATTCTATCTCAGTCCTGAAGATATGCAAGAGACAAAGAAATCCATGAAGGAAAAATATATTAAAGCTGAGGATTTTAAATTTTTTACCTCCTATTGAAGAAATACATGGGCTTGATGCACCACCGTTGCCCAAGGTGGTAGAGGTAAATTCTCTATTGAAATTCAATAGCAATGATAATCCTCACAATATGCACCCTAGCCAATGCTTTCATGAGTCTGAAAATTACATTAGGAAATAAGATCACTTCAATGCAAATGTTATGAAACTATTGAAATACAATTTTGATATGCTTGCTCGGTTGAGTGACTTGTTATTTAGAGTTTCGAATGATGTTAGAGGTGTGGGGAAACATGCTTCTATGGTTCAATCTCAGTTAGAACAAGTTGCTAAATCTCAAAGAGAATTACTTGATGAAATGAATAGCAATATACATGACTTTTCTGTTAGAGTTGCAACTAGAGGAGGAAAAATGACTCAGGAACCACTATATCCGGAGGGACACACAAAAGAATTGAACAGGGTTCACAAAGAAACCACGCCACTACACCTAGTCCCTCTAAAAAGAAAAACAAAAATGATAGGACTTTACATGCTACTAGTGAACCTGAAGTACAAAAACCTCCTAATAATGATAATGATGTTTCTATCTCTTATGCCGAAACTCAATCTGGTAATGAATATTCACCTAGTGATAATGAAAAAGATAATGCTGATGTCCGTGAAGACACTCAACCTAACAATGAAAAGGAACCAGATAATGATGTTGAAATAGAACCACCAGTTGATCTTGATAACCCACAACCTAAGAATAAAAGATATGGTAAAAGAGACTTTGTGGCTGGGAAACACGATAAAGAAAGGAACCGTGGGTTCATAAACCTATGCATTTTCCACCCAAGTTAACTAAAAAGAAAGATGATGAAGAATTTGAACGCTTTGCTGAAATGCTGAGGCCAGTCTTTTTGCGTACTCGCTGAACTGATATCTTAAAAATGTCTCCTTATGCAAAGTAAATGAAAGACATCATCACTAAAAAGAGAAAAATACCAGAAGCTGAAATCTCCACCATGCTTGCTAATTATACTTTTAAGGGTGGAGTACCTAAAAAACTTGGAGACCCAGGAATACTAACTATACCTTGCTCCATCAAAAAGAATTATGTGAAAACTGCTTTATGTGATTTAGGAGCTCATGTTAGTGTTATGCCTTTCTCTTTATATAAAAGACTTGATTTGAATAAACTTACACCTACCGAAATATCTTTGCAAATGGCTGACAAATCAACTACCATACCTATCGGTATCTGTGAGGATGTGCCCATTGTTGTTGCTAATGTTACTATTTTGACTGACTTTGTTATACTTGAGATGCCCGAGGATGACAATATGTCTATTATTCTTGGTAGACCCTTCTTGAATACTGCAGGGGCTGTTATTGATTGTAATAAAAGCAAGGTCACTTTTCATATCAATGGTAATGAGCATATGGTGCATTTTCCGAAGAAACAATTCCAAGTAAATGGTATTCATGTTATTGAAAAATCTCCGACAATCACTGTTGGAAGTTTTCAAATACCTCTACCTACTGTTGAAAAGAAATATGAGATGCTTATTGTCGGGGACTTTCATATCCCCGTTGAGGTAACTTAGTGATTTACGAAAGTTCTTTGGTTTCATGCTAATCGAAAGTGGTTGTTAATAAGACTTGATCAACCTTATTAATGAATCATTTTTAAACGGTATGAAGTTGATGAATTTAGTAAGCACTACCTTCTGACCCTACATTTTGTTTTCTATCTTTATTAGTTAAATAAAATAAAATGCCATGTTGTGCCTGTTTTCTAAATTTCCCGTACAATAAAAAATGACCCAAAAATAAAAGTTCTCAGAATGCCCTGAAAATTTAACATGATTTTTTCCGAATATTTAAGAATTTATGGTGCAAATAATACCAGAGGGGGGTTGCAACAGGTGGGCACAACCCACCTAGGTGCTCCAGGACCCCCAGGCACGCCTTGGTGGGTTGTGGTCCCCACGTGGGCCCTCTCCCTTATATTTTTACACCACCTCATCAACTACCTCCAGGAGAAAATCACCATTGCTCTCTCTCTCGTCTTCTTGCTCTCAAACCCGCGGATTTCTATCTCTTTGCTCGAAGCTCCGTTTCCGAAACTATTTCGGGGGATTGTTGCTTGGTATGTGCCTCCACCACTTGTCCAATTAATTTTTGTTTTTGTGGTTTACATTTTGAATAATTAGCTACTCTTGGTGCTATTGTAGATGAGCTTGCATGTTGAATTCTTAGAGTTTTAAGTAGTTTGAATTCTTGCTATGGCTTCTATGTATCCCTATGAGTAGTTGCTATCAATTTTATAAAGTTTTGTTGAGAAAACAATTGTGCACTAAAATTTTCAGAATTTTGTTCGTAGGAAAATCATGAGTTTCTATAGGAAATTCGCTTCCAAGAAGAACTCCAAGGGTGTGATTGGGGAGTCATCTGATAGTGATTTCCACTTCCGAAGAAGGGCTGAACTACGGCCGTGCGAATGGCCGCATACCCCATTCATGGAAGATGTTGGAATCCTTCAAGAGTTTGCACAATATGCTGCTAATGCCGGCCTCACCGACTTTATTACGGCTGAATGCTAACAACATCATCTCCTCACAAATTCCTTTGTGCAAAATTTTACCTTTCTTCCTATGAATAATCCTCCTGAAGTGCAGTTTAAATTATATGCTGAAACACATCAGATAATGCTTACTAAATTTTGCGAAATATGCTTGCTTCCCACCGATGGTAGTTTGGCGGAGCCTATACCCGCAGAGTTTGAAAGCTTTTATCGTACTCTAACAGTGGGTGATGTGAGAGGGGTATCGGGTATCACTGCCGCAGGCTGCATTTTCCCGCTGTTCGTTATTTTGCTATTTTCATTACAAAATGCTTGCTAGCTAGAGAGAAGGTGGGTGCACTCAGTTCACCAGACCTTGCCATTTTGTGTCGTGCACTAGAGGGCGACAACACTTATAGCTTGGGAGCTATTGTGGCACGCCGCCTCCACATTAATAAGTCTAAGGGTAAAATACATGGAGGTATTTATGCCACTCGTTTGGCCATGCGCTTTAACGTTCAAAAACGTCTCCATGATTTTCCTTTACCCAAGGTCTACCTAGATCGTGTTGCTATGGATCACCATCAGTTTACTGCTGGCGATTATCCTAACATTCATATTCCTTACAACCTAGTTTTTAGCGTGACTACTCGTGATATCATTCCACTACCTGCACCTGCTTTGTTTGATCCTATTTCCAGGGGTGGATATAGGATTATGCCTGTGGATATCATTGCATATCGGAACACCCAGGCTGAAGGAGAGGAGGAGCCTCAGTAGTGGGATGAGTGGATGCCTGCTCCTCAGTATCCCAACGACTACCCAGGCTACTGACTGCATACCAAGATAGGCCAAAAGCCTAAGCTTGGGGGAGTACGTGTTTCTCACCGACTTTACATTTATGTTCACACATCTCAGTTGTCGGTATTCACACTTTTTTCATTGTATTATCCATGCTTAATTTTATTTTCTCGCTTTCTTCTTGTGTGTTTGACAAAAACTTGAGAAAATGCAAAAATATTTCCTTCTTCTTTTTGCTTTTCTTTCTATAATAGTTTGTAGAAGGGCTAAAAAGAAAAACCAAAAATATTTTCCTAACCTTCTTTTGCTTGTTGGGAGCTTTCCCGTGTAAATAGTTTTTCTCGTTTTCGCTTTCCCTCTTTATTTGCTTGTTCTAGAAAACCAAAAACTCCAAAAATATTTCAGTGTGTTCCTCTGAATTTCTTTTCTGTTTATTGAGTCATACCAAGGAGAAGACCACGATGAAAATGTTGCGTGGCTCTGTGATACGTCTCCAACGTATCTATAATTTTTGATTGTTCCATTCTATTATTTATGAAGTCTTGGATGTTTATTGGGCTTTATCTTACATTTTTATATCATTTTTTGGGACTAACCTACTAACCCAAAGGCCTAGTCCAGATTGCTGTTTTTTGGCTGTTTCAGGGTTTTGCAGAAAAAGAATATCAAACGGAGTCCAAAAGGAATGAAACCTTTGCGAGAGATATTTTTGGAGAAAATCACGCACGAGGGACTTGAGAACCACGTCAGGGGATCAAGGGGTGGCCCACTAGGGTGGGGGGCGCGCCCCCCTTCCCAGGGCGCGCCCCCTGCCTCGTGGAGCCCCCGAGCACCGCCCGGTGTCCTCCTTCTTCCTATATAAGTCTACGTACCCCCAAACCTTCGACAACAAAGAGAAAACCCTAATCCCACCACCGTAACCTTCTGTTCCCGTGATATCCCCTCTTGGAGCCTGTTCCGGAGCTCCACCGGAGGGGGATCCATCACGGAGTTCTTCTTCATCATCATCATCGCCCTCACCATGAGTTGTGAGTAGTTTACCACAGTCCTTCGGGTCCATAGCTAGTGTCTAGATGGCTTCTTCTCTCTCTCTGGATCTCAATACAAAGTTCTCCTTGGTCTTTGAGGAGATCTATTTGATGTAATCTCTTTTTGTGGTGTGTTTGTCGAGATCCGATGAATTGTGAGCTTATGATCAAGGTTATCTATGAAAGATATTTGGTTCTTCGCTGAACTTTTTATGTATTCTCATAATATCTTTGCTAGTCTCTTCGAATTATTGGTTTGGTTTGGCCTACTAGATCTACAGTTCTTGCAATGGGAGAAATGCTTGGCTTTGGGTTCAATCTTGCGGTGTCCTTTCCCAGTGACAGTAGGGGCAGCAAGGCACGTATTGTACTGTTGCCATCGAGGATAAAAAGATGGGGTTTATATCATATTGCTTGAGTTTATCCCTCTACATCATGTCATCTTGCTTAAGGCATTACTCTGTTCTTATGAACTCAATACACTAGATGCATGCTGGATAGCGGTCGATGTGTGGAGTAATAGTAGTAGATGCAGGCATGAGTCGGTCTACTTGTCTCTGACGTGATGCCTATATACAATGATCATGCCTAGATAGTCTCATAATTATTCGCTTTTCTATCAATTGCTCGACAGTAATTTGTTTACCCACCGTAGAATATCGCTATCATGAGAGAAGCCACTAGAGAACACTATGGCCCCCGGGTCTATTCTCAACATATCAATCTACATCTACTTTATTTTTACCGCTTTTATTTGTTGTTCTTATAAACCAAAAATACCAAAAATATAAACTATCATCTCTATCAGATATCACTTTCGTAAGTGACCGTAAAGGGATTGACAACCCCTTATCGCGTTGGCTGTGAAGTTCTTATTTGTTTATGCAGGTTCGAGGGACTTGCGCGTGGTCTCCTACTGGATTGATACCTTGGTTCTCAAAAACTGAGGGAAATACTTACGCTACTGTGCTGCATCTCCCTTTCCTCTTCGAGGGAATACAACGCAAGCTCGAGAAGTAGCACGAAGAATTTCTGGCGCCATTGCCGGGGAGGCTTACGCAAAAGTCATATACCAAGTACATATCACAAAACCCTTATCCTTCGCATTACATTTATTTGCCTCTCATTTTCCTCTCCCCCACTTCACCCTTGCCGTTTTATTTGCCCTTCTTCTGCCGTGTGTTTATCGTTCGCTTGCCTCTTGTTTGCTTGTGTTGCTATGTGCCCTCAATTAGCTTGCATCTTCACTTGCTAAAGTATGGATCCTCATCCACTTGCTAATCTCGTTAAGAGATCCAATTATGTTGAACCTATTGCTAGTGAGCTGCGTGCACTAGATTATCTTTAAGGGGTTTTGCTTGAAATTTATGAATCTGAAAATTGTGAGGAATTGTTAAAAGAAAAAGTGATTCATGATAGCTTGTTAAATAAAAAGCATGATTGCAATGATGCTATTATAAATTCTCTTGATGTCAATTGTATGCAAAACCCTAAGCTTGGGGATGCTAGTATTGTTATGTCCACCACTTGTTGCTATGATCATGATTGGGGTGATTCTTCTTATGATCTTGAAAAGTTATTCAAGCCCCATGATGAATATGAGATTGATAATAATGTTTGCCATAATATTGAAAGTGGATTTGAAAGAGTGTCAACTTTTGACCCCACTACTTTAGATATTGATCAATCTTATGAATTTTTTGATAAAAGTGGGTTTGGAGAGGTCGTGAGTTTTGCTAATGTTAATCCCGGAAGAGTGTCAACTTCGCATGCATGTGGATCATGTTGAGAATATGTTATGTGATAGATTTATTGTTGAATTTGCTTATGATCCTACATGCAATTATTACGAGAGAGGAAAATATGGTCATAGAAATCTTCATGTTACTAAATTACCTCTCTTCATATTGAGATTGATCTTGTTTCTTTCTTCTTCCTTGCATACGCTAGATCTTGCTTGCTATGATAAATTGTTAGCTTATAAAATGCCTATGCATAGGAAGCATGTTAGACTTAGATGTGTTTATCACATACTTTATGATGCTCTCTTTGTCCTTCAATTATTATCTTTCATGTGAGCATCATCCAACTATTAGTGCCTAGCTAGGGGCGTAAAACGATAGCGCTTGTTGGGAGGCAACCCAATTTTATATTTATTTTTTCTTCTGTTAGGGAATAAATATTGCATCTAGTTTCTGTTTAGATGTGGTTTCATGTTTTGTTTAGTGTTTGTGCCAAGTAGAACCTTTGGGAAGACTTGTGTGAAATTTATGTGATCTTGCTGTGAAAAACAGAATCGTTAGTGCTCGCTAAAGTGGTCGGCAGATTTTACTGGAGCATGCTATTTAGTTGATTATTTTTGCATATGATTAGTAGAAAAATTCTGCAAATTTATCAATTTAGTTTGAATTTTTTGGAGTTCCAGAAGTAGGCGAAACCTGCAGATTACTACAGATTGTTCTGTTTTTGACAGATTCTGTTTTTCGTGTGTTGTTTGCTTATTTCAATGCTTCTATGAGTAGTATTGGAGGATATGAACCATAGAGAAGTTGGAATACAGTAAGTTTAACACCAATATAAACAAAGAATGAATTTATTGCTGCACCTTTGAGTAGTGGTTTGCTTTCTTTTACTAACGGAGCTCACGAGAATTTTTGTCTAAGTTTTGTGTTGTGAAGTTTTCAAGTTTTGAGTATTGCTTTGATGGACTATGGTACATGGAGTAGCAAAGGCCTAAGCCTGGGGATGCCCATGGCACCCCAAGTAAATTCAAGATAATCAAAAGCCTAAGCTTGGGGATGCCCTGGGAAGGCATCCCCTCTTTCGTCTTCATCCATCGGTAACTATACTTGGAGCTATATTTTTATTTGCAACATGATATGTGTTTTGCTTGGAGCGTCTTGTATAATTTGAGTCTTTGATTGTTAGTTTTTCACAATCATCCTTGCTGGACACACCTATTTGAGAGAGTTAAATATGGCCTAGGAATTGTTAGAACACCCTATGTGCTTCACTTATATCTTTTGAGTTGAATAGTTTTTGCTCTAGTGCTTCACTTATATCTTTTAGAGCACGGTGGTGGTAATATTTTGAAAACTTGTTGAAATATCATTCTTCAATTATATCTATTTGATATTCTATTAAAACATAATGGTAATGTGTTTAGGCTAAAGAAACTAGTCTTCACATGATAGACATCCAATGTCAATGTAGTAAAAAAATTCACACCAAGTGCATTGAATAGAATGAGATGTTGGATGCTTGATAATTGTTTTGAGATTTGAGGATAATGATATTAGAGTCATGCTAGTGGAGTTATTATGAAATTGAGAAATACTTGTGTTAAGGTTAGTGATTCCCGTATCATGCACGTATGGTGAACCGCTATGTGACGAAGTTAGAGCATGAGGTATTTGTAGAGTGCCAACCTTTGTGTGGAGGTCGGGGGCGCGCGATGGTTAACTCATACCAACCTCCCCCCTAGGAGCATGCGTTGATTGCTTTGTTTTGATGACTCGTAGATTTTTGCAATAAGTATATGAGTTCTTATGACTAATGTTGAGTCCATGGATTATACGCACTCTCAGCCTTCCACCATTGCTAGCCTCTCTTGTACCGCGCAACTTTCGCCGGTGCCATAAACCCACTATATATCCTTCCTCAAAACAGCCACCATATTATTCCTCAAAACAGCCACCATGACTACCTATCATGGCATTTCCATAGCCATTCCAAGATATATTGCCATGCAACTTTCCACCGTTCCGTTTATATGACACGCATCATATTGTCATATTGCCATTGCATGATCATGTAGTTGACATCGTATTTGTGGCAAAGCCACCATGCATAATCTTCATATATGTCACTCTTGATTCATTGCACATCCCGGTACACCGCCGGAGGCATTCATGTAGAGTCATACTTGTTGTAGCATCGAGTTGTAATTTCAAGTTGTAATAAAAAGTGTGATGATCATCATTACAGCATTGTCCCATGTGAGGAAAGGCCAATAAAAAAAGAGATGGCCCAAAAAATATAGAGAGGGGCTAATTAAAAAAGAGAGAAAGCCCCTCCAAAAAAAGAAAAGAAAAAAGGGACAATTGCTACTATCTTTTTTTTCCACACTTGTGCTTCAAAGTAGCACCATGTTCTTCATTGTAGAGAGTCTCATGCTTAGTCACTTTATATACTAGTGAGAATTTTCGTTATAGAACTTGGCTTGTATATTCCAACGATGGGCTTCCTCAAATGCCCTAGGTCTTCGTGAGCAAGCAAGTTGGATGCACACCCACTAGTTTCTTTTGTTGAGCTTTCATTCATATTTAGCTCTAGTGCATCCATTGCATGGCAATCCCTACTCACTCACATTGATATCTATTGATGGGCATCTCCATAGCCCATTGATACACCTAGTTGATGTGAGACTATCTTCCTCTCCTTTTGTCTTCTCCACAACTACCTCTATTCCACCCATAGTGCTATGTCCATGGCTCACGCTCATGTATTGCGTGAAAGTTGAAAGGTTTGAAAAGATAGAGTATGAAAACAAGTGCTTGGCTGAAATCGGGGTTGTGCATGATATGAATATTTTGTGTGATGAAGAGGGAGCATAGCCAGACTATATGATTTTGTAGGGATAACTTTCTTTAGCCATAGTATTTTGAGAAGATATGATTGCTTTGTTAGTATGCTTGAAGTATTATTGTTTCTTATGTCAATATAGACTTTTATCTTGAATCTTTCAGATCTGAACATTCATGCCACAATTAAGAGAATTACATTGAAAACTATATTGGTTAGCATTCCACATCAAAAATTCTTCTTTATCATTTACCTACTCGAGGACGAGCATGAATTAAGCTTGGGGATGCTTGATACGTCTCCAACGTATCTATAATTTTTGATTGTTCCATGCTATTATTTATGAAGTCTTGGATGTTTATTGGGCTTTATCTTACACTTTTATATCATTTTTGGGACTAATCTACTAACCCAAATGCCCAATCCAGATTGCATGAGAGAAGCCACTAGAGAACACTATGGCCCCCGGGTCTATTCTCAACATATGAATCTACATCTACTTTACTTTTACCGCTTTTATTTGCTGTTCTTATAAACCAAAAATACCAAAAATATAAACTATCATACCTGTCAGATCTCACTTTCGTAAGTGACCGTAAATGGATTGACAACCCCTTATCACATTGGCTGCGAAGTTCTTATTTGTTTGTGCAGGTGCGAGGGACTTGCGTGTGGTCTCCTACTGGATTGATACCTTGGTTCTAAAAAACTGAGGGAAATACTTACGCTACCGTTCTGCATCTCCCTTTCCTCTTCGAGGGAATACAACGCAAGCTCGAGAAGTAGCACTCTCATATGCATAATTGTTAATTTAACAAGAGCCCATTTTACCTTGTCTTCTCCTGTTAAATAAAATGTTTGCAGATTCCAGCTTAGTCCACCACACTCTTGCACCTTTATTATTAGTTCACATCATTCGGTCGTGCAAGTGAAAGGCAATAATGACGATATTCGATGAACTGGCCGTGGCAGAGAGAAACTGGTATGAACTCGACTTGCTCTGTTTTTGTAAATAGGTTTAACCTAGTATCCACGATTCAACCCATTATGGTTAAACATATTTGCAATGACAATTAGAGATTATAGTTTCACATGCCATGCATAAGTAGCTAAGAGTTAATAATGATTTAACTTGGATATTAGCATTGCGTTAAAATGATTGTGATGTTGTATGATGATATGGTATCCTCCTCTAAATGTTCAAGTGGCTTGACTTGGCACATGTTTATGCATGTAGTTGAATCAAAACCAACATAGCCTCTATGATATTTATGTTCATGGTGTCCATATCCTACTCATGCGGGTGGCCAATGTTTATTATGCATGATGCATGTTCCTGACCATTGTTGCTCTCTAGCTGGCCGCTTCCCAACCTATTTGCTAGCCTTCACCTGTACTAAGCGGGAATACTGCTTGTCCATCAAATGATAAAACTCAAAGTTATTCTAGATAAGTCCACCATACCTACCTATATGCAGTATTACCCTGCCGTCCTAAGTAAATTTGCATGTGCCATCTCTAAAAACTTCAAATAAATATCTTTTTGTGTGTCTAGATCATTCATGGAACAATAGGAGGTGGTTGATATTTCCCATGCTAAGCGGGTTCTTCTCAGGTTGAGTGTTTATTCACTCGCCATTGCACGAGAAACTACGAAGGGACTATCTATTTACTTTTATGTTGTGTCATCACCTTCTCTAATAAGAGCCAGATCTGAGAGCACTATTGTCATGCCTATGCATTGTGTGTAGTGAATGTTGGGTGTTATCATGACTGGATCTTTTCTACCATGAATTACAATGTTTAGTCGTTGCTCGGACTTTGGAGGGGCTCTGCATTTATGTTTTGCGGTCTCAGAAAGTGCTTGCAAGATACCACCATTGTCATATTATATCATGGTTGTTTTGATAACATGTTACTGTTTGAGATATCTTATTATTGCTCATTAGCTGATTATGTCATTGATATGAGTATTTTAATCTTTAAGAGTTATTGTCGACATGGTTAGTTATAATGCTAGCTGAAAACCTGGGTCCTGTTTAAGCTAATTTATGCAAACAAGAGTAAAAGAGTTCGTAGAAGTTTTTCTTTCTCACTTTCAGTTTATCAACTGAATTGCTTGAGGACAAGCAAAGGTTTAAGCTTGGGGGAGTTGATACGTCTCCAACGTATCTACTTTTCCTAACGCTTTTCCTCTTGTTTTGAACTCTAATTTTCATGATTTGAATGAAACTAACCCCGGACTGACGCTATTTTCAGCAAAACTACCATGGTGCTGTTTTGTGCAGAAATAAAAGTTCTCGGAATGGAACGAAACTTTGCAAGGATTTTTTATATAATAGAAGAAAAATACTCGAGCCAAGAACCACCGGAGGGGGCACCAGGGTGGGCACAACCCACCAGGGCGCGCCCCCCTCCTGGCGTGCCAAGGTGGGTTGTCCCCACCCGGTGGCCCCGCAGACGCCAACCCTGATACTATAAATTCATATTCGCGGTGAAAAAATCAGGGAGAAAGAATTATCGCGATCTACGAGACAGAGCCGGCACCACCTCATGTTCTTCCTCGGGAGGCCAGATCTGGTGTCCATTTGGGGCTCTGGAGAGGGGGGGGGGGGTCTTCGTCCTTCGTCATCACCAACCCTTCTCCATCGCCAATTCCATGATTCTCCCCACCGGGAGTGAGTAATTCCTTCGTAGGCTCGCTGGTCGGTGAGGAGTTGGATGAGATTCATCATGTAATCTAGTTAGTTTTGTTAGGGCCGATCCCTACTATCCATTATGTTTTGAGATTGATGTTGCTATGACTGTGCCATTCTTAATGCTTGACACTTTGGGCCCGGGTGCCATGAATTCAGATCTGAACTGTTTATGTTATCATCATTATATTCATGTTCTAGATTCGATCTTGCAAGTTATAGTCACCTACTATGTGTTATGACCTGGCAACTCCGGAGTGACAATAACCGGAACCACTCTCGGTGATGACCGTATTTTGAGGAGTTCATGTATTCACTGTATGTTAATGCTTTGTTCCGGTTCTCTATTAGAAGGAGGCCTTAATATCCCTTTGTTTCCAATATGGACCGCACTTCCACGGGAGGGTAGGACAAAAGATGTCATGCAAGTTCTTTCCATAAGCACGTATGACTATTTACGGAATACATGCCTACATTATATCTATGAATTGGAGCTAATGCCGTATCGCCCTAGGTTATGACTGTCACATGATGAATATCATCCAACAAATCAGCGATCCAATGCCCATGAATTTATCCTATATTGATCTTGCTAAGTTACTACTACTATCGTTACTGCTGCACTTGCTAGAAAACTATTGCTATTACTGTTGCTGTTACTATTGCTGCTACTACTACTATCAAAACAATATATTACTGTGCTACTGATTACTTTGCCACAGATAATTAATCTCCAGGTGTGGTTGAATTGACAACTCAGCTGCTAATACTTAAATATTCTTTGACTCCCCTTGTGTCGAATCTATAAGTTTGGGTTGAATACTCTACCCTGAAAAATTGTTGTGATCCCCTATACTTGTGGGTTATCACACATCAAAGTTGTTCCATTGTTACTCAAAAACACACCTCTCCATACATATGTTTGGGCCCCATGCATGCAGTGGTTGTCTTCGGGGACTAGCTACTTGCGTGATTATTGGCGAGCTAGCCCATCTCCCGGGTCGCATGGACAACCATCACTTTGACCAAGAACAAGAGAGAGGTTGTACGACCAAGGTGGATTATTCTTGGTCCATTTTATGATCCATCTTGGTGAGAAATGCCTCCCTGGCCCGCCTACTAAAAGTGTGTGTGTGGG
>LR738710.1:567488249-567581995 GCA_902687465.1 Secale cereale | reverse complement strand
TTGGTTGGGGGGGCATGCATTCATAGCTTAGGATTCCCTTCGTGCCGACACGAGGGAGGAGGGGGCTGCTAGCTACTTTGCACTTTTCTAGGTGAACCTCGGTTGGGGGGGAGGGGGCATGCATTCATAGCTTAAGATTCCCTTTGTGCCGACACGCGGGGGGTTGGGGGCAAGCAATATCGTGCGCTTTGCGAGATAGGTGCCACATCAAAGTTGCATTTGGTATTTGAAAATCAAACCACCCTTTTCGTACATAAATTTGGTCCACATGCAAGTGTGTTCGTGTTCTGACCCTCTCCCGCGTCACTTTTCTCCAAATTTATGAACATTAGACAAGTCGGACGATGCAACAGACATGGTTCACTCAAACTAATCGTGTGCCATGCCGGTGCCACTGTCACGCACACATCCGCACGGTACATTGGGTTCCACAAGGCTCCCCCTCTCAAAAATATCTGCTCGCCTCGAGGGTTTTTCTGTTTCATAACACACGGTTGTTATCTCTGGACCGTGTGCGATGTTTCTTGTTCACAATCCCGCCCGCATACCTAGAAAATATCTTCCCGCCTCGAGGGTTTTTCTGTTTGATAACACACGGTTGTTATCTCCGGACCATGTGCGATGCAGTATCATCAAAAATTTCAATGGCCCCGACATTTGACTCCCGCGTAGTAAAATTTTCAGTACCCGCGTCATTTCCTCAAACACCCCCCGCCCCCTCCACACACACACACACCAAAACCTCCTCGGGCGTGCGCGCACACACACACACCCCCTCCCTCGCTCGAAACCCTCATAAGGTCCCGCCACCGGCATAAGGCCTCCATTGTCAACATTTACCGGTTTGCCCGTGCAGCTTACCCACCGATATCCATACCCAGACCGCCCTGAGTTTCTTAGATGACGCCTGCCAAACGCCCCCTTTCCCACAGATCCCCATCCCCATCCCCATCCCCCACTCCAGAGCGTCGTAGCCTCAGCCCGGCTACACTTTCTGTGGAGCTCGAGTAGCGTCTGGCCCAAAAGAGGTATAACGCGGTCTCTTTGCCTGACGTCGCCGAGGAAGCTGACGACCATTACTGGCGGCAGGAACTCAAGCAGCGGGCTAGAGTATGCGTGCATGTCTCGGCTGCCGGCTACGACATCGAGGTCATCGACAACGACGACCTGAGGCGGTCTATGTCACAGGTTAAGTCGCCCACCTCTAACCCCTTGGGTTTAACCAACGTCGGTCTCATCCATGGCCCCGCCGCTGATCTCCTCTGGCTCGTTGTCAACTGGTAACCCACAAGAATAGGGGATCGCAACAGTTTTTGAGGGTAGAGTATTCAACCCAAATTTATTGATTCGACACAAGGGGAGCCAAAGAATACTCTCAAGTATTAGTAGTTGAGTTGTCAATTCAACCACACCTGGAAGACTTAATATCTGCAGCAAAGTATTTAGTGGCAAAGTAGTATGGAAGTAACTGTAATATTGGCAAAGGTAATGGTAGCAGTTTTGTAGTGATTGTAATAGTAGCAGCGGTAAAGTAAATAAGCAAAGACCAATATGTGAAAAGCTCGTAGGCATTGGATCAGTGATGGATAATTATGTCGAATGCGATTGCTCATGCAATAGTTGTAACATAGGATGACATAGAACTAGCTGTAGTTCATCAATGTAATGTAGGCATGTATTCCAAATATAGTCATACGTGCTTATAGGAAAGAACTTGCATGATATCTTTTGTCCTACCCTCCCGTGGCAGGGGGGGTCCTATTGGAAACTAAGGGATATTAAGGCCTCCTTTTAATAGAGTACCAGACCAAAGCATTAACACTTAGTGAATACATGAACTCCTCAAACTACGATCATCACCGGGAGTGGTCTCGATTATTGTCACTTCGGGGTTGTCGGATCATAACACATAGTAGGTGACTATTGACTTGCAAGATAGGATCAATAACTCACATATATTCATGGAAACATAATAGGTTGAGGTCTGAAATCATGGCACTCACGCCCTAGTGACAAGCATTAAGCATGGCAAAGTCATAGCAACATCAATCTTAGAACATAATGGATACTAGGGATCAAACCCTAACAAAACTAATTCGATTACATGGTAAATCTCATCCAACCCATCACCGTCCAGCAAGCCTACGATGGGATTAATCACGCACGATGGTGAGCATCATGAAATTGGTGATGGAGGAAGGTTGATGATGACGACGACGACGACCTTCACTCTCCGGAGCCCCGAACGGACTCCAAATCAGCCCTCCCGAGAGAGATTAGGACTTGGTAGTGGCTCCGTATTGTAAAACTTGATGAAACCATCTCTCCGATTTTTTTTCTCCCCGAAAGTGAATATATGGAGTCGGAGTCCAGGTCAGTGGAGCATCAGGGGGCCCACGAGACAGGGGCGCGCGCCGAGGGGGTGGGCGCGCCCCCACCCTCGTGGACAGGGTGTGGGCCCCTGGTCTTGGTTCTTTCGCAAGTATCTTTTAAATAAAAATATTCTCCATTGAATTTCAGGTCATTCCGAGAACTTTTATTTCTGCACAAAAATAACACCATGGCAGTTCTGCTGAAAACAACGTCAGTCTGGGTTAGTTCCATTCAAATCATGTAAGTTAGAGTCCAAAACAAGGGCAAAAGTGTTTGGAAAAGTAGATACGTTGGAGACGTATCAACTCCCCCAAGCTTAAACCTTTGTTTGTCCTCAAGGAATTCAGTTGACAAACTGAAAGTGATAAAGAAAAACTTTTACAAACTCTGTTTGCTCTTGTTGTTGCAGATATGTATAGCCAGCATTCAAGTTTTCAACCAAGATTATGAGCTAACCGCATTCACAATAAATTTTAGGTCTCATGTTTACTCATATCAATGTCATAATCAACTAGCGAGTAATAATAATAAACCTCGGATGACAACACTTTCTCAAAACAATCATAATATGATATAACAAGATGGTATGTTGATAGCCCTTTATGAGACCGCAAAACATAAATGCAGAGCACCTCTGAAGATCAAGGACTGACTAGACATTGTAATTCATGATAAACGAGATCCAGTCACAATCTTACTCAATGTAAATTAATAGTAATACATGCAAATGACAGTGGTGCTCTCCAACTGGTGCTTTTTAATAAGAGGATGATGACTTAGCATAAAAGTAAATAGACAGGCCCTTCGCAGAGGGAAGCAGGGATTTGCATAGGTGCCAGAGCTTGAGTTTTGAAATAGAGATGAATAATATTTTGAGTGGTATACTTTCATTGTCAACATAACAACCAAAAATCTCAATATCTTCCATGCCACACACATTATAGGTGGTTCCCTAACAAAATGGTAAAGTTTATACTCCCCCAACCACCAACAAGCACACTCCATGGCCATTCAAATCCACGGGGTACCGTCCATACCAACAACAGCCCTGGGGGAGTTTTGTTTAATTATTTTGATTTGAGCATGGGACTGGGCATTCCGATTACCAGCCATTTTCCCATCAATGATGAGCGGAGTCCACTCATCATGAGAATAACCCACCTAGCATGGAAGATATAGACATCCCTAGTTGATACATGAGTTGTTCGAGCATACAAAACAACATTTCATTTGAAGGTTTAGAGTTTGGCACATATAAATTTACATGGAATGGCAGGTAGATAGCGCATATAGGAAGGTATGGTGGACTCATATGGAATAACTTTGGGTTTTATGGAACTGCATGCACAAGCAGTATTCCTGCTTAGTACAAGTGAAGGCTAGAAAGAGACTGGGAAGCGACCAGCTAGAGAGCGACAACAGTCATGACCATGCATTAAAATTAATCAACAATGGATGCAAGCATGAGTACGATATAAATCACCATGAACATAAATAACTTCGAGGCTATGTTGATTTTGTTTCAACTACATGTGTGAACATGTGCCAAGTCAAACCACTTGAACCGTTCAAAGGAGGATACCACCCTATCATACCACATCACAACCGTTTTAACATCATGTTGGCATGCAAAGTAGAACATTATAAACTCCGAGCTAATTAAACATGGCATGAGAAACTATGATCTCTAATTGTCATTGCAAGCATGTTTCATTCATAATAAGCTGAATCAGGAACGATGAACTATCATATTTACAGAAACAAGATAGGCCAGGTTCATACCAGCTTCTTCCATCTCAATCAGTTCATCATATATCGTCATTATTGCCTTTCACTCGCACGACCGAATGGTGTGAATAATAATAATAGTGCACGTGCATTGGACTAAGCTAGAATCTGCAAGCATTTAATACAAGGGAGAAGACAAGGTAATATGGCTCTTGGTTAAATCAACAGTAATGCATATTAGAGTCACGAAACATTTTCATCATGGTCTCCTCCTCTTGACCCCCATAGAAAGGAAAATAAATAAGACTATTTACACGGGAAAACTCCCAACAAGCAAAAAGAAGAACGAGAAATCTTTTTGGGTTATCTTTTAATTACTACTACCACAGGCATGGAAAGTAAACTAGCCAAAAGCTACAGCTATTTTTTTCTGTTTTTCTTAAGGTTTTTCTCACATACAAGAAAAAGACTAAGAAAAATAAAATAAACTAGCATGGATAATACAATGAAAAAGTATGAGCACCAACAATTGGAAATGAGTGTATGAACATGAATGTGATGTCGGTGAGAAATACGTACTCCCCCAAGCTTAGGTTTTTGGCCTAAGTTGGTCTATGGCCAGTACTGGCCTGACGGATATCCAAAGTCGTAGTTGGGGCTGTACAGCGATGCAGCTGCTATTGCCTGATGAGCTGCAACTTGGAGACGAGCCGCCTTCGTCCTCGCCTCTTACTCATTCGCCTCCTCCCTGGTTATAACATATCTTCTTTTTGCATGAAAATCAAAGTAAGTAGGAGTAGGGAGAGCAATATGGACAATGCGCCGTTTGTCAAAGGTTAGTCGGTATTGGAGGAATTATTCATTCCTCTCAATAAATTGATAGCGAACCATAGCATTATAATCTAGATAAACAGAAGGCATCTTCGCATCATTTTCATGTATGGGCACACTAAGATAATTAGCCACACGAGTTGCATAAATTCCACCAAACAAATCTCCACTCAACCCGTTAATATGTAACCTTCGTGCAACAATGGCCCCCAAGTTATATTGTCTATTATCTAATACCGCACTCTTGAGGACACTAAGATCTGGAACGCACATGTGGCAAGCCTCATCTTTACCGTTAATGCATCTACCAACGAAGAGAGCAAAATAATGTATGGAAGGAAAATGAATGCTTCCTATGGTAGCTTGTGTGATTTCTCTAGATTCCCCCATAGTAATACTTGCAAGAAAGTATTTATATTCAGATTTGTGAGGTTCACTAACATTACCCCACTGCGGGAGCTTACAAGCATCATAAAAATCTTCTAAGTCCATGGTATAAGATTTATCATAAAGATCAAATAAGACAGTGTGAGAATTGCTTGAGGGTGTAAATTTAAACCTTCTCACAAAGGAATCGGTTAGGTAGTGGTACTATGGGCACTTATCTGACACAAAGTCCTCAATATCAGCATTACGCACATACATGTCAAATTCTTCCTTAATGTCTGCCTGAACCATAAACTCCTCTGACGGCCATTCACAAGGCCGCACTTGAGCTTCCCTCGATAGCTCATCGTCTGGCTCACGTATCGTGAGCCTTGGTCCTTGTTTCCTTGAGGAACCACATTGGTAGATTTTCCTAAGCATTTTTTCTGAAAATATTCTGAAATTTTTAGTAACTTAAAATAAAAGTGAACCAAACTCAACAAGATTAATAGCAACTACTCCCAGAGGTGCCTAGAGACTATATCATGCATTAGAACTACTGGGGACCCTAGAAATTTGACATGCAAGCTCAAGAACATGGTCACCTAAGCAGCAAAAATTTGCAATAAATAAAGAACTAGAACAAAAACTAATTGGATCATTGGAGGGGTCACATACCGAAGAACAATCTCCCCAAACAGATTTGTGAATGGAGCTTTGAGCAAGGAGATCGAAAATGGCAGCAAGATGAGCTAGAACACGAGTTTGAGCTATGGGAGGTTTTTTCTGGAGGAAGATGAAGTGTGTGGGTGCTGGAATAAGTGGAGGGGGGCCACGTGGGGCCCACGAGGCAGGGGGCACGCCCTGTACCCTCGCGGCCAGGTGTTGTGGCCCCCTGATGTGTTCTCAGTGCCAAATATTCCTAAATATTCTAGAAAAAATCATATTCCATTTTCAGGGCATTTGGAGAACTTTTATTTTCGGGGTATTTTTTATTGCAAAGATAACTCAGAAAACAGACAGAAAATACTAATTTTGCTTTATTTAATCTAAATAACAGAAAGTAAAAAGAGGGTACAGAGAGTTGTGTTTTCTAACTTCATCCATCTCATGCTCATCAAAAGGAATCCATTAACAAGGTTGATCAAGTCTTGTTAATAAACTCTTTCCGAATAACCTGAAATCGGAGAATTTTCGAATAACACTAGGTTACCTCAATGGGGATATATATGTCCCCAACAATAAGAATATCATATTTCTTCTTGATAGTAGGAAGAGGAAATTCAAAACCTCCAATAGTAATCGTTGAAATTTTTCCAATATAATTGATACTGTGGACTTGAGGTTGTTTCCTCGGAAAGTGTACCGTATGCTCATTATCACTAACATGAAAAGTGACATTGCCTTTGTTGCAATCAATAACAGCCCTTGCAGTATTAAAAAAGGGTCTACCAAGGATAATCGACATACTATCGTCCTCGGGAATATCAAGGATAACAAAGTCCGTTAAAATAGTAACGTTAGCAACCACAACAGGCACATCCTCACAAATATCGACAGGTATAGCAGTTGATTTATCGGCCATTTGCAAAGATATTTCACTAGGTGTCAACTTATTCAAATCAAGTCTACGATATAAAGAGAGGGGCATAACACTAACACCAGCTCCAAGATCACATAAAGCAGTTTTAACATAGTTTCTTTTAATGGAGCAAGGTATAGTTGGTACTCCTGGATCTCCTAGTTTCTTTAGTATTCCACCTTTAAAAGTATAATTGGCAAGCATGGTGGAAATTTCAAATTCAGGTATCTTTCTTTTATTTGTAATAATATCTTCCATATACTTAGCATAAGGATTTGTTTTAAGCATATCAGTCAAACGCATACGCAAAAGATAGGTCTATTCATTTCAGCAAAGCGCTCAAAATCCTCATCATCCTTTTTCTTGGATGGTTTCAGAGGAAAGGGCATGGGTTTCTGAACCCATGGTTCTCTTTCTCTACCGTGCTTCCTAGCAACAAAGTCTATCTTATCATAATGTTGATTCTTTAATTGTGGGTTATCAAGATCAACAACAGGTTCAATCTCTACATCATCGTTATTGCTAGGTTGAGCATCAACATGAACATCATCATTAACATTATCACTAGGTTCATGTTCATTACCAGATTGTGTTTCAGTATCAGAAATAGAGATATCATTAGGATTCTCAGGTGTGTCAACAACCGGTTCACTAGAAGCATGCAAAGTCCTATCATTTTTCTTTCTCTTCTTCTTAGAAGGACTAGGTGCATCAACATTAGCTCTCTGAGAATCTTGCTCAATTCTCTTAGGGTGTCCCTCAGGATACAAAGGTTCCTGAGTCATTCTACCCCCTCTAGTCACAACTCTAACAACATTATCATTTTTCTTACTATTTAATTCATTGAGCAAATCATTTTGTTCTTTAAGTACTTGTTCTACTTGAGTGGTAACCATAGAAGCATGTTTAGTAATGAGTTTAAGTTCACCCTTAACTCTAGACATATAATCACTCAAGTGTTCAATCATATAAGCATCGCGTTGCAATTGTCTGCTAACATAAGCATTGAAGCTTTCTTATTTAAGAATAAAATTGTCAAACTCATCTAAGCATTGGCTAGCAGACTTATTATAAAGAATATCACCTTCATCAAATATATAAAGAGAATTTACCTTTACTACCTGTATCGGGTTATCAATACCATGTATTTCTTCAACAGGTGGTAAATTTTTAACATCTTCGGCTTTAATACCCTTTTCTTTCATAGATTTTCTTTGCCTCTTGCATATCTTCAGGAATGAGAAATAGAACACCCCTTTTCTTCGAAGTTTGCTTAGGAGTTGGTTCAGGAAGTGTCCAATTATTTTCATTACTCAACATATTATTCAATAGCAATTCAGCTTGATCGAAAGTTCTTTCCCTGAAAACACAACCAGCACAACTATCCAGGTGGTCTCTGGAAGCATCGGTCAGTACATTATAAAAGATATCAAGTATTTCATTTTTCTTAAGAGGATGATCAGGTAATGCATTAAGTAATCGGAGAAGCCTCCCCCAAGCTTGTGGGAGACTCTCTTTTTCAATTTGCACAAAATTATATATTTCCCTTAAGGCAGCTTGTTTCTTATGGGCGGGAAAATATTCAGCAGAGAAGTAATAAATCATATCATGGGGACTACGCACACAACCAGGATCAAGAGAATTAAACCATGTTTTAGCATCACCCTTTAACGAGAACGGAAGTAACTTAAGGATATAGTAGTAACAATTTTTATCCTCATTGGTGAATAGGGTGGCTATATCATTCAGTTTAGTAAGATGTGCCACAACAGTTTCAGATTCATAGCCATGGAAAGGATCAGATTCAACCAAAGTAATTAACTCAGGATTGATAGAGAAATCATAATCCTTATCAGAAATACAGATAGGTGAAGTAGCAAAAGCAGGGTCATATTTCATTCTAGCATTCAAAGCCTTTTCTTCCAGCTTAGCTAACAGTTTCTTAAGATCATACCTATCATTGCAAGCTAAAAGATCTCTAGCAGTTTCTTCATCCATAACATAACCCTCAGGCACAACTTGCAATTCATATCTAGGGGGAGAATCTTCATCATCACTTTCATCAATATTATCAGTTCAGTAATTGCATTCTCTCTAGCCCTAGCAATTTGTTCATCAAGAAATTCACCTAGTGGCATGATATTATCAAGCATAGAAGTAGTTTCATCATAAGTATCATGCATAGTAGAAGTGGCATATCAAGAACATGTGACATATCAGATTCAATGGCAGGAGTAGGTGTCACAAATTTACTCATAACAGAGGGGGAATCAAGTGCAGAGCTAGATGGTAGTTCCTTACCTCCCCTCGTAGTTGACGGATAAATCTTGGCTTTTGCGTCTTTCATGTTCTTCATAGTGATCAACAGATTTAAATCCCAAGTGACTCAAAGAATATAGCTATGCTCCTCGGCAACAGCGCCAGAAAATAGTCTTGATAACCCACAAGTATAGGGGATCGCAATAGTTTTCGAGGGTACAGTATTCAATCCAAATTTATTGATTCGACACAAGGAGAGCCAAAGAATACTCTCAAGTATTAACAGTTGAGTGGTCAATTCAACCACACCTGGAAGACTTAATATATGCAACAAAGTATTTAGTAGCAAAGTAGTATGGAAGTAACGGTAACAGTGGCAAAAGTAACGGTAGCAATTTTGTAGTGATTGTAACAGTACCAGCGGTAACGTAAATAAGCAAAGAGCAATATGTGAAAAGCTCGTAGGCATTGGATCAGTGATGGATAATTATGCCGGATGCAGTTCCTCATGCAATAGTTATAACATAGGGTGACACAGAACTAGCTCCAGTTCATCAGTGTAATGTAGGCATGTATTCCGAATATAGTCATATGTGCTTATAAAAAAGAACTTGCATGACATCTTTTGTCCTACCCTCCCGTGGTAGCGGGGTCCTATTGGAAACTAAGGGATATTAAGGCCTCCTTTTAATAGAGTACCGGACCAAAGCATTAACGCTCAGTGAATACATGAACTCCTCAAACTACGGTCATCGCCGGGAGTGGTCCCGATTATTGTCACTTCGGGGTTGCCGGATCATAACACATAGCAGGTGACTATTGACTTGCAAGATAGGATCAATAACTCACATATATTCATGGAAACATTATAGGTTCAGATCTAAAATCATGACACTTGGGACCTAGTGACAAGCATTAAGCATGGCAAAGTCATAGCAACATCAATCTTAGAACATAATGGATACTAGGGATCAAACCCTAACAAAACTAACTCGATTACATGGTAAATCTCATCCAACCCATCACCGTCCAACAAGCCTACGATGGGATTACTCACGCACGGTGGTGAGCATCATGAAACTGGTGATGGAGGAAGGTTCATGATGACGGCGGCGATGATCTCCACTCTCCGAAGCCCCGAACGGACTCCAGATTAGCCCTCCCAAGAGAGATTATGGCTTGGCGGCAGATCCGTATCATAAAACGCGATGAATCCTTCTCTCTAATTTTTTTCTCCCCGAAAGTGAGTATATGGAGTCAGAGTCCATGTCGATGGAGCATTAGGGGGCCCACAAGACAGGGGGCGCCCAGGGGGGTGGGCGCGCCCCACCCTCGTGGACAGGGTGTGGCCCCCTGGTTTTGGTTCTTGCGCCAATATTTTTTATAAATTCCTAAAATATTCTCCGTTGATTTTCAGGTCATTCCGAGAACTTTTATTTCTGCACAAAAATAACATCATGGAAGTTCTGCTGAAAACAGCGTCAGTCTGTGTTAGTTCCATTAAAATCATGCAAGTTAGAGTCCAAAACAAGGGCAAAAGTGTTTGGAAAAGTAGATACGTTGGAGATGTATCATCAACAATTTTCCATCCTACATCACCATCGAGCCCCTTTTGTCATTACTGAAGGACACGTTCTGCGATGCTGGCTTGGGATCCACAGCTTCCAAGACATACCTCATCGACGGTGACCACGAGTAGGGCACCCTCTCCGGCTCTTCCAAGGGGAAAGAGCCCATCTGCTCTTCCAAGAGGAAAGCGCCCATCTATGACATCAGGGAGGGCACCCTATAGCCGTGCTCTTCCAAGGGGAAGGAGCCCATCCACGACAACATGGAGTGCATCCAGGGCCCGTGCTCTTCCCATGGGAACGAGCCCATCTGTGACAAGTGAGGAAACCCATGATTTGTTTTGCCGCGCCTCTTCACAGGGGGAAGCCCATAATTTGTTTTGTCGAGTCCCTTTTGTAGTGTAGTGAGAATATGTCTAGTTTTAATTGCTATATCTGATTGTTTGCAATATGCCTTGTTTATTTCAGCTATTCAGAATGTGATGCTCTGTATGTGCAATTATTTACTGTGCAGTACATTTCATGAATCCAGTTTTATACATACCGATTGGAATGCATATATTTTCCTGCTATTAAGCCTGTTATAGCTAGCATATGCCTCTTTTAAAGTTTTTTGATTGTTCGGTTGTTTGTAGTTAGCATATGTCCAGTTTCAAATGCTATCATTGGTTGTTCGTAGTATGCCTTGTTTATTCCAGTTATTCACAACGTGATGTTCTATATGTGCAAGTATGAACTGTGCAGTTCAATTTCATCAGTACCAGTTTCAACAATACCACTATGAATGACTGAGGGACACTGGTGTGCGTCAGTCCTAAACAAATGATTTAAAACCCCTTTCCGTGATGGCATTTGGAACCGTCACCAAGTGAGTGTGGGCGATAAGGGGTCCTTCCCACACGACCCAAAAACCGTCGGGGATAGGGAGCCTTGATGCATACAGTTATCCCTATATAACCGTTTTCGATATCTCGAATATCCACTACAAGAAATATGTCAACTTGTGACCACCACTATTGGTCACTGAATGGTCAAAAATTTCCATTTGTGACCTTTTTGTGACCAAAAACATAAGGTCAAAAGCTGGTCGTCATAAACTGACTATAGCGACCTTCTCTGTGAGAAGGTCATAGACGTTTGTGACCAAAATATGCCTACTGTCGTGTTTTGGTCACTAGCAGCCTCCCCAGGCCACGTAGGCATCCAGCGTGGCAAGCTGATGTGGCACAAGATTCAACCCGGTCCAATTCGTTGTTTTACATGGGCCGAGCCCAATAATTCAGCATATTTGTGTTTTTTTCTCATATTAATTTTGGTCAGGTAGATGGGCCAAGCCCAACGGTTCAGCCTCGATATTTTTGGGCCTAGGCCTTTTTATTTTCTCGGCCTTCACCTTTTCATAATTGATTTTTTATCGATTTTGTTCATTTTTCCTAAATTGTTTGATTTATGGCCTTTTTAGGGTCCAAATAATATTTGTTTCATTTCTGATGTATCAGCAATTAGGGATCATCACCTCGAAAAAAAATGATCAATATTTCCAATATTTCAATCACACAATACAAATGACGTCCAAAATGAGTACATTATATATATTACAATCATGCGATAGTTCACATCATCCAGGAATTTAGAACACAGGAAGTGCAAACACCCAGAAAATTACAACATAAGATTCTCACGAGGAGACCGATCGATGCTCAAACATGAATTAGCAGCCAAGTGTTTGATTAGCGGTACGGAAAATGCACATGGCTAATGGGCGTGAGTTTTGGTTGAGGATGATCAGTTACTAAGAAGACCGTCTTCACAAATTTTCAGCTCAAAAGGAGGAGTCTAGGTGGTACTTGCTTTGCAAAGTACCACACTGGACATAAATACTAATGTTGAAGATGGGCTCAAAATAATGAATGGATTGAGCTGGCATTTGGTGGAGGATAGTTATTTGGGCATAGGAAAGCACTGTAGAAAATGGATACCATTTGGACATGCCAAAGTGGTACTTCCTTCACAAAGTGTTTTTTTGAACAGAATAGGAAAATGAATATTTTTGAATTATTTTTGAACTAGGCAAGGAAGGTTTTTTTTACATATTTGATGAAGATATGACCCAAAGAATTTATGAGATTTTTTGGGGAATTTTGGGAATGACAGAAATATAGGTTGCTTCACAACCTAGGGCAAAAACTGCCACATGGACATGACACATAGGCAAAACTGATGAGGTGGCGCCTAGTCGTAGCAACCCACCACAATTTTCAAGGTTATGACCATCTATATTGGTCATGAACAGCTAGAAATAAGGCAGCGAACCAGTGCTATCTGCTTTGTGACCATTTCGTGTAAGGAAATTATGACCTTTCTGACCAAAATGGTCGTTATAGTTTAGGGTTTGGAGCCCCCCGAACATCTTTTGACCAATTGGTCTGAAATGGTCATAGATCTATGACCAATTCTTCCAGGGTCACTAACAAAAGTTCATAAGTTGACATATTTCTTGTAGTGATCCCAAACGCTTCATCCTTGCTACTCGTTTGTGCTCGCATTGCCATCGCAGTAGGAGTTTTGTGGTTCTGCCTAAAACTAGGCAGATTCTAGGCACATGAGCTTTCCAGGCAGATTCTAGGCAGATTCCAGGCATGTAAGATTTACGATGCCTAGCACATCACAAATAGTTAATGATTATAAACCGTGTACGATAGGTAGACAATCACACACATTTAGTTTTCCCGCACCGTATGTGATAGTGTCTGACATCGCACACGCTTTGCAAACGGCAACTATATGCATGCTTGCACACGTTTCCTCTCTGTTAACCGTCTCGGATTATGGTGTATATCACAAATGTTTGTGTTTTACCAACCGTGTGTGCCGTAATGACTTGCACAACGTAATTTCGCCCTAATTTAATTGCTGCTATTTATAATTGTACCTAATTTAAACTTGAAAGTAGGCTATAGCTTTATTCATATCCATCAAGTTCAAACAACCAATGCATTATCTGATTCACAGGTACATATGTTTAAGAATTATAGAAGCACCAAATAAAGAATGATGTACCAGGGTTCTATACTTGTACTATTACAGATGGTAAAGAAAGAGGCGACAGACATTCTAGTTGCTGAACAAGGTGAAGCGGAATGGCCCTATTGTGCTCTCCTGGATGCATGATGCATGTAGGATTCTAGTCCAACCCCTTGTGATGGCCGGCCGCCAATCATGTAGTTTGAGAGGTAATCTTGAGTAAACTGCTTCAGGATCCACTGCAAAAGAAAAAAGATTCAGATATTGTCATCTAACACAATTCATTACGGGCAGTAAAAAGAAGGCTACAAGGTTCTCACTTACCATCCTGCAGTTCACTGTTGTCTTGCATAAAGTGTAAACAAATAGTTAGATCGACATCTTTTGACCCATTTTAGTAACAATCTTTATTAGTTTCCTCACTTGATGCTGGTTCATGAATATCTCATTGCCCCACATGCATAAAGGGTCAAAGTGTGGGTCTTTGGCAATGATATATGTACCTAAAAGCACCAAGTTAATGTTAGAAGCTAAACAACAATTGAAAAATGATGTAGTACAACACTCCATCCATCCCATTATATAAGATTTTATTACATGTATATCTAGACATCATCAAAACATTAAGGTAACACTCTTCCTTGTTGCTATGTAGTGTGAGATTGCATATTTAGTCATTCAGTACAATGCATGTTCCTAAACAATAATTGAAAAATGAAAAGGCATGCTAACTGCAATATCCTTAATAGCAACAAAATATCGTAATTCATAGTGGTATTGTTGAAACTGTTATTGATGAAATTGAACTGCACAGCAAATAGTTGCACATATAGAGCATCACATTGTGAAGAACTGAAATAAACAAGTCATAAGGACATCTCTAGACGACCCTTAAAAAGTTAAAGGACTAAAACCCTTAGTGGATATATACATACTCCAGCAATTTTTGGCCTTTTCTAGTCGATCGCCTAAACTTAAGGTTGCAAACTTCAATTTATCAAGTTCGAAGCAGGTTCAACCGAAAGTAGCATGCATTCAAACATAAACATAGATAGTTTTGCATAACCGAACATAAAACATAAATTTAAACTAAGCTAAACTACTTTCGGTCGAACTAGAGGTTGAGCCAATCCTTCCTCGTCATGTACGGTGTGCCGCGAGCCGGGTTCGGGCCAGTACCGTCGTCGGGGTCATTGGAGAAAGCACTCCTCCACTCGTCGATGTTGATCTCCTCGTCCCCAAGGCCCACCTCGATGCCCTCCGCACCGCCGTCACCACCGCATTCGACCTCGGCACCAGAGGAGAGCATGATAACCTCGCCGCCCTCCGCGTCGCCGTCCTCGCCGTCCTCGCCGCCTTTCACCTCGTCATCAGAGGAGAGCGCGATAACCTCGCCGCCCTTCGTGCCGGCAAAGATCGCCCGCTCCGCCTCCACGACCTCCGGGTGCTGGCGACGGAGCTCTTGCATGTAGGCCTCATCAGCGGCCTCGGCCTCGAGGCACTCCCACGCCTCGCGGTCCTTCCGCGCCATAGCCGAGCTCACCACCCCTGGCTCCGGCGGAACGAGGTGGACCAGGCATGTGTCGAAGGGGAAATTGAGCCTAGCCACTGCGCAGTGGTAGCGGACCTGCCAGCGGTTGTACTCCATGGCCGCGAGCTCGGCCATGTGGAAGCTACTGAGCCACCGATGGGTGTGGGTCTCTCAATATGTAATCTCGGTGACCCATGTCCCCCACCGCCACTGCCGGACCCCGAGGTACGACTTCGTTGGCTGCCGGGTCCAAGGGAGGACGGGGAAGTCCTCGAACCGGCGTAGGGGCGTGGCGGTGGGCCGATCGGGGGACCGGCGATGGCAGATGGGGCCCACAGAGGACGACGGGGACACCTCGGCGACCACCTCGCCGGCGTCGGGCGAAAAGGCCGTGATAAACCTCTTTTTGGACATTGGCTCCTCGAGCTCCCCGGCACACAAGCAGAGGTTCGGGATGGAAGCGCCGGCAATGGCGGCGACCTACCAACGGTTCCGAGGGTTGTGTGTGTCTGCGTGAGCAGATGTTTTGGGGTTTGTGTGGAGGGGGGCAAGGTTCTGTTTGAGGAAATACTGCGGCAACTGAAAATTTTACTAGGCGGGAGTAACAAGGCGGGGCTACTGAAAATTTGGATCAAGGGCGAGGAGATATTTTTGAAATTGCGATGGATGCAGAGGCGGGAGTAAAATGCCAGGGCTACTGAAAATTTGAATCAAGGGACTGAAGCAGAGCGGGAGTAACAGACATCGCACACGGTCCGCACATACTAATCGTGTGCTATCAAACATTAAAACCTCCCAGGTGGTAGATATTTTCAAGATTGCAAGGCATGCAGAGGCGGGAGTTTTTGGGGCATGAGCTAGTGTGCTTGACACGCCGGCTGTGGACTGTAGTCGACACACCCTCTCGCATACTATACACCGACGGTGCTCCAAGATATTTTGTACTACATCTCACACGGTTTGTGATAATAAATTGTGTGGGATCTACTTGATTTGAATTACAAAATGGGGTCATAGCGGCAATGGTCGTTGTTTGAATTGCTAGACCATTTATCTGCAGTGAACATGCAAATATATGTGTGTCGTAAAAGAATTTGAATTATTCAGGGTTCGTTTGGACATTTTATACATTAAACTGGTTTTCTAGCCATTTCACGTGCACAATTCAAAATTAAACTACATGCACATGCCCCGGTGCAAACAAATTGGTTGAAAAATCAAATCTGTGTCCTTCAGTGCATGCTTAGGTCCCATGCAATAAATGGGAATGAATTTTTTGAGTTTCCTTTGGCCTTTTTATACATTAACTTGATTTTCTAAGCATTTTATGTGCATAATTCAAATTTGAACTAAAAGCACATGCTCCAATGCACCAAAGTTGGTTGAAAAATCACATGTCTGTCCTTGGGTGAATTTATAGGTCCCATGCAAGAGATGGGAATGAAATTCAAACACCAGGGCACTGTTGATTGCCGGCAAAACGTTGAGATGCCTGGGTTTTAAATTCTAGTAAATCCAAAACTCATCTGAAATTCATGAAACTTGGCATGCTATCATGTGAAGGAAATATGCCCTAGAGGCAATAATAAAGTTGTTATTTTATATCCTTATATCATGATAAATGTTTATTATTCATGCTAGAATTGTATTAACCGGAAACTTGGTACATGTGTGAATACATAGAGAAAACAGAGTGTCCCTAGTATGCCTCTACTAGACTAGCTCATTGATCAAAGATGGTTATGTTTCCTAACCATAGACATGAGTTGTCATTTGATCAACGGGATCACATCATTAGGAGAATGATGTGATGGACAAGACCCATCCGTTAGCTTAGCAACTTGATTGTTTAGTTTTACTGCTATTGCTTTCTTCATGACTTATACATGTTCCTATGACTATGAGATTATGCAACTCTCAAATATCGGAGGAACACCTTGTGTGCTATCAAACATCACAACATAACTGGGTGATTACAAAGATGCTCTACAGGAGTCTCCGAAGGTGTTTGTGGTGTTGGCATAGATCGAGAATAAGATTTGTCACTCCGAGTGTCGGAGAGGTATCTCTGGGCCCTCTCGGTAATACACATCATAATAAGCCTTGCAAGCAAACGACTAATGAGTTAGTCATGAGATGTTATATTGTGGAACGAGTAAAGAGACTTGCCGATGATGAGATTGAACTAGGTATGATGATACTGACGATTGAATCTCGGGCAAGTAACATACCGATGACAAAGGGAACAACGTATGTTGTTATGCGGTTTGACCGATAAAGATCTTCGTAGAATATGTAGGAACCAATATGAGGATCCAGGTTCATCTATTGGTTATTGACCGGAGATGAGTCTCAGTCATGTCTACATAGTTCTCGAACCCGTAGGGTCCGCATGATTAACGTTCGATGACGATCGGTATTATGAGTTTATGTGTTTTGATGTACCGAAGGTAGTTAGGAGTCCCAGATGTGATCACAGACATGACGAGAGTCTCGGAATGTCTGAGACATAAAGATTCATATATTGAAAGGCTATATTCGGACACCGTATGAGTTCCGGGGGTTATGGATAAATACCGGAGTACCGGGAGGTTATCGGAACCTCCTGGGGGGTTATTGGGCCTCATGGGCCCAAGTAGAGGAAGAGGAGGCGCGGCCAGCTAGGGGCGCGCGGCCCCCCTAGCCCAAACTGAATTGGACTAGGGGCAGGTCCCCCTTTCCTTCTTCTTCTCCTCCCCTTCCTTCCACCTCTCCTACTAGGAATAGGAAAGGGGGAATCCTACTTGGAGTAGGATTGCCCCCCTTAGGGCGCGCCTCTCCTCCTTGGCCGCATCCTCCTCCCCTCCCTCTTTTATATACGTGGGGAGGGGCACCCCATAAACACAGAAGTTGATTTTAGCCGTGTGCGGTGCCCCCTCCACAGATACACACCTCGGTCATATCGTTGCAGAGCTTAGGCGAAGCCCTGCCCCGGTAACTTCATCATCACCATCACCACGCCGTCATGCTGACGAAACTCTCCCGTGACGCTCAACTGGATCAAGAGCTCGTGGGACGTCATCGCGCTGAACGTGTGCTGAACGCGGAGGTGCCGTACGTTCGATGTTTGGAACGGTTGGATCGCGAAGACGTTCGACTACATCAACCGCGTCACTAGACGCTTCCGCTTTCGGTCTACGAGGGTACATAGACACACTCTCCTCGCTCGTGTTATGCTTCTCCTAGATAGATATTGCGTGATCGTAGGATTTTTTTGAAATACTACGTTCCCTAATAGTGGCATCAAGAGCCAGGTCTATGCGTAGATGATATGTACGAGTAGAACACAATGAGTTGTGGGCGATAATAGTCATACTGCTTACCAACATGTCATACTTTGATTCGTTGGTATTGTGAGATGAAGCGGCCTGGACCTACATTACGCATACGCTTACGCGAGACTGGTTTCACTGTTACGAGCACTCGTTGCTTAAAGGTGACCGGCGGGTGTCTGTCTCTCTCACTTTAGTTGCATCGAGTGTGGCTACGCCCGGTCCTTGTGAAGCTGAAAACAACACACTTGACGAAAAATCGTTGTGGTTTTGTATGCGTTGGTAAGAACGGTTCTTGCTAAGCCCGTAGCAGCCACGTAAAACTTGCAACAACAAAGTAGAGGACGTCCAACTTGTTTTTGCAGGGCATGTTGTGATGTGGTATGGTCAAGGCCTGATGAGTTATACGTTATTGTATGAGATGATCATGTTTTGTAAATTATCAGCAACCGGCTGGAGCCTTATGGTTGTCTCTTTATTATATGAATTGTGATGGCCATGTAATTACTTTACTTTATCACTATGAGTTAGCGATAGTAGTAGTAGCAATAGTTTGCGAGACGACCACAACACTACGATGAAGATCATGGTCACTGTCAAAAAAAAAAGATCATGGTGTGTAGCCGGTGACGATGGAGATCATGACGATGCTTTGGAGATGGAGATCAAAAGCACAAGATGATGATGGCCATATCATGTCACATATTTTGATTGCATGTGATGTTTATCTTATTATGCTTCTTATTTTGCTTAGTACAGCGGTAGCATTATAAGATGATCCCTTACAAAATTTCAAGGTACAAGTATTCTCGCTGAGTATGCACCGTTGCGAATGTTCATCGTGTCGAGACACCATGTGATGATCGGGTGTGATAAGCTCTAAGTTCAAATACAACTGATGTAAGACAGTTTTGCACATGTAGAATACTTGGGTTAAACTTGATGAGCCTAGCATGTACACACATGGCCTCGGAACACTAGAGACCGAAAGGTCGAGCGTGAATCATATAGTAGATATGATCAACATAAGATGTTCACCATTGAAAACTACTCCATCTCACGTGATGATCAGACATGATTTAGTTGATTTGGATCACGTGATCATTTAGATGACCAGAGGGGTGTCTATCTAAGTGGGAGTTCTTTAGTAATATGATTAATTGAACTTTAATTTATCATGAACTTAGTCCTGATAGTTTTTGCATATCTATGTTGTTTTAGATCAATGGCCTATGCTACCGTTCCATTGAATTTTAATGCATTCATAGAGAAAGCTAAGTTGAAAGATGATGGTAGCAATTACATGGACTGGGTCCGTAACTTGAGGATTATCCTCATTGCTACACAGAAGAATTATGTCCTGGAAGCACCGCTGGGTGACAGGCCTACTGTAGGAGCATCTTCGGACGTTATGAACGTCTCGCAAGCTCGTTCTAATGACTACGCGATAGTTCAGTGTGCCATGCTTTACGGCTTAGAATCGGGACTTCAATGATGTTTTGAATATCATGGAGCATATGAGATGTTCCAAGAGTTGAAGTTAATATTTCAAGCAAATGCCCGAATTGAGAGATATGAGGTCTCCAATAAGTTCTATAGCTGCAAGATGGAGGAGAATGGTTCTATCAGTGTACACTTGCTCAAAATGTCTGGGTACTACAATCATATGACTCAACTTGGTTGCAAAGTTGACGAAGATAGTGTTATTAATAGAGTTCTTCAATCACTGCCACCAAGCTATAAAGCCTTCGTGATGAACTATAATATGCAAGGGATCCAGAAGACAATTCCGAAGCTCTTCGCTATGCTCAAAGCTGCGGAGGTAGAACTCAAAAAGGAGCATCAAGTGTTGATGGTTAACAAGACCACTAGTTTCAAGAAAAAGGGCAAGGGAAAGAAGGGGAACTTCAAGAAGAATAGCAAGACAGTTGCTACTCCCGCGAAGAAACCCAAGTCTGGAGCCAAGCTTGAAACCGAGTGCCTCTACTGCAAATGGACTGGACACTTGAAGCGGAACTGCCCCAAGTATTCGGCCGATAAGAAGGATGGCAAATTGAACAAAGGTATATTTGATATACATGTTATTGATGTGTACCTTACTAATACTCGTAGTAGCACCTGGGTATTTGATACTGATTCGGTTGCTAATAGTTTTAACTCGAAACAGGGGCTACGGAATAAACGAGGATTAGCTAAGGACGAGGTGACGATGCGCGTGGGGAATGGTTCCAAAGTCGTTGTGATCGTCGTCGGCACGCTACCTCTACATCCACCTTCAGGATTAGTTTTAGACCTGAATAATTGTTATTTGGTGCCAGCGTTAAGCATGAACATTATATCTGGATCTTGTTTGTTGCGAGACGGTTATTCATTTAAATCAGAGAATAATGGTTGTTCTATTTTTATGAGTAATATCTTTTATGGTCATGCACCCTTGAAGAGTGGTCTATTTTTGTTAGATCTCAATCGTAGTGATACACATATCCATAATATTGAAGCCAAAAGATGCAAGGTGATAACTATAGTACAACTTATTTGTGGCACTGCCGTTTAGGTCATATTGGTGTAAAGCACATGAAGAAACTCCATGTAGATGGACTTTTGGAATTGCTTGATTATGAATCACTTGGTGCTTGCGAACAATGCCTCATGGGCAAGATGACTAAAACTCCGTTCTCCGGAACAATGGAGCAAGCAACTGATTTGGTGGAAATCATACATACTAATGTATGTGGACCGATGAGTGTTGAGGCTCGCGGCGGGTATCGTTATTTTCTTACCTTCACTGATGATTTGAGCAGATATGGGTATATCTACTTGATGAAGCACAAGTCTGACACATTTGAAAAGTTCAAAGAATTTCAGAGTGAAGTAGAGAATCATCGTAACAAGAAAATAAAGTTTCTACGATCTGGTCGTGGAGGCGAATATTTGAGTTACGAGTTTGGTCTTCATTTGAAATAATGTGGAATAGTTTCACACCTCACGCCACCCGGAACACCACAGCGTAATGGTGTGTCGGAATGTCGTAACCGCACTTTATTAGACATGGTGTGATCTATGATGTCTCTTACCGATTTACCACTATCGTTTTGGGGTTATGCTTTAGAGACAGCTACATTCACGTTAAATAGGGCACCATCTAAATCCGTTGAGACGACGCCATATGAACTATGGTTTGGCAAGAAACCAAAGTTGTCGTTTCTTAAAGTTTGGGGCTGCGATGCTTATGTGAAAAGCTTCAACCTGATAAGCTCGAACCCAAGTCGGAGAAATGTGACTTCATAGGATACCCAAAGGAAACTGTTGGGTACACCTTCTATCACAGATCCGAAGGCAAGATATTCGTTGCTAAGAATGGATCCTTTCTAGAGAAGGAGTTTCTCTCGAAAGAAGTGAGTGGGAGGAAAGTGGAACTTGATGAGGTAATTGTACCTTCTCCCGAATTGGAAACTAGTACGTCACAGAAACTAGTTCCAGTGATTCCTACACAAATCACCGAGGAAGCTAATGATGATGATCATGAAACTTTGGATCAAGTTACTACTAAACCTCGTAGGTCAACCAGAGTACGTTCCGCACCAGAGTGGTGCGGCAACACGGTTCTGGAAGTCATGTTACTAGACCATGATGAACCTACAAACTATGAGGAAGCGATGATGAGCCCAGATTACACAAAATGGCTTGAGGCCATGAAATCTAATATGGGATCCATGTATGAGAACAAAGTGTGGACTTTGGTTGACTTGCCCGATGATCGGCAAGCCATTGAAAATAAATGGATCTTCAAGAGGAAGACCGACGCCGATGATATATCTCCAATGTATCTATAATTTTTAATTGTTCCATGCTATTATATTATCCATATTGAATGTTTTATATGCATTAATATGCTCTTTTATTTGATTTTTGGGGCTAACCTATTAACCTAGAGCCCTGTGCGAGTTTCTATTTTTTTCCTTGTTTTTGAGTTTTACAGAAAAGGAATACCAAACGGAGTCCAATTGACGTGCCAATTTTTGATGATTTTTTATGGACCAAAAGAAGCCCTCGGAGTAAAAGAGTTGGGCCAGAAGAGTCCCGGGCTGCCCACGAGGGTGGGGGCCACACCCACCCCCCTGGGCGCGCCCCCCCTATCTCGTGGATAGCCCGGAGACCCCCTGACTTGTGCCCTACGCCAAAAAATCCTATAAATACCCAAACCTCCAGAAAATAACCTAGATCGGGTGTTCCACCACCGCAAACATATGTACCCACCAAAAATAAATCTAGACCCATTCCGGCATCCTGCCGGAGGGGGGAATCCCTCTCCGATGACCATCTTCATCATCCCGACGCTCTCCATGACGAGGGGGGAGTAGTTCACCCTCGAGGCTGAGGGTATGTACCACTAGCTATGTGTTTGATCTCTCTCTCTCTCTCTCTCTCTCTCTCTCTCTCGCTCTCGTGTTCTTGAGATGACACGATCTTGATGTATCGCGAGCTTTGCTATTATAGATGGATCTTATGATGTTTCTCCCCCTCTACTTTCTTGTAATGGATTGAGTTTTCCCTTTGAAGTTATCTTATCGGATTGAATCTTTAAGGATTTGAGAACACTTGATGTATGTCTTGTGTGAGATACCCGTGGTGACAATGGGGTATTTTATTGATTCACTTGATGTATGTTTTGGTGATCAACTTGAGGGTGCCGTGACCTTGGGAATCTATGCATAGGGGTTGGCACACGTTTTCATCTTGACTCTCCAGTAGAAACTTTGGGGCACTCTTTGAAGTTCTTTGTGTTGGTTGAATAGATGAATCTGAGATTGTGTGATGCATATCATATAATCATGCCCACGGATACTTGAGGTGACAATGGAGTATCTAGGTGACATTAGGGTTTTGGTTGATGTGTGTCTTAAGGTGTTATTCTAGTATGAACTCTAGGATAGATCGAACGGAAAGAATAGCTTCATGTTATTTTACTAAGGACTCTTGAATAGATCGATCAGAAAGAATAACTTTGAGGTGGTTTCGTACCCTGCAATAATCTCTTCGTTTGTTCTCCACTATTAGTGACTTTGGAGTGACTCTTTGTTGCATGTTGAGGGATTGTTATATGATCCAATTATGTTATTATTGTTGTGAGAACTTGCACTAGTGAAAGTATGAACCCTAGGCCTTGTTTCCTAGCATTGTAATACCGTTTATGCTCACTTTTAATTAGTTACCTTGTTGTTTTTATATTTTCTTATTACAAAAACTTATATCTACTATCCAAATTGCACGTGTATCACCATCTCTTCGCCGAACTAGTGCACCTGTACAATTTACCATTGTATTGGGTGTGTTGGGGACACAAGTGACTCTTTGTTATTTAGTTGCAGGGTTGTTTAAGAGATACCATCTTCATCCTACGTCTCCCACGGATTGATAAACCTTAGGTCATCCACTTGAGGGAAATTTGTTACTGTCCTACAAAGCTCTGCACTTGGAAGCCCAACAATGTCTACAAGAATAAAGTTGCATAGTAGACATGAAGCTAATTTCTGGCGCCGTTGCCGAGGAGGTGAGTGCTTGAAGGTATATCTTTGGATCTTGCAATCGAATCTTTTAGTTTCTTGTTTTATCACTAGTTAAGAAAAATACAAAAAATGGAATGAAGGTTGCCTCATATGCTTCATATTTTTAATGTCTTTCGTGAAAATGTTGGAAAGGAAAATTGTGCACAAGTGTTAGAAGAAGAATGCATTAAAATTTTGGGTACTAAATCTTTGAATGATGAGCATGATTGCAATGTTTTAGTACGAACTCCTTGAATATCCATAGTACTAACGATGATTGCACTAGTCATGATGAAAATGTCTCTTATAAGCATGTCAACTTTTGTGGAGTGCATATAGTTTGCAAGTACACACCAAATAGGGAAGATAGATTTTGCAAGAGGCATAAGTATTTAGAAACATAAATGGTTGCAAGAAAGGCTAGATATTTGTGCTGAAAAATTAAATTTTCTTAGCCATCCTTGTGAACTTTGCAATGAACTTGATCATTTAAATATCCAATGCAAATTGTTTCATGATCGAATCGTGTCTAAAAATTGTGATGACTTGATTTCCCTTGCACATCATAATGAACTGAGTTTGCTTTTGGTTATGAAGAAATGAAACGTATAACTAAGAATATTCCAGAATTTGCCCTTGAGAGAGTTCTTGATTTTGATTTAGAAGAAATTTATGTATTGTGCGGTGAATTGCATTGGAAATCCTTATATTGCTAATTACATAAAGACAAGAAAACACATAGAAGATGAAGAGAATACCAATCAAAGGGAAGATACTTCCTAGTATCCTCTTGTTATTTCTTATGATGAATCGGGTAACGAGGAGGAGCCTTCTATTCAACCAATCTCATTAATAAGGAGCTCCAAAAAGAGGATTAAACCCACATATAATGTGAAGAAGAAAAATAAAAGACGGAGAAACAAAGGTAAAAAGGTATCCCTTCCAAATGATGTTGCTCCTATTACTCATTGGGATGATGATAATTATTATACTATCGGTGCTATCCATACTATTAATGATGAGAGTGATGATGCTTATGATATGAAAAGGCCCAAGATTGGGGATGCTATGTTTGATGAGAATGACATGTTTGAGAATTTAGTTGCTGCAATTAATGTTTGTCCCAAGTTTGGGGATGCTACGTTTGATGAAGATGATATTTTTAGCCTCCCAAGTTTTGATATGAAAATTTATTATGATAATAGCATGCCTCCTATTTATGATTATTAATGATGAAAGTGGATTTGGAGAGGTCATGACTTTATTTAGTAATGATTCTACTATCTTGGAAAAGATTTCAATTGATTATGATGAGGACCAAGTTGCTTCTTATGATGATTATTGTGATGATACTTATGTTATAAAAAGTAGTGATGATTATATTTACAAAATTTGTCATGATTATGATTACCCCTTTTCTGAAAATTACTCTTTTAATGTGGAAAAAATTTATAGTATTCGTGTTTCTTATGATACTCCCACTATTCCGAATGAGAAGAATTTTGCTTATGTGGAGAGTAGTAAAATTTCTATGTTTGTAGATCATGAAAATAATGCCATATGTGATGGTTATATTGTTGAATTCATTCATGATGCTACTGAAAATTATTATGAGAGAGGATCATATGCTTGTAGGAATTGCAATAATATCAAGTTTCCTCTCTACGTGCTTAAAGTTTTGAAGTTATGCTTGTTTTGCCTTCCTATACTAGTTGATTATTGTTCCCATAAGTTGTTTGCTCACAAAATCCCTATGCATAGGAAGTGGGTTAGACTTAAATGTGCTAGTCATATTCTTCATGATGCTCTCTTTATGTTTCAATTCTTATCTTTTATGCGAGCATCATTGAAATCATCGTGCCTAGCTAGGGGCGTTAAACGATATCGCTTGTTGGGAGGCAACCCAATTTTCTTTTCTTTGCTTTTACTTCTTTTTAGTAATAAATAATGCATCTAGTTTCTGTTTAAATGTGGTTTTGTGTTTAATTAGTGTTTGTGCCAAGTAGAACCTTTGGGAAGACTTGGGTGAAGTCTTTGCGATCATGCTATAAAAAACAGAAACTTTTGCACTCACGAGATTAGCTGCCATTTTTTTACCGGAGAGTGTTTTTAAGTTGATTCTTTTTGTAGATGATTAATAGATAAATTCCTCACGTCCACCAATTTATTTTAGAATTTTTAGAGTTATAGAAGTATTCGAAAGTTACAGATTGCTACAGACTGTTCTGTTTTTGACAGATTCTGTTTTCTATGTGTTGTTTGCTTATTTTGATGAATCTATGAGTAGTATCGGAGGGTATGAACCATAGAGAAGTTGGAATAAAGTAGATATTATACCAATATGAATTTAGAATGAGTTCACAACAGTACCTAAGTGGTGGTTTGATTTTCTTATACTAACGGAGCTTACTAGTTTTCTGTTGAGTTTTGTGTTGTGAAGTTTTCAAGTTTTGGGTAAAGATTCGATGGACTATGGAATAAGGAGTGGCAAGAGCCTAAGCCTGGGGATGCCCAAGTCACCCCAAGGTAATATTTGAGGACAACCAACATCCTACGCTTGGGGATGCCCTGGGAAGACATCCCCTCTTTCGTCTTCGTCTATCGGTAACTTTACTTAAGGCTATATTTTTATTCACCACATGATATGTGTTTTGCTTGGAGTGTCATTTTGTTTTATTTTGTTTTGCTTGATGTTTGAATAATATCCCAATATCTGAAATTCTTAAATGTTAGAGAATCTTCACATAGTTACATAATTATTCAACTAATCATTGATCTTCACTTATATCTTTCGGAGTAGTTTGTCGTTTGCTCTAGTGCTTCACTTATATCTTTTTAGAGCACGACGGTGGTTTTATTTTGAAGAAATAGATGAACTCTCATGCTTCACTTATATTATTTTGAGAGTCTTAAACAACATGGTAATTTGCTTTGGTTTTGAATTTAGTCCTAATATGATGGGCATCCAAGAGGTATATAATAAAAACTTTCATATAAAGTGCATTGAATACTATGAGAAGTTTGATACTTGATGATCGTTTTGAGATATGAGGATGCTGATATTAGAGTCATGCTAGTAGAGTAATTGTGAATTTGAAAAATACTTGTGTTGAGGTTTGCAAGTCCCGTAGCATGCACGTATGGTAACCGTTGTGTGACAAATTTGAATCATGAGGTATTTCTTTGATTGTCATCCTTTGTGTGGAGGTCGGGATCGCGCGATGGTTAACTCCTACCAACCCTTCACCCAGGAGCATGCGTGTAGTACTTTGTTTTGATGACTTGTATATTTTTGCAATAAGTATGTGAGTTCTCTATGACTAATGTTGATTCCATGGATTATACGCACCTTCCGCCATTGCTAGCCTCTCTTGTACCGCGCAACTTTCGCCTGTACTTGTCGGTGTACTACAGTAGGGGTACCCTAGTATCCCGAACTTGTGCACGGGCAGTCGCAGCATCCCGCGGCAAGGCTTGCTGGGTGACCGCCAAGGTCCTCCGTAGTTCCTTTGGAGCCACTCAAGAACAAAGTATTCAAGCCAAGGAGACAAGACTCGGGCAAGAGGAGCTTGCCGGGAAGGCCACTCAAGGCACAAGACCCCGGCGAGAGGAGCTTTGCCGGGAAGGCCAACCAAGGCATCTCAAGGAACTTGCCGCGACGCGCCACGCGTCCCGGCAAGGCCCGGTGAGCGGCAAGCTCCCGGACGCAACAAGACAACTACCGAGGCAAGGTGCTTGCCGCGGCAAGCTACCACTCTGTACCCACGCTCTAGCGCATCCACCAACGTGTCGCTCTGGGACCCTTCCAGGCGTACGTGGCGGGAGGCTGTGGAGCCAGCGGTACGCGGTGGCAAGCGGCGCTGACAAGATTGCCGTCGTGGCGAGCGGTGGCGTCCCTAACGGTCCCTTCTTGCACTGTTTGGGCGACGCAGACGGGCATTTAATTCCCTTGTCCCCTGCCGTCAGGGTTAGGTATGATACACTGTATCAGGTAGTTGTACCAACCACAACACCTTTCCATTTTTACCCTTGTCTACGTTGCCACCTGTTGGTGACCCCTTGAGCATATAAAAGGAGGCCCATGCGCAACGTAGAAGGGGGTTCGGACAGAGAGGAACACTCACACTCGGTCTCGCTAGCTGCTGGTGTGTACTGTAGCACCCAGTGCTCCCGAGCAAGAACTCAATACAAACCACAAAGCAGGAGTAGGGTTTTACGCATCCGTGCGGCCCGAACCTGGGTAAACTACTCGTGTGCTTCGCCTCGATCTGCTCTTCGTGCGATCTCCGCCCTCCGCCAAACCGAAAGGGGCTCGGTTCGCCAGTCCCATAGGTGCTCGTGGATCAGTTTCGGGTACTAGAGTAGGGGTACCCTAGTATCCCGAACTTGTGCACGGGCAGTCGCAGCATCCCGCGGCAAGGCTTGCTGGGTGACCGCCAAGGTCCTCCGTAGTTCCTTTGGAGCCATTCAAGAACAAAGTATTCAAGCCAAGGAGACAAGACCCCGGTAAGAGGAGCTTGCCGGGAAGGCCACTCAAGGCACAAGACCCCGGCGAGAGGAGCTTTGCCGGGAAGGCCAACCAAGGCATCTCAAGGAACTTGCCGCGACGCGCCACACGTCCCGGCAAGGCCCGATGAGCGGCAAGCTCCCGGACGCAACAAGACAAGGACCGCGGCAAGGCGCTTGCCATGGCAAGCTACCACTCTGTACCCACGCTCCAGCGCATCCACCAACGTGTCGCTCTGGGACCCTTCCAGGCGTACGTGGCGGGAGGCTGTGCAGCCAGCGGTACGCGGTGGCAAGCGGCGCTGACAAGATTGCCGTCGTGGCGAGCGGTGGCGTCCCTAACGGTCCCTTCTTGCACTATTTGGGCGACGCAGACGGGCATTTAATGCCCTTGTCCCCTGCCGTCAGGGTTAGGTATGATACACTGTATCAGGTAGTTGTACCAACCGCAACACCTTTCCATTTTTACCCTTGTCTACGTTGCCACCTGTCGGTGACCCCTTGAGCATATAAAAGGAGGCCCATGCGCAACATAGAAGGGGGTTCGGACAGAGAGGAACACTCAGGCTCGGTCTTGCTAGCTGCTGGTGTGTACTGTAGCACCCAGTGCTCCCGAGCAAGAACTCAATACAAACCACAAAGCAGGAGTAGGGTTTTACGCATCCGTGCGGCCCGAACCTGGGTAAACTGCTCGTGTGCTTCGCCTCGATCTGCTCTTCGTGCGATCTCCGCCCTCCGCCGAACCGAAAGGGGCTCGTTCCGCCGGTCGCATAGGTGCTCGTGGATCAGTTTCCCAACATCTTTGGCGCGCTAGGGAGGGGGCGTCGAGGTTGTGTGAACCTGATCCGGCGCCCACACGAGCTAGATCTTCATCATCTTCATCGACATGCCGCCGAAGAAGAAGGCTTCGGAGGCGGCTGCTCCGTCCGCGTCGATCCCACCACCGCCGGAGCAAACGGTTGGTGGGGTAGACGCCGGCAGAAGAACGGGCGTTGGCGAGGGAGCTCATGGTGCTGCCAGGTCCAAGGACAAGGCTGCGCTGCCCATCGGCGGCGCAGCCGGCTCCCACAACGACCGGGCGCACTCCAAGACCTCGGCGTCCGTACATGCACCGCACCCATCTCAGGAGGCACGGGATCGACAGCGTCATGGTACTCACTGTACCATACCTTTGCTGGACCAAGATCGAGCTGGTGGATCTCGGAGTGCTCAAGACTAGCATGTACGCCAACATGCTGGCACGAGCGAGGCACGGTCGCTTGGACGGGATACTGCTCCTTCTAACATAGTTAGAAGTCCGAGCATATCCCGCTCCTCACACCATTCGCAACCGCCACCCGCCACTTCAGCAGAAGCTTTGGCGCGAGCTCAACTGCTCCTGGACTACCCTCCAACGGCGGACAAGATCGACGAATGGAGGGCCACCATTCAGAGTCTCATCGGCTTCGCCAACGGCGACACTCCACGGCAGCCGAGTACATCGCAGCCGCGGCAAGCCAGCCAGGCACGAGCTGGAGGCGACAAGACCGATGGGGGTGCAACCACCATGCACTCTTCGCCCCGAAGGCCAAGATCGCCGACTCGTCGGATCCACCTCGACAGCGACTCCACCACGTCATCAGATCCGCGAGCTCGTCGCGATCAGCGCCAAGTTCTTCACGAACGACAGCAAGAAGACGCTCGTACTCGCATCGAGCGCCGAAGAGAAGCGCGGCGTCAATCAGACCAGCGCGCTGGGCCCTCTACCGACATGCGTGCGCCAGGGGAACCAGGCGACTTGCCGTACGCGGTAGGTTGCCCTGCGTTTACTCGTGAGATGCGGCAAGTCCAGTGGCCCAGCATGAAGAATTTCAAGCCAAATGTACCAGAGAAGTACGACGGCAAGACGCATCCGTTGGAGTTCCTCAGCATCTACACCATCGCGGTGCAAGCTGCCGGGGGACGGGACGACAAGATCCTTGCCAACTACTTCCCGCTGGTGCTCAGGCCAACGTCAGGTCCTGGCTCATGCACTTGCCGGACAACTCCATATCCTCCTGGGCAGACCTATGCAATCAGTTTGTTGGCGCCTTTACAGGCGGCCACAAACCTCATGGCCAAGAGAGTGACCTTCATCTGCTCGCCCAGAAGGAAGGAGAGCCCCTGCGCAAGTACATTCAGAGGTTCAGCCGTGTACAGCACAACATCCCAGATGTCCACCCTGTTGCGGTCATCAGTGCGTTCCATCAGAACATGCGTAACCGCAGGATGCGGGAGGAGATGGCGATGTGCAAGATCAGAGACGTCAGTGAGCTGTATGCCCTGGCCGACAAGTGCGCACATGCTGAGGAAGAGAGGAAACTCCCCGGAGAGAATACAGGAGCAGGAGGATCTGACAGCGAGGATGCTGCCCTGGCAAAGAAAAACTGGCGGCGGAACAATAGGAAGAAGAAAGGCAAAGATGTGCTAGTCGTTGAGCAGTCCGGCAACGAAGGTGGCGCCAAGAAAGCCAAAGTTGGTAGCTCCGGCAAAGAGATTGCCGCGTGCACCAACTGCCAGGCTGTGGCGGTCGCCGACAAGCAGGACGACACCGACAAGCAGTACTGCAAGATCCACTGTACCAAGGGTCATGACCTCCAGAACTGCAAGAGGGTCGAGTAGCTTGTCGAGCAGCATAAGGCTGAGTACGAGCGACGCGACAAGGAGAATGCCCAAGGAGGCGCTGGAGGATCCGGCACGAAGCGCCCGGGCCGGGGAGGACGCCGCGGCAAGGCCAAGCAGCGGCAAGGAGACAGACCTCCCCGCGGCCGCGACAAGGATGAAGATGACGACGACGATGAAGACATGGATGATGTCGAGATCAGTGAGCAGGAGTTCCAGAAAGCCACAGAAGTCTTGTGCGTTGACGGCGGTGCTTCTCTGCATACTTCACACCGCCAACTCAAGCAGTGGGTGCGGGAAGTCAATGCGGCAGAACCACCTGTCGAATCATGCAAGCTTCTGAAATGGTCCAGCACGCCTATCATCTTTGATATTGAGGACCACCCTGATCGCACAACTGCGGTCGGGTGCTTGCCGATGTTGGTTTCACCGACTATCCACAACCTCAAGGTCACTAAGATGCTAGTTGACGGCGGGGCCGGCTTGAACCTGATCTCCTCCGCTGTACTCCAGAAACTCCAGATCCCTGACAGCGAGCTTGAAGAGACCGGTACATTCCAAGGAATCAACCCGGGAAGGAGCAAGACGAAGGGGAAGGTCACGTTGCGGGTGACATTTGGCAGCGAGTTGAACTTCAGGACTGAGAGGGTCACTTTTGACGTTGCCGATTTTCCATTGCCTTACAATGGGATACTCGGCCGTCCAGCACTCGCCAAGTTCATGGCAGCCTCTCACTACGCATACAACATGCTGAAGATGCCAGGCCCGATAAATGTCATCTCTGTCCCTGGCGACAAGAAGGACGCTCTTATCTGTGCCGACAAGATCTACCGGGAAGCAGCAGCCGCAACAGATCGCAAGTCACTTGCCGTTGAAGCTCCCGGGGGGAAGAAGAAGACCAAGTCCGGCAAGAGTTCTGATGCCCACTCCGGCAAGCGCACCTCTTCGGAGTGTTGCGCTACCATCGAGGAGGCACCATCGAGCTCCACCGGCAAGTGTAAGAAGACGATGGCAGCTCTACCAGAGACCAAGAAGGTGTCCGCCAAGGAGGACGGCACTGGTGGTACCTTCACCATCAGTGCCACTCTTGACCCTAAATAGGAAAGCGCGCTCATTGCTTTCCTGCGGGCGAACGTCGACGTGTTTGCGTGGCAACCGTCTGACATCCCCGGTGTTCCCAGGAAAGTAATTGAGCACCATCTTGCCGTCTGTCCTCATGCGCGGCCCGTCAAGCAGAAGGTCAGGAAGCAAGCAGTGGAGCGCCAAGAATTCATCGCAGAAGAGATCGGGAAGTTGGAAGCAGCAGGCCTTGTCAGAGGAGTGCTCCATCCTACGTGGTTGGCCAATCCTGTAGTCGTGCGCAAGGCAATCGGGAAATGGAGGCTTTGTATCGACTTTACCGATGTTAACAAAGCTTGTCCCAAAGACCCATTTCCCTTGCCGCGCATTGACCAGATTGTTGACTCCACGGCCGGATGTGACTTGCTTTCATTTCTTGACGCATACTCAGGGTACCATCAGATCTTCATGGCAGAAGAGGACGAGGAGAAGACCGCATTCATCACTCCATGTGGCACGTACTGTTTCATACGGATGCCTTTCGGTTTAAAGAATGCTGGTTCAACATTTGCAAGAGTAGTCCATGCCGCTTTTGAGCCACGAATACACAGAAATGTGGAAGCCTACATGGATGACATAGTGGTCAAGAGCAAGGACAAGGCAACTCTGATCCAAGATTTAGACGAGACCTTTGCAAATCTGCGCAAGATCAGCCTCAAGCTCAACCCCGAGAAGTGTGTGTTTGGAGTCCCTTCCGGCAAGCTTCTCGGGTTCTTCGTGTCTCAGCGGGGAATTGAAGCCAACCCTGACAAGATCAAGGCCATTGAGCAGATTGAAGCACCAAAGCGCGTCAAGGATGTACGAAGACTTGCCGGTTGCGCGACTGCTCTCAGCAGGTTTATCTTTAAGTCTGCGGAGCGCGCCCTGCCATTTTTCAAAATATTGAAAAAGGCAGGTCCAATTAAATAGACTCCGGAATCGGAGGCTGTGCTGCAAGACTTGAAGAGATACCTGTCCTCCACTCCAACACTTGTCGCACCTAAGCCACAAGAGAAGTTGCTGCTGTATATAGCGGCAACCAATCAAGTGGTTAGTGTTGCGTTAGTAGCGGAGAGGGAGGCAGATGATGAGCCAGCAACCACGGCAGGCGCATCCAGTGACAAGCAGGGGGCTTCCCCGACAAGCTCTGGTCCCGAGAAAGATGGATCTGCGCAGGCGCGCGAGGAGATACAGAAGATAATGGTGCAGCACCCAGTTTACTTTGTCAGTTCCCTTCTACAGGGGGCTAGGTCAAGGTACTCTGGTGTGCAGAAATTGCTTTTCGGCCTTCTCATGGCCTCGAGAAAGCTGCGCCATTACTTCCAAGCACATCAGATCACAGTTGTCACTCGTTTTCCGCTGAAGAGGATACTGCAGAATCCAGAAGCAACAGGCATGATTGTTGAGTGGGCGCTGGAACTATCAAGCTTTGGCCTCAAGTTCGAGAGCACTTCAACTATCCAAAGCAGAGCATTGGCAGAATTCATAGTAGAGTGGACGCCAACACCAGATGAAGAAATTCCAGATACGAGCATCCCCGTCAAGGAAGCGAGCAAAGAGTGGCTGATGTACTTCGATGGTGCCTTCTCACTGCAAGGCGCCGGTGCTGGCGTGCTGCTTGTCGCACCCACCGGAGAGCACCTCAAGTACGTAGTCCAGATGCACTTTCCCAAGGAGCAAGCAACAAACAATACCGTAGAGTATGAAGGTTTGCTTGCCGGTCTTAGGATCGCTGCAGACCTTGGGATCAAGTAGCTCATTATCAGGGGTGACTCACAGCTTGTCGTCCGCCAAGTAAACAAGAGTTATCAGAGTCCGTTGATGGAAGCCTACGTTGATGAAGTGGGAAAGCTAGAAGAGCACTTTGACGGCCTACAGATGGAGCATGTTCCAAGAGCTCAGAACGACATTGCCGATGGCCTGTCGAAGTGCGCCGCACTTAAGTTACCTGTGGAACCAGGGATCTTTGTGCTCAAGCTGACTCAACCGTCTATAACGCCATCAACTGGGCAGAGCAAGAAGAGCAAGTTGATTTTTGGTGACTATTTTCCGGCAGAGCTTCCCGAAGCCGCCGCCAAAAAGGTCCCCAAGATCAACACCAAGAGTGGTGAGGAGCAGTCTGCTCCGGCAAGCCCTAGGGTTTGTTCCGTTGAAGTAGAGGCTCCCGACAAGTTTTGCTCCGGCAAGCTTGCCGGGGAACGTCAAGCTCCGGCTGAGCCGCAGGTTCTCGCCGTAGAAGCGGATGTTCCCGCAGCAGCAGATGTGCCTTTAGTCCTTGTTGTCGAGCCACAAGCTCCAGCATGGGCACAACAGATTGTCCGTTTCCTTCAGACAGGAGAACTTCCCGAAGAGCAAGAAGAAGCGGAAAGAGTAGCCCGGCAGTCAAGTATGTACCAGTTTGTCGACAACACACTGTACAGAAGAAGACTCAACGATTTGAAATTGAAGTGTATTCACCAGGAAGACGGACAAAAGCTGTTGGCAGAGATACATGGAGGCATATGTGGTCACCACATTGGCGCAAGAGCGCTTGCCGGCAAAGCATTCCGGCAAGGTTTCTTTTGGCCGACAGCCCTCCAGGATGCAACTGCACAAGTAACCAAGTGTGAAGCGTGCCAGTTCCATTCCAAGCAGATACACCAGCCAGCTCAAGCTCTTCAGACGATCCCTTTATCCTGGCCATTTTCGGTCTGGGGGCTCGACATCCTCGGCCCCTTTCCCCGCGCAGTCGGGGGCTTTGAGTACTTGTACGTTGCAATCGACAAGTTCACAAAGTGGCCGGAAGTGGAAGCAGTGAGGAAGGTGACAGCATAGTCAGCAGTCAAGTTCCTCAGGTCGATTGTTTGCCGCTTCGGGGTCCCTAACAGGATCATCACCGACAACGGTACGCAATTCACGAGCCGCACCTTCATGCAGTACGTCCAAGATCTTGGCGCCAAGGTCTGCTTCGCTTCTGTTCTCACCCGAGAAGCAACGGTCAAGCGGAGAGGGCAAATGCTGAAGTGCTGCGTGGGCTCAAGACCAGGACTTTCGACAGGCTGCACAAGTGCGGAAGAAACTAGATTGAGGAGCTGCCGGTGGTTCTTTGGTCGATCAGGACGACGCCAAATCAAGCCACTGGCCAGACACCTTTCGCTCTAATCTATGGAGCAGAGGAAGTTCTCCCCACGGAACTCGTATACGGGTCACTTCGAGTGCTCGCTTATGATGAGCTTGAGCAAGAGCAGCTGCGACAAGATGACGCGCTGCTCCTTGAGGAAGACCGTCTTCAGGCTGCTGTACGAGCTGCTCGCTACCAGCAAGCTTTGCGCCGCTACCATAGCCGCAAAGTTAATGCCAGAAGTCTCGAGGAAGGCGACCTTGTTCTTCGGTGTGTTCAGTCCGCCAAGAATTCCAACAAGTTGACGCCGAAGTGGGAAGGCCCTTACCGGGTGAAACGAGTCACTAGGCCTGGTGTTGTCCGCCTTGAGACCGAAGATGGCATTCCGGTGAGCAACTCCTGGAACATTGAGCATCTTCGTAAGTTTTACCCGTAAGGAGCGGTTGCCGGGACCCTGTTCTGGCAACCACCTTTTGTACAAGTCTTGCCGCTGTCGCATGTAATCCTTTGTACAAAGCCAGGCGCAGACCCTGTGCATAAGTAAAGCTCATGTGCTCCGCACATCTTGTCAATTTCATGCTTTATATTTTTTGCATGTGTTATCTGACACTTTGTGCAGCACCTACCCCCGGTAAGCAATAACGAGCCGTAAGGCTCCATATCTTTATTTTCTCTTCTTTCTTTTTCTCAAGGAAAGAAAGGTTCCCTCGCCCACAAGTTTCCCGGGGGGGGGGGAGGAGAAGATAATGGTATGGACCAGGCGTCGTTCAAGAAAGTTTCGCCTTGCCGGGAAGCAAACAACAGAAAAGCTAAGTTGCCAAAGTTTGAGCAATCAGATTTTTAAAATTTTTAAGTTATCTTCCTTGAACGACCGTGCTTTGTATGGAAAACCTGTGCACGGAGGAACCAACTCGTAGCTAGTTGCGCCCTTACTTTGTTTCGAGCCCGCTCAACAACTTAAGTAAGCTGCGACTAGTTGCGACAAGGTTTCTTGTCGGTAACGGCACCGCCAGCAGGCTGCTGACGTCCCGCACTCAACGCTCGCTGCTAAAGGTGCCTGCGCCGGCAAGTTCCCTAAAAGCGTAGAGCAAAAACATACAAAGGAAGGAATCAAGTAAAGTAAATAACATTGCAATCACTATCCAAAATAGAGTTATATTACAAGGTAGCTTGTCGCAGCTCTAACAGATTGTTCTCATGACATGACCAGCAGCGACAAGAAAAGAAGAAAACGGGCGGCCTAGTCTACGCGATCGCCCTCAATCCTGTTGATGCCGCTCACCTTGTCCACAATGGGTGCGACAAGGGTCTTGAGCGCTTCCAGATCAGCATCCGGCGGCAAGGTCTTGAGGACGTTGGTGAGGTTGAGGCCCGGGTTGCGGAAGGCCACCTTCACCAACACCATTTGAAGAGCTCCCGCGCAGATCTTGCGCGACTCGTCGGCCAGCCGCTTTGGAGTCGTCTCCTGGAGTCGCTGGAGGGCCATCGCCACGCCTTTGAATAACAAGGTGAGCTTAGCGCTGGGTTGGAGGTTCTCGTCGGAGGGATACCCGAGATCCTCCATCCCCAGCTGCGCCAGCTCCCTGTCAATGTCTGTGGCAGCATTCATGAGACCCTCCGTCCAGTGCTCCACAGTCTCCCTAAAAGTGTTCTGGGCGGCAGCAGCACTCGCCAGCAGCGCCTCATCGGCCTTGATCTTCTTCTTCAAGGCCACCTCCTGCTCCCTGGCGCCGTCCAGCGTCTTGGTCAAAGTAGTCAACTTCAACTCAAGATCTGCGTTGGAGTCCTTGGCGGCGACAAGTTCCTTGCCCTTCTCGGCGAGGCGAACCTGCAGCTCTAAGTTGCTGTGGGCGTCCTTCTCCCGCTCACACTTGAGCGCGGCAAGCTCCTCACCGCTCGCCTTGAGATCGGCCTCCAGCCGCGCCACCTTCGTCTCCAGCTCCTTCTTGGCAGCCTCGGCGGCTGCGGCAGCATCCTCTGCTTGCTTGAGGGCTCCGCCGAATGATTGCTCGCGCGCGGCAAGCTCCTCCTCGTGGCTGTCGAGGTTGACCTTCCGCTGCGCCAGCTCGCCCTCCTGCGCAGACAGCTTCTCAGCGGCAAGCCGCTGTTGCTCTTCAACTTCAGCCTTCTCGAGGAAGAAGGCCTTCTGCTCCTCGGCGAGTTGCTCCCGCTCCTCTGCCAGGGATCGGAGAACTTCCTGGTTGAGACCCCGGAGCTCCTCCGCGCGCTTCTCGATGTCCGCTCCCGCCTTCGCGACAAGCGCCTCGCGGGATTCCAGCTTGGCTTGCCGGGCGCGGTAGAGCGACAACAGTTTCCGCAGCAGCCGCTCCTCCTCAGGCTCGCCGCTGCTGCTGCTCGGCGCATCAACTAGCGTCAGCCCAGCGGAGGCGAGCACCTCTCCATCAAAGCTCTCTCCTTCGACCGGCGCCCTGGAGAGTGACGCCTAGGGGAGGTTGATGAAGATGCCATCGCCGGCCTTCAAGTAGACGCCTGGTTGGGGCTCTTCGGAGCCTGACGCTGCGGCAGCGGCGGAAGGGTCGGCGGTCGGCGTAGCGCCTTGCGCTCCTGTGGCCTCAGGGCCGTCAGTGCAATCGCCAGACCCCTCGCCAGCTGCTGCGGCGGCAGCTTTGGCGGCCTCTTCGCCGGCGGGGTCGTCAGCGCCGGCTACTTCTTCGGTGGCAGCGGTGTCGTCGGCCGCAACCTCGGTCTCCATCGGCTCCGCAGCAGATGGATCTGACGGCCGGAAAAGGGAGAAAAGTCAAGCAGATATCCAAAAAGAAGATCAAAAGAAGAAGAACCCAAGGGAAGCTTTGAAGAGAAGTTTACCTGTACTGGGTTCCGCAGTCGTAGTCTCCGCCGTCGGGGGGCCACTGGTACTCTCCCTTGGCGGAGAACTCCCCCTTTCCGGAGAACTCCCCCTTGCCGGAGAACTCTCCCTTGGCGGAGAACTCTCCCTTGCCGGAGAGTCCCTTGCCGGAGAACTCTCCCTTGGCGGCGTAGTTGAAGCAGATGGCATGCGGGGGGCGGTCTCCGGGCGCTCCTGGTGGGGCTGCTCTGCTCCTACACAAACCAACAATCAGATGTCAGCAAAGAAAGAGCACCCATGCGTGCCTAATAGTGGAAAGTAAACCATATACTTACGCTGGGGGCTGCGCTGGGGGCTGCTCTGAAGAATAGTTGCCGGGTCTGGCAAGGTGGTCTCGGGCGCATCCTCCGCTGTCGCGGTGGGTTCGTCCTCAACGATAATCACCTCCGTTGGACGCGCCGGGACCTTGGCTCTCTTCGCCGCTCTCTGGGCCAGAGTCCTGAAAAGAAATGAGTTCAGAGTAAAGCAAATGAGATACAAGACAAAACAACAAGAATTGAAGAACTACAAGTACAACAAGAATCTTACTCTTCTTCTTCCTCGTCGGAGCTGAGCGCGGAGAAGTCGAAGTCCTGCTCACGTCCGGCGCGAGGAGGCGGAGGAGTAGGTTCCCTTGGCCGCTTGGCGGGAGCAGTGGCGGTGGTCTGAGACGACCCCGCTCTGGCTTCCACCGCGGCGTGAGAAGCGGCAGGAGCAGAAGCGGTGGTCCGGGAGGACCCCGCTCCAGTTGCCGCAACAGCGTGAGGTGCTCCCGCGGCAACAGTGCTTGCCACGGTGGAGCGTGTCATGCTGCACAGCGACTGTGGACTCGTCTGCCGCTCCGCTACGTCCCCGGCCTTGCGGAGACGCCTTCCTGGTGGAGCTGGGGGCTCTGCTTGCGGCGAGCTGCCTGAAGATGAGGAGGAAGAGGAGTTGATCTCCAACGAGCCGCTCGTATCCTCGGCGGGCTCGCTCGACTCGACGTCATGCCCGGCAAGCTCTTCCTCGCCGGCAAACTCCTCTCGCTCGGCAAGGCTTGCCGCCTCCGCTGCCTCTGCCTCCTCCACGGTGAATCCAAACTCGCCCGTGGTTGCGGCTGCCGCCGCCTCTTCCAGCCTAGTGGCGATGCGCTTCATCTCCGCATCGGTGGTGTCACGAGTGAGGCCTTTCTTTTCGTCGGAGCGGACCGGCACTTCTACCAAGCCGTCGAAGAACTCCTGCACGACGTCGTCTGCAGGCTCTTGCCAAGTTGGGACAATTCCATGCGAGTCGCACAGCGGCATCATTGGACGGATGCGGTCGAGCGAGGAGTTGTTGCACGGCGGAACGACGTCCTTCGGCAACCTGAACACTTCGGGATGTTGAGGGTCATACTTGAACAGCTCCTGGAGCATCGCGTTAAGCTCCAAAACAGTGAAGTTGAAGTTGAGGCCCGGGCGCAGCCTCATGATGTCCGCCGCATTCTTGAATTCCCAGGCGGGTCTCCTCCTCTCCTGCAGGGGGGCGATGCGGCGGCGAAGAAAATCTGCGCCAACCGCACCTACAGTGAGCCCGGCAAGCCTGAGGCGTTGGATCCGGGTGACGACAATCTTCAGCCTATCGTCTTCCGGGGCCACGTTGCTCCAATCGCTGCTGCGTGCTACTGGGGCTTGGCGCCGGGCGGTAAACGGCTGCGGGTTCTCCTCGACAATCCAGCACCAGTTTGCTCTCCATTCCTCCCACTTGCCGCGGAACTCTCCCTCCAGATAAGCGTCCTTCTTGCCGGCTCTCGAGATCCAGGCGATTCCGTCGGATAGAGGCTCTCCTCTCTCAACTCGGGGCATAAAGAAGTGGCGAAAAAGGGCTACATTTGGATAGACTCCGACAAAGTTTTCGCAGAGATGTGCGAAAACTGCCATGGTCAGAACGGCATTGGGGGTGAAATCAAGGAGGCGGAACCCGTAGGTGTTCATAATATCACAGAAGAACTCAGAGAAAGGTGCCCGCAGTAGAAGAACAGGGCGAAGAAAGGATATCCATTTGGAGCCATTCCCGAAGCGACGGGTGGAAGTACCTTCGTGCGCGGATGCGCCCGCGTCTCCCCCGACCAGAAGAGGTAGTAGTACTCCCTCAGCTCCTTCGCGGCGAGCTTGGGGGGGAAGATTGCACGCTCCTTTCGCAGCGCCACGAGCCGCTGCGCCTCGATCGACTTCACGGCCTTCCCCTTCTCGGTTTTCAAAGCCATGGCGGAAGTGGTGGGGGAGGCCGACGGCGTTGGTGGTGCTGGTGGTGATGGGGGGTAGGGCGCTGCTCTCTTTCAGCTTTGGGAAGAAGGGGGAGCAGCGGAGGAGTAGCAACCGATGAGTGGACGAACTGCCCCTGTTTCCCCTGCTTATAAGGAGGGAGGGGGCGGACGTTCCGCCTTTCCGAATAAAGAAACCACCCACGATCTCTCCCACGACGCCGCATTCAACGCGTGCCGTTCGGGGAGGGCGCGGTGGATACGGAGAAAGATACGACGTAACCTAGGCCGCGCGTGCCCGTGCCCTGTTTTGGGCCTGGCCCAACAGCGCTCGGCACCGTGTATGGCCCAGGCCCGGGGGCTCCTGTCGGTGTACTAGAGTAGGGATACCCTAGTATCCCGAACTTGTGCATGGGCAGTCGCAGCATCCCGCGGCAAGGCTTGCCGGGTGACCGCCAAGGTCCTCCATAGTTCCTTTGGAGCCATTCAAGAACAAAGTATTCAAGCCAAGGAGACAAGACCCCGGCAAGAGGAGCTTGCCGGGAAGGCCAACCAAGGCACAAGACCCCGGCGTGAGGATCTTTGCCGGGAAGGCCAACCAAGGCATCTCAAGGAACTTGCCGCGACGCGCCACGCGTCCCGGCAAGGCCCGGTGAGCGGCAAGCTCCTGGACGCAACAAGACAACGACCGCGGCAAGGCGCTTGCCGCGGCAACCTACCACTCTGTACCCACGCTCCAGCGCATCCACCAACGTGTCGCTCTGGGACCCTTCCAGGCGTATGTGGCGGGAGGCTGTGCAGCCAGCGGTACGCGGTGGCAAGCGGCGCTGACAAGATTGCCGTCATGGCGAGCGGTGGCGTCCCTAACGGTCCCTTCTTGCACTGTTTGGGCGACGCAGACGGGCATTTAATGCCCTTGTCCCCTACCGTCAGGGTTAGGTATGATACACTGTATCAGGTAGTTGTACCAACCGCAACACCTTTCCATTTTAACCCTTGTCTACGTTGCCACCTGTCGGTGACCCCTTGAGCATATAAAAGGAGGCCCATGCGCAACGTAGAAGGTGGTTCGGACAGAGAGGAACACTCACGCTCGGTCTCGCTAGCTGCTGGTGTGTACTGTAGCACCCAGTGCTCCCGAGCAAGAACTCAATACAAACCACAAAGCAGGAGTAGGGTTTTACGCATCCGTGCGGCCAAAACCTGGGTAAACTACTCGTGTGCTTCGCCTCGATCTGCTCTTCGTGCGATCTCCACCCTCCGCCGAACTGAAAGGGGCTCGGTCCGCCGGTCCCATAGGTGCTCGTGGATCAGTTTCCCCGACAGTACTATACACCCACCATATACCTTACTCAAAACGACTACCATACCTACCTATTATGGCATTTCCATAGCCATTCTGAGATATATTGCCATGCAACTTTCCAGTGTTCCGTTTATTATGACACGTTTCATCATTGTCATATTGCCATGCGTGATCATGTAGTTGACATCGTATTTGTGGCAAGGCCACCATGCATAATTTTTATACATGTCACTCTTGATTCATTGCACATCCCTGTACACCGCCGGAGGCACTCATATAGAGTCATATTTTGTTCTAGTATCGAGTTGTAATCTTTGAGTTGTAAATAAATAGAAGTGTGATGATCATCATTATTAGAGCATTGTCCCGAAAAAAGGCCAAAAAAAGGAAAGGCCAAATAAGAAAAAGGGAGAAAGGCCAAATAAAAAAAAGGAAGGCCCGAAAAAAGAAAAAAAAGAAAAAAGAAGAAAAAAGGGGACAATGCTACTATCTCTTTTCCACACTTGTGCTTCAAAATAGCACCATGGTCTTCATGATAGAGAGTCTCTTGTTTAGTCACTTTCATATACTAGTGGGAATTTTCATTATAGAACTTGGCTTGTATATTCCAACGATGGTCTTCCTCAAATGCCCTAGGTCTTCGTGAGCAAGCAAGTTGGATGCACACCCACTTAGTTTCTTTTGTTGAGCTTTCATACATTTATAGCTCTAGTGCATCCGTTGCATGGCAATCCCTACTCACTCACATTGATATCTATTGATGGGCATCTTCATAGCCCATTGATACGCCTAGTTGATGTGAGACCATCTTCCTCCTTTTGTCTTCTCCACAACCACCACTCTATTCCACCTATAGTGCTATATCCAGGGCTCACGCTCATGTATTGCGTGAAAGTTGAAAAGGTTTGAAAAAATTAAAGTATACAACAATTGCTTTGCTGAAACTGGGGTTGTGCATGATTTGGGTATTTTGTGTGACGAAGATGGAGCATAGCCAAACTATATGATTTTGTAGGGATGAACTTTCTTTGGCCATGTTATTTTGAGAAGACATAATTGCTTTGTTAGTATGCTTGAAGTATTATTATTATTCTTATGTCAATATTAAACTTTTGTCTTGAATCTTTCGGATGTGAACATTCATGCCACAATAAAGAGAATTACATTGATAATTATGTTAGGTAGCATTCCACATAAAAAATTCTGTTTTTATCATTTACCTACTCGAGGACGAGCAGTAATTAAGCTTGGAGATGCTTGATACGTCTCCAACATATCTATAATTTTCTATTGTTCCATGCTATTATATTATCCATCTTGAATGTTTTATAAGCATTTATATGCTATTTTATATTATTTTTGGGACTAACCTACTAACCTAGAGCCCAATGCCGGTTTCTTTTTTCCTTGTTTTTGAGATTTACATAAAAGGAATACCAAACGGAGTCCAATTGACGTGCCAATTTTTGATGATTTTTTATGGACCAAAGGAAGCCCTCAGAGTAAAAGAGATGGGCCAGAAGAGTCTCGGGCTGCCCACGAGGCTGGGGGGCGCGCCTACCCACCCTGGGCGCGCCCCCCTATCTCGTGGACAACCCCGGGACCCGCCTGACTTGTGCCCTACGCCAAAAATCCTATAAATACCCAAAACTCCAGAAAATAACCTAGATCGGGAGTTTAGCCGCCGCAAGCCTCTGTACCCACCAAAAATCAATCTAGACCCGTTCCGGCACCCTGCCGGAGGGAGGAATCCCTCTCTGGTGGCCATCTTCATCATCCCGGCACTATCGATGACAAGGGGGAGTAGTTCACCCTCAGGGCTGAGGGTATGTACCAGTAGCTATGTGTTTGATCTCTCTCTCTCTCTCTCTCTCTCTCTCCTCGTGTTCTTGAGATGGTACGATCTTGATGTATCGCGAGCTTTGTTATTATAGTTGGATCTATGATGTTTCTCCCCCTCTACTTTCTTATAATGGATTGAGTTTTCCCTTTGAAGTTATCTTATTGGATTGAATCATTAAGGATATGAGAACACTTGATGTATGTCTTGTGTGGGATACCCGTGGTGACAATGGGGTATTCTATTGATTCACTTGATGTATGTTTTGGTGATCAACTTGCGGGTTCCGTGACCTTGGGAATCTATGCATAGATGTTGGCACACGTTTTTGCCTTGACTCTACGGTAGAAACTTTGGGGCACTCTTTGAAGTTCTTTGTGTTGGTTGAATAGATGAATCTGAGATTGTCTGATGCATATCGTATAATCATGCCCACAGATACTTGATGTGACAATGGAGTATCTAGGTGACATTATGGTTTTGGTTGATGTGTATCTTAAGGTGTTATTCTATTACGGACTCTAGGATAGATCGAACGGAAAGAATAGCTTCGTGTTATTTTACTACGGACTCTTGAATAGATTGATCAGAAAGAATAACTTTGAGGTGGTTTCATACCCTACAATAATCTCTTCGTTTGTTCTCTGCTATTAGTGACTTTGGAGTGACTCTTTGTTGCATGTTGAGGGATTGTAATGTGATCCAATTATGTTATTATTGTTGAGAGAACTTGCACTAGTGAATGTATGAACCATAGGCCTTGTTTCCAAGCATTGCAATACCGTTTATGCTCACTTTTATCATTAGTTACCTTGCTGTTTTTATATTTTCATATTACAAAAACCTATATCTACTATCCAAATTGCACATGTATCACCATCTCTCCGCCGAACTAGTGCACCTATACAATTTACCATTGTATTGGGTGTGTTGGGGACACAAGAGACTCTTTGTTATTTGGTTGCAGGGTCGTTTGAGAGAGACCATCTTTATCCTATGCCTCCCACGGATTGATAAACCTTAGGTCATCCACTTGAGGGAAATTTGCTACTATCCTACAAACCTCTGTGATAACCCACAAGTGTAGGGGATCGCAACAGTTTTCGAGGGTTAAGTATTCAACCCAAATTTATTGATTCGACACAAGGGGAGCCAAAGAATACTCTCAATTATTACCAGCTGAGTTTTCAATTCAACCGCACCTGGAAAACTTAGTATCTGCAGCAAGGTAATTTAGTAGCAAGGTAATATGGAAGTAACGGCAATGGTAGCAAAAATAGCGATAGTAGTTTTGTAGTGATTCTTATAGTAGTAGCGGAAAAGTAAATAAGCAACAAGCAATATGTGAAAAGCTCGTAGGTATTGGATCAGTGATGGATAATTATGTCGGCTGCGATTCCTCATGTAATAGTTATAACATAGGGTGACACAGAACTAGCTCCAGTTCATAAATGTAATTTAGGCATGTATTCCGAATATAGTCATACGTGCTTATGGAAAAGAACTTGCATGACATCTTTTGTCCTACCCTCCCATGGCAGCGGGGTCCTAGTGGAAACTAAGGGATATTAAGGCCTCCTTTTAATAGAGTACCGGACCAAAGCATTAACATTAAATACATGAACTCCTCAAACTACGGTCATCATCGGGAGTGGTCCCGATTATTGTCACTTCGGGGTTGCCGGATCATAACACATAGTAGGTGACTATTGACTTGCAAGATAGGATCAAGAACACACATATATTCATGAAAACATAATAGGTTCAGATCTAAAATCATGGCACTTGGGCCCTAGTGACAAGCATTAAGCATGGCAAAGTCATAGCAACATCAATCTTAGAACATAGTGGATACTAGGGATCAAACCCTAACAAAACTAACTCGATTACATGGTAAATCTCATCCAACCCATCACCGTCCAGCAAGCCTAGGATGGGATTATTCACGCACGGCGGTGAGCATCATGGAATTGGTGATGGAGGAAGGTTGATGATGACGATGGCAACGATCTCCCCTCTCCGGAGCATCATGGAATTACTATCATCCGTAGGCGACTGTCATGATGATCGTGTCTGAACGTACGTAGAATATCTATGTGCAGAACCTCAAGCCAGTCTGAGATTTTTGGAAATGGAACCCGGTGACGAGTGTACACATTCACAAGTTCCCACTCGCAGTTGTTCCAAAAATAAACAACCCAATCTCCATTTGCGCCTGCCCATGCCTTGCCCTTAAGCGATGGCATCTTAACATCACACGTATCATTATCAAGCGGCATCAACTTGCAGAAGGCAAGGCTTCCGTCATCCTCGCGACGGCGAGCAGGGTCATGGTGAAGAAGATAGGGGAGATCAAGCTGCTCCTAAACCCTTGGGTTCTTTGTAATGATCCTATTTGTTGAGTCGAGAATGGTCTTATACGAACATGCCATGCTAGCCGAGGTGATGACGTCACACCGATCAATGAATTCCTCCACCACGTCATCTTTCAGATCGGGGCAAGAATAATGGGGTCGTTTCTGGCCTCTTCCCTCCATGGAGAAGACGATGGATCGAACAATGGCAGAAGGAAGGGTGAAGACAAATGGAGGGAGGAAGAGCGTCCGACAACAGTTCCAAATCGAGAGGGAAAGGCGAAGAGGAGGTGGACGGTTGCCACGGTACAAGAAGAGGCTAGTGGGGAGCGAACGGTTGCCACAGAGGTCACACACTGATGACAAGGCCGAGTGAACCGCATGCCGTATATCGCACACACCTTGATCTAGCTGACCATTTTATTTGTGTTGCCTAATCACAAATAGTTCATCCGAGTGAATCGTATGTTGTATATTGCACACACCTTCATCTGGCTGCCTGGTTCTTTTGTGTTGCCTAATCACAAATAGTTCATCCGAGTGAACCATATGATGTGTATCGCACACGCCTTCATCTGGCTGCCCGTTTCTTTTGTCCCTCCTCATCGCAAACAGTTAATTGAACTTAACCGTATGCCCTTCATCGCACATGCAACTAAAATCTGAACCGTTTTTGATGCATCCGTCTTCGCAAACGTTTTACACATTTTTGACGGTTTTCATGCACCACCGTTTGCGATGATTGCATCGCACACAATTTCTCGAAGGGTCTCTGATCTTAGTGTCACGTTAGCAGCATCCTGCAGTAGTGGGAGTCCTGGATTAGGGGGTCCTCAGGTGGCTGGATCATTCACTATGGGCTGGACTGGTGGGACGTGAAGATTATCAATGAAGATTGTCTCCCATATCCGGATAGGACTCCCCATGTGTAAAATAGCAAGTTTCGAGTCCGGGTGTAATACTTTCCTTCCTTTGCAAGATGATCTGTACAACCCTAGGTCCCTCCGGTGCATATATAAACCGGAGGGTTTAGTCCCTAGGGACAAGAACAACATAATCATAGCAATGTCATAGGCTAGACTTTAGGGTTTAGCCATTATGATCTCGAGGTAGATCAACTCTTGTAATCATATTCATCAAGATCAATCAAGAAGGAAGTAGGGTATTAACTCGATCGAGAGGGTCTAAACCTGGGTAAACATCGTGTCCCCTTTCTCTTGTTACCATTGATCCTCAGACGCATAGTTTGGGACCCCCTACCAGAGATCTGCCGGTTTTGACACCGACATTGGTGCTTTCATTGAGAGTTCCACTATGTCGTCGACAGAAGGATCAATGGCTTGCTTCGTCACCAACGATGCCACCAACGAGGGAATTTTTCTCCCCGACCAGCTCTTCGTGTTCGGCATCTTCGTGCTTCACGCCAACACTGAAGGTCACCTTGAGCAGGTTGATAGCTATGCCCCTGGTCATCATATCAGGTTTGGAAGCTTAAACTATGTTGCTGATGTCCGTGGAGATTTGATCTTCGACGGATTCGCACCCATGGCAGCTGCTCTCTGCCACCATGATGAGATGACCTAGATCTGTCATCAGACCCCATACAGGGGGTAACAGCCGCAACAGCTCTAGCCTTAGATCCGGAGAAGGCCACTTCATCCGAGGACGGTAAGATTAACCCTGCCACGGAGATCGCAAACTCAGCGGCGCTAGAGCCGCACACAGGTCCGTACTTGAGCGGGACTCCCCTCATCGGATCTCCTGACTCGTTCCCATCTACAAGTTTCGAACTCTCAGGATCTGCATCTTTTTGGCTCCATCGCGGCTGTTGCCGAACTCAGCCTTGCGGATATCCTAACACATGCCCAGTACTCGCCTTTAGATGAAGCGCAGGACCTACTGAAGTCTCTCTCGTTAGCGAAGGATTCTGAGCTGAATTATGCCCAGTTCAAACTAGGGCTGAGGACAGGGAATTTTGCTTCCCACCCACCACCCACTTGGTAGCCATGATCGAGGACTTAATCGACCTATTAGATTACGCTTCCAAAGACATCGACGGGATGGGCCACTATGTCGAAACCGATCTAAGTACAAACCCGCCCGCAACCGGGCGGTGGACGGTTACTTCTACATATGACGTATACATGGAGGACACACCCAACAAAGAGGAGGGAAACGGCGACACCAATCTAGAGCAGGACAAGCCCGTCAATGAACCTCCCAAACGCCAGCGTCAGAAGCAACGATCTCGATCCCGTAAAGGGAAAAAGAGCAACACTGTCACTAACGACAATGATGATCCGAAACAAGCCGATGACACCGCAGAACCAGCGATAGAGCAAGACGAACGGGAGGATGACGAACATAGTCCAAATGAACCGCTGACCGATCACAGCTACACGGATGACAACAGCTATCGCCCTGTCTCCGAAGAGGACATCAGTCTGGGAGACGAAAAATATATCGTCCCAGAAGAACCGCTCGAACAGAAGCGTTTTCGACAAATGGCTCATTGCCACCGCAAGGAGCCTGAAAAAGCAGCAGCAGCGGCTTAGAGCCAAACATGATATGCTCAACGACACATGGAATGTCGTGCTAGATGCCAAAGAACTATACGCCTCTAAAGGCCAAGCAAAGAGCTATCCTAAGCGCAAACTACTACCACAATTTGACGACGAGGCCCCAAACCCAGTTCCGCCAAAGTATGATCAGGCCGATCAACCAGACGCCACCCCGTGGATGGGACAAAATGGCCAGTAATGCCGCACACAAGCCCGCACCTCCTCACCGTAAAGGCAAGGATACAGCGGCTCAGGCCCATAAGTACGACCTACACCAGGACCTGAATAAAAAGGCCGGCCAGACTAGATCAATCTATGGACCAAGGGAACGTACACACACACACGGGGCAGTGGCTATCAAGCCAGACAGACTGGTCACATCCCAGTTCGGAGTCAACATAGGACACCAATACCATTCGAACTATGCCACGAAATCACAAAATACCGGGGTGCCTCACACTCTCTATGCTTCACAGATGAGGTGATGGATCATGAATTTCTAGAAGGGTTTAAACCCGTAAACATCGAGGCGTACGATAGAACAATAGATCCGGCCATATGGATAGAAAACTTTATTCTTCACATACACATGGCTCGGGGAGATGATCTCCACGCCATAAAACACTTACCCCGGTACTGGCTAAATGGCCTCCCGCAGAATTCTATAGGAAGCTGGGGAGAACTTGAGGATGCTTTTCGGACCAACTTTCAGGGGACTTATGTCCGGCCCCCGGATGCTAATGTTTAAGTCACATAATCCAGCAACCCGGGGAATCAGCCCGCAAGCTTTGGAATCGGTTCTTAACTAAAAAGAACCAGATTGTAGACTGTCCGGACGTCGAATCTTAGCGGATTTCAAACACAGTGTCCATGACGAATGGCTGGCTAGACACCTTGGCCAGGAGAAGCCGAGAACAATGGCACCCTTAACCACACTCATGACCCGCTTTTGCGCGGGCGAGGACAGCTGGCTGGCTCGTAGCAGCAACAGTACCAGCGACCCTGGCACATCTGAGGTCAGGGATGGCAATGGCAAGCCATGGTGTTATAAGAATAAGCGCTGAAACAACAATGGAAACACAGAGGATACAACGGTAAATGCCGGATTCAGTGGCTCCAGGCTCGGTCAGCGGAAGAAGCCATTTAAAGGCAACAGGGATAGCCCATCTAGCTTGGACAAGATACTAGACAGTTCCTGCCAAATCCATGGCACCCCTGACAAACCTGCAAATCACACCAACCGTAGTTGTCGGGTCTTCAAGCAGGCCTGCAAGCTAAATGCCGAACACAAGCAAAAAGGACCCCAAAGTGAAGACGAGGATGAACCTCGCTTGCCGAAAACAGGGGGCAGAAAAAATTTCCCCTGGAGGTAAAAACGGTGAACGTGATCTACGTCACCCACATCCCCAAAACGGAGCACCAACGCGCATGATAACCCACAAGTATAGGGGATCAATTGTAGCCTCTTTCGATAAGTAAGAGTGTCGAACCCAATGAGGAGCTAAAGGTAGAACAAATATTCCTTCAAGTTCTATCGACCATCGATACAACTCTACGCACGCTTGATGTTCGCTTTACGTAGAACAAGTATAAAACTAGAAGTACTTTGTAGGTGTAACGGGATAGGTTTGCAAGAATATAAAGAGCACGTAAATAAAAACTAGGGGTTGTTTTAGATAAAGAAGCAATAAAGTTAGTATAGCGAGTGTGGAAAAGTGGTGGTAGGAGTTGCGAAATTGTCCCTAAGCAATTGACTACGTTACTAGACCGATAGCAACTTTTATGTGGGAGAGGCCACTGCTAGCATGTCATCTCTGACTTGGAATTCTATGCACTTATGATTAGAACTATTAGCAAGCATCCGCAACTACTAACGTTCATTAAGGTAAAACCCAACCATAACATTAAGATATATTGGTCCCCCTTCAATCCAGTATGCATCAATTTCTATGCTAGGTTGAAGCTTCTGTCACTCTTGCCCTCCAATACATAGTCCTATCAACATACAACTAACCCAATGGTGTGATCCATGCGCGTGCTCATATGATGGGCCCCAAAGGACAGCAACATAACCACAAGCAATTTAAACCAATCATAGCAATTCACCAATTACCGATCGGACAACAAAAATCTACTCAGATATCATAGGATGGCAACACATCATTGGATAATAATATGAAGCATAAAGCACCATGTTCAAGTAGAGGGTACAGCGGGTTGTGGGAGAGTGGACCGCTGTAGACAGATGGGGGAAGGTGATGAAGATGTTGGTGTAGATCGACGTCGCACGATGATGGCCTCGATGGCGTGCCGACGCCACTAGAAGCGAGGGGCAGAGAGCCCCCTCCACCTTCTTCCTTGGCCTTCTCCCTAGGTGGGAGAAGGGTTCTCTCTCTGGTCCTTGGTCTCCATGGCATGGGAGGGGCGAGAGCCCCTCCGAGATTGGATCTGTCTCTCTGTCTATCTCTGTTTCTGCGCTCCCAGATTATGGTATTTCACCGTTTCTCATATTCCCGGAGATCCGTAACTCCGATTGGGCTGAAATTTTGACACGATTCCTATCTCGATATTTGTTTTCTTGTGGCGAAAGAAGGGCACCAACCTTCTTACGGGGTGGGCACGAGGGTCATGGGCGCGCCCACCCCCCTGGGGCACGCCCCCTGCCTCGTGCCCCCCTCGGGCATCGTCTCACGTTGATTCTTCTTCCCAAAAATCACATATATTCCAAAAAATCCTCCGTGCTTTTTATCCCGTTTGGACTTTGTTTGATATGGATTTTTTGCGAAACAAAAAACATGCAACAAACAGGAATCGGCTCTGGGCACTGGATCAATATGTTAGTCCCAAAAATTGTATAAAAAGTTTCCAAAAGTATGTTAAAGTTGTAGAATATTGGCATGGAACAATAAAAAATTATAGATATGACGGAGATGCATCAGCATCCCCAAGCTTAATTCTTGCTCGTCCTCGAGTAGGTAAATGATAAAAAATATTTTTTTTGATGTGGAATGCTACCTAGCATAATCTTGATCATGTAATCTAATCATGGCATGAATATTAAGACACGAGTGATTCAAAGCAATAGTCTATCATTTGATGTAAAATAATTTAATACTCGGGCATCCCAACAAACAATCAAGTCTTTCAAAATATCAATGATAAAGAACGTTATCCCTACAAAATCATATAGTCTTTTATGCTCCCTTTTCTTAACACAAGGTACCCCTCATGCCCATCCAAGTGTCAGCCAAGCAATTGTTTTCATACTTTACTTTTTCAAACCTTTTCAACTCTTCACGCAATACACGAGCATGAGCCATGGACATAGCACTATGGGTGGAATAGAAGGTGGTGATAGACAAAAGGAGGGAGAAAGTCTCACATCGACTAGGAAAATCAATGGACTATGGAGATATTCATCAATTGATATCAATGTGAGTGAGTAGGGATTGCCATGTAACAGATGCACTAGAGCTATATGTGTATGAAAGCTCAAAGGAAAACTAGTGGGTGTGCATCAACTTGCTTGCTCATGAAGACCCAATGCAATTTGAGGAAGCCCATAGTTGGAATATACAAGCCAAGTTCTATAACGAAAAATTCCCACTAGTTTATGGAAGTGACAACATAGGAGACTCTCTATCATGAAGAACATGGTGCTATGATGAAGCACAAGTGTGGTAAAAAGATAGTAACATTGCCCCTTCTCTCTTTTTCTCTCATTTTTTTTGTTTTTATTTGTTTTCTCTTTTTTTGCGGGCTTCTTTGCCCCCCTTTATTTATTTATTTAGGCTTCTTTGGTCTCTTTTATTTCTCAGATGGGGCAATGCTCTAATAATGATAATCACCACACTTTTATTTACTTACAACTCGATATTACAACTCGATACTAGAACAAAGTATGACTCTATATGAATGCCTCCGGTGGTGTACCGGGATGTGCAATGATCTAGCATAGCAATGTCATCAAAAAGCGGTCAAACCATGAAAACATCATGCTAGCTGTCTTACGATCATGCAAAGCAATATGACAATGATGGTGCGTGTTATAACAAACGGAACGATGGAGTTACATGGCAATATATCTCGGAATGGCTATGGAAATGCCATAATAGGTAGGTATGGTGGCTGTTCTCGGGAAGGGTATAAGGTGGTTTGATAGACCGGCGAGAATTGCGCGGTACTAGAGTGGCTAGCAAGGTGGAAGGGTGAGTGTGCGTATAATCTATGGACTCAACATTAGTCATAAAGAACTCACATACTTATTGCGAAAAATCTATTAGCCACCAAGCAAAATACTACGACGCATGCTCCTAGGGGGGAGGTTGGTAGGAGTTAACCATCGCGCGCCCCCGACCTTCACGCAAAGATAAATAATCAAAATACAATGCGCGCCAATTTAGTTACATAGTTAGGAGACCATACATGCATGCTTCGGGAATCACAAACCTTAACACCAATATTTTTACTAAACCACAGTAATTCACTAGTACCTCCCACATATTAGCATCTCTATATCGCAAAACTATTGCAAGGAATCAAACATATCATATTCAGCGATCTACAAGTTTATGTAGGATTTTATGACTAACCATGTGAATGACCAAGTCCTGTCAACTCTCTAAATAGATATAAGTGAAGCAAGAGAGTTTTAATTCTTTCTACAAAATATATGCCCACGCTCTAACAAATATAAGTGAAGCAAACTAGCATTCTACAAATGGAGGTTTCTATGTGAGGAGAAACATGCAATCCAAACTTCAAATGATATAAGTGAAGTACATGAAGCATTCTATAAAGCCATACTCAAAACATATAACTGAAGTGCAAAGAGCATTCTATAAATCAACCAAGGACTATCTCATACCAGCATGGTGCATTTATTAAAAGAAAAAGAAAAAGCACACGATGCTCCAAGAACTTATGCATATCATGTGAACGAAACGAATCCGAAAACATACCGATACTTGTTGAAGAAAGATGGGATGCCTTTTGGGGCATCCCCAAGATTAGATGCTTGAGTCTCCTTGAATATTTACTTGGGGTGCCTTGGGCATCCCCAAGCTTGAGCTCTTGCATCTCCCCCTTCTTCTCACATCAAGACCTCCTCGATCTTCGAACACTTCATCCACACAGAACTTAACCGAACTTTTAGTGGCGGGGTTTGTGCATATGATCAATGAAATCCCATCATGTACTTCTCTAACATTATTGTTTAATTCTAAACAAACATTACTAAATGTATGATATCACAATTCTATGGCCCCAAGTCAAGGAGGCTTCAACAAGAACTCAAACATATACAAATAATGAAGCTATAACAGCAAAACAGGACAGTCTGTAAAGATTTGAACATCCACCGTACTTCTGTAACTCTAACAATTCTGGAAAAATTAGGAAAAATCACAATTTGCATAGCAAGACTTTGCAAAAAGTATCAGAAGCTTTCGACGTTCCAGTAAAATATGTAAAATCGCGCACTGCAGCCAAGGTTTCTGTTTTTTGCACCGCACAAACCAACAAGCAGTTTAATCATCCTAAAGGAAACTCTTGGCACTTTATTTTTATAATACAATGGAATTGTACAAGGGGATAATTATTTTTATGAGAAACTTCCATGAAAAATTCTACACTGTTTCCATAAGCATGAACACAAGTGTTCAAGGTCGACCCTTATTTCCGCAAAGCATCACCTTTCAATTGCTTCTCTTTTTGAAAAAGTTTTAAGTTCCCCTCTATATATATTTTTTGTTTTGAAACTTAATAAAAGAACACAACAGAAATAAATGACTCCCTAAAACTTCCAGGTTGTCTCCCTGGCAGCGCTTTCTTTAATTAAGCTAGGCATAAAGTGATCAAGTGATCCACCCGGATCCCAAGGTATATCAAAGCCAATTTTAATTAACAATGATTTGTGATTCAGTAGTGAGCACAAAGTAACATATGTCATGCAACGACGAAGTCTAACTCTCTTCCTATGTATCGGCATGTCATAAAAGAACAACTCATGCACACATAGTAAAGACCAATGCATAGTATAAACAATTTCTTGCAATTTTATCGTATTGCAAACATAGAGAGGCTTAGATGTAGTTCCTCTCTCATAATAATTGCAAGTAGGAGCAGCAAGCACATGCATGTTATATCTATTAAAATCATCATGTGTAGTAGTAAAACGCAACCCATCAATATAATCCATAATAAGTGCAAACTTCTCCGATATACTGTAGTTTGGAGAATTCAAAAAGATAATAGGACTATCATGTGTAGGTGCAATAGAAACTATCTCATGTTTTTTAACATACGGAACTATAGCAAGTTCATCTCCATAAACATAATTCATATTGGCATCATGGACACAAGCATATCAAGCATCAATTTCATCAAAAAGGTATATTTCAAATGAATCCAAGGGATCATAGCAATCATCATAGCATTCATCCTTCGGTAAGCACGAAGGGAAATTAAACAATGTATGATTTGAAGAGTTACTATCATTAGAAGGTGGGCACATGTAGCTAATCCGCTCTTCCTCCTTTTGTTCTTCACTCTCCTCATCATCTTTTTCATCTAATGAGCTCATAGTGTCATCAATTCCTTCTTCCGTAGTTTCCTGCAAAATATTAGTCTCTTCTTGGACAACGAAGACTTTCTCAATAAAAGCATCAATATTGGCATTGTATTTATAATTCAAATGGCAATATTTAGATATAGCAAGATTTTTAGATCTATAAACAACATCATCATAATTTTCATACTCTTCAAACAAACATTTAATTTCACAAGCACCAATAAAAGCAACAAATTATTCTATTTGTTCAACATCATAGTAATCATATATACCATTAGCATACGATGCTAAGGTTTCATTATCTTTAAATTTGCATGAAAAGGGAAGGTGTGGAGCCTTCATCCTAAAGCAACAAGTATAATCATATTTCAAGCATAATTCCCGAGCATACCAACGCAACATATAAATTTGATACCATAATAATTTCCTTTTTTGTGTCAAGCAATAATCCCTAAAGTATTCACGTTGGTCCAACGTTATTCCCATTATATAGTTGAATGGGGTTTTCTGAGGATTAGCAAAGTAGTACATAATATCTTTCACATAATGAGCATCGAGGGTTTTAGGAGGTTCCCCATCTCCATGAGTAGCAAGTACACCTAATGTTTTTGGTATTTCGTGTTCCATATCCATAACTAAAGATAGAGAACAACTTAGAAAGGAAAATAAAATCTATTTAGTGATAAAGCAAACAAGCACACACGAGAATATTCACCCCACGCTATTGCTCCCCGGCAACGGCGCCAGAAAAAGGTCTTGATAACCCACAAGTATAGGGGATCAATTGTAGCCTCTTTCAATAAGTAAGAGTGTCGAACCCAATGAGGAGCTAAAGGTAGAACAATATTCCCTCAAGTTCTATCGACCTCCGATACAACTCTATGCACGCTTGACGTTCACTTTACCTATAACAAGTATAAAACTAGAAGTACTTTGTAGGTGTAACGGGATAGGTTTGCAAGAATATAAAGAGCACGCAAATAAAAACTAGGGGCTGTTTTAGATAAAGAAGCAATAAAGTTAGTATAGCGAGTGCGGAAAAGTGGTGGTAGGAGTTACGAAATTGTCCCTAAGCAATTGATTACGTTACTAGACCGTAGCAAGTTTTATGTGGGAGAGGCCACTGCTAGCATGTCATCCCTCACTTGGAATTTTATGGACTTATGATTGGAACTATTAGCAAGCATCTTCAACTACTAACGTTCATTAAGGTAAAACCCAACCATAATATTAAGATATATTAGTCCCCCTTCAATCCCGTATGCATCAATTTCTATGCTAGGTTGAAGCTTCTGTCACTCTTGCCATCCAATACATAGTCCTATCAACATACAACTAACCCAATGGTGTGATCCACTGTAATGCCCAGGATGCGACTATATCTCCTACGTGTAGAGGCACGACTTAGAGACATAAGGGCATTCTGGAATGATCGCAAGCGTGGTATCTTTGCACAACTCGTGTAAAAGTTCAGGGATGAAAGAGTAAAATAGTTGGCTTACACTCGCCACGTCACACAATGAATACAATAACATACATTCATCCAAATAACACAGGGTCCGACTACGGATGAAATCCAAACGAGAAAATATACCACAAATCACAAGGCCGGATCGCACCTAGTAGGAACCACTACTGATCGTCGAGATACGATACATAGTAATGACCACGCTCTTCATCAAACTCCCAGTGAAGTTCTGATCCATCTCATGCATCGTTCTCGGTTGTACCTGCATCTGGTGTGTGTAGTAATCTGTGAGTCACAAGGACTCAGCAATCCCATTCCCGGGTATCAAAACTAACAAAGCCTTTAGGTGTGGTGAGGTAATAAAGTGGCTGCAGCAAGCACTAAGCATACTAGCGAACGAAGTCAGAGCGAGAAGAGAATATGTGCCAACGGTCGCCAAAGATGATCAATAAGTGATCCTAACTACTCACGTTCATGCATAACCCCACCGTGTTCACTTTCCGAAAACCCCTTCGAAAAGCGACCGTCACGCTAAATCACACAGGTAGTGTATTATTAAGGATTTGATGTCAAGTTATCTATAACTGGATATTAATAAATTCCCATCTGCCACATAACCGCGGGCACGGCTTTCGAAAGTTCATAACCCTGCAGGGGTGTCCCAACTTAGCCCATCACAAGCTCACGATCTGCGGAGTCGCAACTCCATGTTGGGAAGACCCGAGTATTCTCGGAATCCCGTGCTCAAGATATTTCGACAAAGATAAAACTAATCCAGCAAGACCTCCCGGTGTGCCGACACCCTGATAGTAGCCGCGCGTATCTCGTCTCTGGCCACGACCGGATGGGCGATCCAACGGGAGCCAATCCTCGAGTTTCCTCGTGGTGGCCCCGCATAACCCCCGTTTGGGACAACCACCATCAACACTGGCCCCCCTCTTATGTAGAATTAAGAACCCGAGGACATGACCCCCTATGCAATTAATTAATTAAGTTTTTTATTATGAGGCAAAAGAAAACCAATGTTGGGCCTTGCTGGAAAAGCTTTAAGCAGTGCGAATTATCAAGGGCGCCCCATAAACCCCAACCGTGTTAGGAACACAAAATCAAGGAACATAACACCGGTTTATCGGGTCCTAAGGTGGCATGAGTGGAACAAAACACCAAGCAAAATGCCAAGCCTTCCACCCATTACCAATATATATGTCCATTAATAAATAAGATATATATTGTGTTATCCCAATAAACAAGTCCGAAAGTGGAGCAATCTTCAACTTCACCTGCAACTAACAATGCTATAAGAGGGGCTGAGCAAAAGCGTACTTAGCCAATCAACGGTTTGCTAGGAAGGCGGTTAAAGTGTTTCATGGCAACATAGGAGGGTGACAAGACAAGAATAGGCATCGAGGCATAAGTATAGAGCGAGACAACTAGCAAGGCAAAGATAGAGGTGATATCGAGGAACGGTCATCTTGCCTGGGATTCCGCAAGGAAGAAGAACGAGTCCATGAAGAAGACACACAGACGAAGTCGAACGAATCCTCACAACTCCGGAATGAAACCGAAGCTAACGAGAGAAGCATACCAGAAAGAAGCAAACAACATGGTAAACACACATAACATGGCATATGATGCACAAACAAGTATGATAAATGCCCGGTTTAAATATGCATGGCTTGGCAAAGCGGAACAACCAACACTACTTGTTAAGTGGAGCTCAATATGCAATGAGTTGCATATTGATAAAACACCACATTCACATATTTAGTTTGATCTCGTTTATGTAGACAACAATATTAAATGTTGATAAACATGACAAGAGGTGAAGCATAAGGAAACTATCTATTTAGACAAGTTTAAATGAGGCCGGAACAACAAACAACAATTCCAGAAAATCCCCATGTGCATATTTCGAATATGGTACTGTTCTGCCTAAAACATATTTTATTGTTGTTAAACATAGAAATAAAGTGCATCAAGTTAATCTACACATTTTCCACCCCATTTACATATAAAGTTTATTAAATTTGGAGCTACGGTTATTTAGTTATGAATAAAACCATTTTAACATGTCTTTTATACAAATTCAAGCAAACAACAGTTTAAACATTTTAAACATGCATGAAAGTTGGTTATTATGAAACTACATAGAATTCTAAACAATTTTCATATATAAAGTTTTTGCATATACTGCCTGGTTGTGTAGTTATTAAATGCATGATGTGCAAGGGGTTTTCTGTAAAACAAACAGACTCTGGATAAATAGCAAAATTCGCAAAAGGAAAAAATGTCTACGGGCTGAATCTAGATCTGGCCCAACAGAAAGATAAAAAAACAAAGGCGGGCACTTGGGGGTGGTCTCACCATGGGCCTTGGCCCGTTGGGGGAGGCAGGCCCAAGCAGGCTGTAGGGTTGGTGCTGGGCCGAGCGGGTTGCAGCCCAGGAGGGCGCTGGAGGCGGTCGCTCATGGTCAATAGGTCGAGCGGGCGAGGCGTTCCTCCTCTGCTCGATAGGGGCAGAACGGCGGCGCTTGGGGTGTCCAAGGCGCGAGGGAGGCCGGATAGATCGGATCCAGCAGGGGCGGCGAAGGTCGGGGCGTGGAACGAAGCAAAGACGAAGCTGGGGCGCTGGCTCAACATCCATGGTGGCGGGGTCCTCCAGCGAGGGAGAGAGGGAGCGCTGAGAGAGAAGCCGTCGGGGAAGGAAGAGAGACTAAGGAGGAGAGCAACGGATGAGGCCGACCCTGGTCGTGGTCGCCGGCGGTGGGGTCGCTGGAGGGCGCGGCCTGCGGTGTCGGCGAGGACCTGGACGGGGACGGAGCAACGCTGAGGATGTCCGGTGGCGGTGGAGCTTGGCAGTCTTGCGGCAGGCCGGGGGAGAGGTCGGTCGTACGGCGCGAACGAGCGGGGAGGCGGGGGTTGGTTGAATGGATCAATGTATTGGTAGGTGTAGGCAGCGCTCTGGTTGGGCAGTTGGGTGGATCAGGAGCAATCCCGAGGAAGCATGAGGGAATGGATAGGGTGGCGGTGGCCAGGAGGATCCCTAGTAAATAGGGATTTGGTCTCGCTTTAGACTAGGTGGCTATATATACAAATTAAGACTAGGTTTGGACCCTCCGATCGTAATCGAATGGTCCGAGATAAATAAGTTAGGAAGCTCAAATGGGAAACCGCAGATATTTTAGGGATATTTGGGGATGATTTGGACCCATCGGTCACGACTGCCCGGGTCGGTCTGGGAGAATTTTTCGGACTAGGTTGCAAAGGTGGTCGGTGGTTGTGCAGAAAGGCTCAAACGGTCTGGCAACAAAACATCTGTTGGTCTCGAAAGGGACGACGAAGGCAACACGGAGAAGCGGGAACTACGAACGACTATGAGTTTTTATGGAAACATGCGGATGCAATGCGGATGATGTGATGATGAAATGCAATAAACAAAAATAAACACACGACGGCAACGGAATATATGGTAGTCTTCTGGAGCGTCGGTCTTGGGGCGTCACAACTCTCCCACACTAACAGAGGATCTCGATCCGAGATCCTGGAGATGGCACCGGATAGAAGAGGAAAAGAAAGAGGTAAAATAAAGTTGCTTCTTTGACAAACGAGTGAAACCACGAACCTTGAGAGGTTGCACAACTTGAAAGAAAGAATACAATGGAGATGAACGAGATTACAAACACTCCATTAGCAAAGAGGAACAAGGAACATCGGCGACAATGAAGAGCTTAGGTAACAAGAAAGACATTGGAACCACTCCGATTAAAACAATATAGAGAAGGAATAAGAATGTAATAATTCGGATAGCACTCCGACTGAAAATGGAAGGAATTTAACATGAACTTGAGGAGATGGTATGATATTGATGAAATCAACAACACACTACCTCCGAAACTATTGAACGAATGGCACAAGGGGTAAGAAAGGCTTCAGACAGCACTCCGGTTGAAAGAGAGGAAAAACTTGATAGGATGAGAGAACTTGAACGGAGGACACAACACTCCAGTTGAATGGAAAAGCAAAGCAAAGAACATGATCTCGATAAAATGAGATGATGGTTTGGAGAGAGCAACATCACAATGCCTCCGGAATGAAAGAATAGATGCTAGATCGTTGCAAACAAAAGAACGAAGAAGAAAATGACAACTTCTCCCGCAAATGAATTTGAAAATCATCCTTACGGAGAAGGGTTGAACAGAGTTGTTGAAAATAATCAACAACAAAAGAATAAGCTTGATGAGGGATTATGGAAAACATCTCAAAATTATGAGGTGACAACCGGCCACTTACGAAAACCAATTGATTTGATTGAGAGCAACAAAGAGATGAAAAAATTATATCATTGGAAGAATAGATGAAGAAGTTGGGTCATTTATATGCACCATAAATAACAACAATCCTTAGGAAAAGCTTCATGTGAGATACGACCCAAGATAACTCCAACAAATAATTGAAATATTGAAAGATCTCACCAACGAAGAAAATGATGGGTTTAAATATCTCATTCCTTACAACTTGTGAATCATGTAACATGATGGAAATTGTCAAGAATGACATAACACCACCTCAAAAGAAAAAGGCAGAAAGAATTGCACCTCGGAATGGAAGAAGAAGAATGCTTGAGCTCCAACAAGAATCTTGAAGAACACTACAATGATGAATTAAATCATGATGAACCACCAAGAAGAACTCCGGTAACAAAAGGATGAGAAGTGAAGGATGAAACGAATAAGATTGAAGCCTTGCAATGATTAGATGAAGCTTTGTGATGAGATTAAGAGAAAACTTGGAACTTCGGAAAGAAAGATGAAACACTTCGAACCTAGAGTTTATTAATCATGAACAAAGTCCGAACAAAGGAATTAATCACTTGGATGAAATAGGAATAAGAATTATGTTATGCATATCCTTCACCAATTTAAATTGATGACAACCAATGGATTTGGCATACTACTTATTCTCGTTGCAAAGACTTAAAGAGAGGCCTTGCACAATCTTGAGAAAGTATTCAACGAGTCACTGGTAGGATTTGGGAAGAACGAGTGAAATGATATGATAATGTAGGAAGAGGAATGTCCAATGAACCATCGTAGGAATTGAAACGAAGGAAGAGGCATCAATTAAGAATAGTTGGAGGACGAAGTTGCAAACTGAGAATGAAGAATTCTTCTGAAATGATGGCCTTCGAAGGATCACAATGGAAAGAATTCATGAAATGCTTCGGGTGATATGAAGAGACCCCTCGTGATCAAAACAACTATGAGGATGTCAAGAAGCGAGAACCACGAATCTTCAAGAGAATGGGCCAAGATTTAAGAGAAACTCTTCTCCGGTCTTCAAATCTAAGAAGACGATGACATACACCACCATGAATTGTTGAGGCACTCCGGAATGAAGAATTAAAAGGTTGAACCAATGGTGAAAAGAATTTGAAAGTGATCTTGGAGGATACATTTGACCGATGAGAGATCCATTCTTACGTCAAACTTGAAAAGAATTTGAGAATAACTCCGGTAAAATAGAAAAGTCAGGTAAGATCCTGGAAAAAGGCCTGTCGGTTAGGGCCCACTCAAAAGAAACATCGTTGGAAAAGATTGCTTAAGAGATATTGCACCAGTTGAATTAAATGGCTTGAATGAGATAACAACCACAACATAGCTAGAATAAATTGAGAATGCAAATGCGAATCTTCTAAGATATCTTGAACACTCCGGATACGAATAAAGAGATGTGAAGAAATAAGAGAGCATTGGATAAGAAATTCCAACACGGAAAACATGTGAAACAAGAGGAATAGATATGATCAACACCAAGCTTGAATTACATCCACCGGCAGAATTTGAGAAGAAAAGAATGATGAACTTGAAGTTTCCTGAGCATCTTCACGAGAAAACACCGGGTAAGAACATTGAAGGAAAGAATAACAAACTTCACCTGAATAAAAGGATACTTGATTTGAGATTTCTGGCTCCAAGAAGAAGAAGGGTGGGAGGGTGGGGAAAAAACAAAGACAACTTGGGATGAATGAAACAGACATCGTTGAGAAAACCCCAAGACTTGGTCTAGCACATATTGAAAGAATCAGGTTAGCTTGAAGTGAAGCACGCCGATTGAAAAGAATTTACATGACAATCTCGATGATTAAGAAGGATTAGCACTACCATAGAAATATGAGAACACTGATTAGGAAAGGTATGGAATCAACACTTGACATCGAAGAAACTCGAATACCACAATCAAAACAAAAACAAAGGATCGATATGTTGTAACATAATCTTCACAATATCATTCGAACAGAGAACTGAACGAATGAATTCCATAGCTTAATGGTACATCAACTTGTCGAGAAGCCAGTTGAGAGAATGATAGAATAAACCAACAAGGTAACAGAGGGAACAAATACAAAATAGAGGTTTCGTCCCACATGTTCGTGCTGAATGCCCCATGGCACGTGTTACAAAGGGCCTTGCAATCACAGGATCAGCATAGCCAAGGATCCTTTAAGATGCAACTCCCAATTGGAACAACGCCCATGAAAACTCTTCACTAGATGTTGAACCCCAGACCTCATACAATGCACCCGTTGCAAGATTACCTAAGAGCTACTTGAAACCCACCTATTAGTTCCCGAAGCTTTCCGGTTATGCAATCTAGTGTTGGGGATAGAGGGGAAGCATCACGCACTCAACTCTAAACCTACAACCAGCTGTATCCATCCATCAACACATAACCAGTCATCTTCGGAAACTGTTTACCTCGGACCTTCGAAATGCATCCGCTATACTAGTTGTGGCAATACTCCCGAACTATCTCCCCAGTACTGGGTGACGTCGGGGTTATCTCACCACCAGACATGCATACAAGAGTTTTCGATGTCGGCTGCCTCTGGTATTCTAGAACTTTAATGATACACAATGGGACGACAATACCTCAGAGCTCAACTCCCCGGGACTCAGCCTAAATAGACGGGAGACACCAAGACAGAATTCTCGTCATAAAGAAATCAGAACAATCCAAACAATACCCGCGTGATCCTAAAAATTTTGGTGAAAATTGAGGATAGTGATGTTAAAACAACGTCAGGAATCCTCACCAGAGCAACGAAGGGGATGAGGAGTAAAAAGAAATCCTACCCTCCGATATATATATGACTCGAAACATTTTGTGTGTGTGTGCCTAGACTCAACCGACAGCGGTTCGATCAATGAGGGGGCTCCTAGGTCGGAAAAGGCTCTAATACCAACTTGTAATGCCCAGGATGCGACTATATCTCCTACGTGTCGAGGCATGACTTAGAGACATAAGCGCATTCTGGAATGATCGCAAGCGTGGTATCTTTGCACAACTCATGTAAAATTTCAGGGATGAAAGAGTAAAATAGTTCGCTTACACTCGCCACGTCACACAATGAATACAATAACATACATTCATCCAAATAACACAGGGTCCGACTACGGATGAAATCCAAACGAGAAAAGATACCACAAATCACAAGGCCTGATCGCCCTTAGTAGGAACTACTACTGATCGTCGGGAAACGATACATAGTAACGACCACGCTCTTCATCGAACTCCGAGTGAAGTTCTGATCCATCTCCAGCATCGTTCTCGGCTGTACCTGCATCTGGTGTGTGTAGTAATATGTGAGTCACAAGGACTCAGCAATCCCATTCCCGGGTATCAAAACTAACAAAGCCTTTAGGTGTGGTCAGGTAATAAAGTGGCTGCAGCAAGCACTAAGCATACTAGCGAACGAAGTCAGAGCGAGAAGAGAATATGTGCCAACGGTCGCCAAAGATGATCAATAAGTGATCCTAACTACTCACGTTCATGCATAACCCCACCGTGTTCACTTTCCGAAAACCCCTTCGAAAAGCGACCGTCACGCTAAATCACACAGGTAGTGTATTATTAAGGATTTGATGTCAAGTTATCTATAACTGGATATTAATAAATTCCCATCTGCCACATAACCGCGGGCACGGCTTTCGAAAGTTCATAACCCTGCAGGGGTGTCCCAACTTAGCCCATCACAAGCTCACGATCTGCGGAGTCGCAACTCCATGTTGGGAAGACCCGAGTATTCTCGGAATCTTGTGATCAAGATATTTCGACAAAGATAAAACTAACCCAGCAAGACCTCCCGGCGTGCCGACACCCTGATAGTAGCCGCGCGTATCTCGTCTCAGGCCACAACCGGATGGGTGATCCTATGGGAGCCAATCCTCGAGTTTCCTCGTGGTGGCCCCGCATAACCCCCATTTGGGACCAACACCACCAGCACTGGCCCCCCTGTTATGTAGAATTAAGAACCCGGGGACATGACCCCCTATGCAATTAATTAATTAAGTTTTTTATTATGAGGAAAAATAAAACCAATGTTGGGCCTTGCTGGAAAAGCTTTAAGCAGTGCGAATTATCAAGGGGGGCCCATAAAGCCCAACCGTATTAGGAACGCAAAATCAAGGAACATAACACAGGTTTATCGGGTCCTAAGGTGGCATGAGTGGAACAAAACACCAAGCAGAAGGCCAAGCCTCCCACCCATTACCAATATATATGTGCATTAATGAATAAGATATATATTGTGTTATCCCAATAAACAAGTCCGAAAGTGGAGCAATCTTCAACTTCACCTGCAACTATCAACGCTATCAGAGGGGCTGGGCAAAAGCGTACTTAGCCAATCAACAGTTTGCTATGAAGACGGTTAGAGTGTTTCATGGCAACATAGGAGGAAGACAAGACAAGAATAGGCATCGAGGCATAACTATAGAGCGAGACAACTAGCAAGGCAAAGATGAGGTGATATCGGGGAACGGTCATCTTGCCTGGGATTCCACAAGGAAGAAGAACGAGTCCATGAAGAAGACACACGGACGAAGTCGAACGAATCCTCACAACTCCGAAACGAAACCGAAGCTAACGAGAGAAGCATACCGGAAAGAAGCAAACAAGATGGTAAACACACATAACATGGCATATGATGCACAAACAAGTATGATGCATGTCCGGTTTAAATATGCATTGCATGGCAAAGTGGAACAACCAACACTACAAGTTAAGTGGAGCTCAATATGCGACGAGTTGCATCTTGACAAAACACCACATTCACATATTTAGTTTGATCTCGTTTATCTAGACAACAATATTAAATGTTGATAAACATGGCAAGAGGTGAAGCATAAGGAAACTATCTATTTAGACAAATTTAAATGAGGCTGGAACAACAAACAACAATTTCGAAAAATCCCCATGTGCATATTTGGAATATGGTACTGTTCTGCCTAAAACATATTTTATTGTTGTTAAACATAGAAATAAAGTGCATCAAGTTAATCTACACATTTTTCCACCCCATTTACATATAAAGTTTATTAAATTTGGAGCTACGGTTATTTTGTTATGAATAAAACCATTTTAACATGTCATTTATGCAAATTCAAGCAAACAATATTTTAAACATTTTAAACATGCATGAAAGTTGGTTATTATGAAACTACACAGAATTCTAAGCAATTTTCATATATAAAGTTTTTGCATATGCTGCCCAGTTGTCTAGTTATTAAATGCATGACGTGCAAGGGGTTTTCTGTAAAACAGACAGACTCTGGATAAATAGCTAAATTCGCAAAAGGAAAAAATGTCTATGGGCTGAATCTCGATCTGGCCCAATATAAAGAAAAAAACAAAGGAGGGTGCTTGGGGGTGGTCTCACCATGGGCCTTGGCCCGTAGGGGGAGGCAGGCCGTTGAAGGCCGTAGGGTTGGCGCTGGGCCGAGCGGGTTGCGGCCCAGGAGGGCGCTGGAGGCGGTCGCACGTGGTCAATAGGTCAAGCAGGCGAGGCGTTCCTCCTCTGCTCGACAAGGGTAGAACGGCAGTGCTTGGGGTGTCGGAGGCGCGAGGGAGGCCGGACAAACCGGATCCGGCAGGGGCGGCGAAGGTCGGGGCGTGGAACGAGGCAAAGACGAAGCTGGGGCGCTGGCTCAACATCCATGGCGGCGGGGTCCTCCTGCAAGGGAGAGAGGGAGCACTGAGAGAGAAGCCGTCGGGGAAGGAAGAGAGACAAAGGAGGAGAGCAGCGGACGAGGCCGACCCTGGTCATGGTTGCCGGCGGTGGGTTCGCCGGAGGGCGTGGCCTGCGGTGTCGGCGAGGACCTGGACAGGGACGGAGCATCGCTGAGGATCTCCGATGGCGGTGGAGCTTGGCAGTCTTGCGGCGAGGCGAGGGAGAGGTCGGGCGCGCGGCGTACGGCGCGAACGAGCGGGGAGGCGGGCGTTGGTTGGATGGATCGATGTATTGTTAGGTGTAGGCAGCGCTCTGGTTGGGCAGTTGGGTGGATCAGGAGTGATCCTGAGGAAGGAGGAGGGAATGGATAGGGTGGCGGCGGCCAGGAGGATCCCTAGAAAACAGGGATTTGGTCTCGCTTTAGACTAGGTGGCTATATATACAGATTAAGACTAGGTTTGGACCCTCCGATCGTAATCGGACAGTCCGAGATAAATAAGTTAGGAATCTCAAATGGCAAACCACAAATATTTTAGGGATGTTTGGGGATGATCAGGACCCATCGGTCACGACTGTCCGGGTCGGTCCGGGAGAAGTTTTCGGACTAGGTTGCGAAGGTGGTCGGTGGTTGTGCAGAGAGGCTGAAACGGACAGCCAACAAAACATCAGTTGGTCTCGAAAGGGACGACGAAGGCAACACGGAGAAGCGGGAACTACGAACGACTACGAGTTTTTATGGAAACATGCGGATGATCCAATGATGAAATGCAACAAACAAAAATAAACACACGATGACAACGGAATATATGGTAGTCTTCTGGAGCGTCGGTCTTGGGGCGTCACAACTCTCCCACACTAACAGAGGATCTCGACCCGAGATCCTGGAGATGGCACCGGATAAAAGAGGAAAATAAAGAGGTAAAACAAAGTTGCTTCTTCAACAAATGAGTGAAACCACGAACCTTGACAGGTTGAACAACTTTAAAAAAAGAATACAATGGAGATGAACAAGATTACAAAAACTCCATTAGCAAAGAGGAACAAGGAACATCGGCAACAATGAAGAGCTTAGGTGACAAGAAAGACATTGGAACCACTCCGATTAAAACAAGATAGAGAAGGAATAAGAATGTAATAATTCAGACATCACTCCAACTGAAAATGGAAGGAATTTAACATGAACTTGACGAGATGGTATGATACTTGATGACATCGACAACACACTGCCTACGAAACTATTGAACGAATGTCACAAGGGGTAAGAAAGGCTTCAGACAGCACTCCGGTTGAAAAGAGAGGAAAAACTTGATAGGATGAGAGAACTTGAATAGAGGACACAACACTCCAGTTGAATGGAAAAGCAAATGAAAGAAGATGATCTCGATAAAATGAGATGATAGTTTGGAGAGAGCAACATCACAATGCCTCCAGAATGAAGGAATAGATGCTAGATCATTGGAAAGAAAAGAACGAAGATGAAAATGACAACTTCTGCCACAAATGAATTTGAAAATCATCCTTACGAAGAAGGTTTGAACGGGGTTGTTGAAAATAATCAACAACAAAAGAATAAGCTTGATGTGGGCTTATGGAAAACATCCCAAAATTATAAGGTGACAACCGGCCACTTACGGAAACAAATTGATTTGATTGAGAACACCAAAAAGGTGGAAAATTTATATCATCGGAAGAATAAATGAAGAAGTTGGGTCATTTATATGCACCAAAAATAACGACAATCCTTAGGGAAAGCTTTTATGTGAGATACGACCCAAGATAACTCCAACAAATAATTGAAGTGTTCAAAGATCTCACGAACGAAGAAAGTGATGGGTTTAAATATCTCATTCCTTACAACTTGTGAATCATGTAACATGAAGGAAATTGTCAAGAATGACATAACACGACACGACCTCAATAGAAAAAGGTAGAAAGAATTGCACTTCGGAATGCAAGAAGAAGAATGCTTGAGCTCCAACAAGAATCTTGAAGAACACTTCGATGATGAATTAAATCATGATGAACCACCGAGAAGAACTCCGGTAACAAAAGGATGAGAAGTGAAGGATGTAAAGAATAAGATTGAAGCCTTGCAATGATTAGATGAAGCTTTGTGATGAGACAAAGAGAAAACTTGGAACTTCGGAAAGAAAGATGAAATACTTCGAACCTATAGTTTATTAATCATGAACAAACTCCGAACAAAGGAATTAATCACTTGGATGAAATAAGAATAAGAATTATGTTATGCGTATCCTTCACCAATTTAAATTGATGACAACCAATGGATTTGGCATACTACTTATTCTCATTGCAAACAATTAAAGAGAGATCTCGCACAATCTTGAGAAAGTATTCAACAAATCACCGATAGGATTTGGGAAAAACGAGTGAAATGATATGATAATGTAGGAAGAGGAATGTCCAATGAACCACCGTAAGAAATGAAACGAACGAAGAGGCATCAATTAAGAATAGTTGGAGGACGAAGTTGCAATCTGAGAATGAAGAAATCTTCTAAAATGATGGCCTTCGAAGGATCACAATGGAAAGAATTCATGAAATGCTTCGAATGATACGAAAAGATCCCTCGTGATCGAAACAACTATGAGGATGTCATGCAGCTAGAACCACGAATCATCAAGAGAATGGGCCAAGATTTAAGAGAAACTCTTCTCCGGTCTTCAAATCTGTGAAGACGATGAGATACACGACCATGAATTGTTGAGGCGCTCCGGAGTGAAGAATTAAAAGGTTGAACCAATGGTGAAAAGAATTTGAAAGCAATCTTGGAGGATACATTTGACCGATGAGAGATCTTTTCTTACGTCAAACTTGAAAAGAATTTGAGAATAACTCCGGAAAAATAGAATTGTCAGGTAAGATCCTGGAAAAAGACCTGTGGGTTAGGGCCCTCTCAAAAGAAACATTGTTGGAAAAGATTGCTTAAGAGATATTGCACCGGTTGCATTAAATGGCTTGAATGATATAACAACCACAACATAGCAAGAACAAATTGAGAATGGAAATGCGAATCTTCTAAGTTATCTTGAACACTTCGGATATGAATAAAGAGATGTGAAGAAATAAGAGAGCCTTGGATAAGAAATTCCAACACGGAAAACATGTGAAACAAGAGGAACAGATATGATCAACACCAAGCTTGAATTATATCCACCGGCAAAATTTGAGAAGAAAAGAATGATGAACTTGAAGTTTCCTGAGCATCTTCACGAGAAAACATCGGGTAAGAACATTGAAGGAAAGAGTGAAAGACTTCACATGAATAAAAGGATACTTGATTTGAGATTTCTGGCTCCAAGAAGAAGAAGGGTGGGAGGGTGGGAAAAAACAAAGACAACTTGGGATGAATGAAACATACACCGTTGAGAAAAACCCAAGACTTGGTCTTGTACATATTGAAAGAATCATGTTAGCTTGAAGAGAAGCACGCCGGCTGAAAAGAATTTACATGACAATCTCGATGATTAAGAAGGATTAGCACTCCCATAGAAATATGAGAACACTGATTAGGAAAGGTATGGAATCAACACTTGACGTCGATGCAACTCGAATACCACAATCAAAATAAAAACAAAGGATTGATATGTTGTAACATGATCATCACAATATCATTCGAACAGAGAATTGAACGAATGAATTCCATAGCTTAACAGTACATCAACTTGTCGAGAAGCCACTCGAGAGAATGATAGAATAAACCAACAAGGTAACAGATGGAACAAATACATAATAGAGGTTTCGTCCCACATGTTCGTGATGAATGCCCCATGGCACGTGTTACAAAGGGCCTTGCAATCCCCGCATCAGCATCGCCAAGGATCCTTTAAGATGCAACTCCCAATTGGAACAACACCCATGAAAACTATTCACTAGTGTAACATCCCAAAATTCTAAATTTTGGAATGTTATATTAAATAGATAGTTTTGATTGCTTGTTTGATGTGCTGTGTGAAATTGAGTGAAATTTGAAACTTTTGAAAGTTAAATGAGAGGGAATAAAATGACTTTCTCAAAACTTTCACTTTGCATTTTTGATCTTCGGGAATTCAAATTCTTTTCATCACAAAACCCTAGAGTGAAGATAATATGACTTCTTCCATTTATTAAATGAAAAAGGGTTTTGAAAGGATTTTGAATTTCATTCTCGAAATATTTCAAATTCAGAAACTTTATGCAACTCAATGATTTTCCCAAGAGAAGGTAAAATGACTTCTCCAAATTATAGGAAACATGAGTTGGAAGTTCATTTGAAGTATTTAAAACTCATTTTCAATATTTGAGTTATTGGGTTTTATTTGAAATTATTTTTCTCCAAAAATAAAACATATGGAAAATAGGGTAACATGATTCCCTAAAGTGAAAAATTAGAGAGAAATAAATTTTGAATCATTTTGTTTTTTTAAATAATTTTTATCGGGTTTTATTGCAACAGTAGCACTATTTAATTTATCAGAATTTCTATGGATTTTATTTGACTCTAGAAAAACGTTGATGTTGTAGGAAATCTTTTTCTGCAAATTTTGATATATTATATGCCTATATAATATTTTAGTTTATTTTGTTCTATTCTTGTTTTGTGGTCTGTTTAAAAAAATGTGTTCCCCACCGAACTGGGCCGGCCAGCTCCCAGCCAGGCCATGGCCCATCCGGCCCACCTCCTCGTCTCCCAGCTCCGGACGGAGTCCCGAGCGAGCACGCCTCCCGGAGTCCGCCGTCGCGCCGCCTCTCCTCTGCCCCTCCCCCACGCCAACTGCTCTCCCCACTCCCCTAAAAGCCCGAGGGCCCCGCCCCGACACCGCCCCTCTCTCTCCCCCTCCTCTCGCTTGCGCCGCCGCCGCTGCCACCGCCGCCGTCGCTCTTGCTCGCCGCTGCCCGCGTTGCTCGCCGCCGCCGCCCGCACTGCTCAACGCCGCCGCCCCGCTGCTGGCCCCGACCTGCGACGCCCGCCTCGCCCTGCCGGAGTTGCCGGAGCCGCCGCCGGAAAACGCGCTGCCTGATCCGCTCCGCCGAAAAAACCGCCCGAAACCACCGGTTTTGTCCGCCCAAACCACCACGGTATAAAACCGCCCCGTTTTTTCCGTTAGATTGGCTTTATACTTTAGATCGGTTTATTTTTATTAGGTTTAGTTATTCAGTGAACGTTCACTGGTTAGGGGTTAGAAAACGAACGTTCGTTCGTTAACCTTTTTCTTTTTCTATTAGTTTTCGGCCAGGGATCTATCTGTAAATATTCTATTTGAAGTTTAGCCCCTGAACTTTGAACGGCCACAACTTTTTACTCGTTGTCCAAATCCAGCGAAACCAACGCCCACGTCTTTGTTACAATCCCCTCTTTCCAGTAAAACAATTTTAACATGTTTTTGAAAATTTTAAAATTTGAATTCAACTAGATTTGTTTCAAACTTCTTTTTGTCATAACTTGAGTTTTATAACTCTGTTTTAGTTGATTCTTTTTGCAAATCGAAGCTCTTGACCTAAACTTTCTGATAAGGCCAAACTCACATAATTTTGGTATTGTTAGAAATTGTTTTATGTTTCAAGAGTCATCCGTTTGTTTTCGAGGTTTTCCGAAGTGTTTTATCCATTCTTTCCGATTTTCTAAGTGAGCTTATGTGTGGTGATACGTCTCCAGCGTATCTATAATTTCTGATTGTTCCATGCTATTATTTTTGAAGTCTTGGATGTTTAATGCGCTTTATCATTCACTTTTATATCATTTTTAGGACTAACCTACTAACCCAACGGCCCAGTCCAGATTGCTGTTTTTTTTGCCTATTTCAGGGTTTTGCAGAAAAAGAATATCAAACGGAGTCCAAACGGAATGAAACCTTCACGAGAGATATTTTTGGAGAAAATCACACACAGGAAACTTCAGGACCAAGTCAGGGGACAGAGGGGCTGCCCTCGAGGGTGGGGCGCGCCCCCCTTCCCAGGGCGCGCCCCCTGCCTCGAGGCCTCCTCGTGTGGCCCCTGATGCCCTCCTTCTTCCTATATAAGTCCACGTACCCCAGAAACTCCATACGCAGAGAGAAAACCCTAATTCCACCGTCGTAGCTTCTGTTCCCGTGGAGATCCCATCTTGGAGCCTGTTCCAGAGCTCCATCGGAGGGGGATCCATCACGGAGGCCTTCATCATCATCATCATATCCCTCACCATAAGTTGTGAGTAGTTTACCACAGACCTTCGGGTCCATAGCTAGTATCTAGATGGCTTCTTCTCTCTCTCTTGATCTCAATATAAAGTTCTCCTCGGTCTTCGAGGAGATCTATTCGATGTAATCTCTTTTTGCGGTGTGTTTGTCGAGATCCGATGAATTGTGAGTTTATGATCAAGGTTATCTATGAAAGATATTTGGTTCTTCTCTAAAAAAATTATGTGTGCTCATAATATCCTTGCAAGTCTCTTTGAATTATTGGTTTGGTTTGGCCAACTAGATCTATAGTTCTTGCAATGGGAGAAGTGCTTGGCTTTGGGTTCAATCTTGCGGTGTCCTTTCCCAGTGACAGTAGGGACAGCAAGGCACGTATTGTATTGTTGCCATCAAGGATAAAAAGATGGGGTTTACATCATATTGCTTGAGTTTATCCCTCTACATCATGTCATCTTGCTGAAAGCGTTACCCTGTTCGTATGAACTCAATACACTAGATGCATGCTGGATAGCGGTCGATGTGTGGAGTAATAGTAGTAGATGCAGAATCGTTTCGGTCTACTTGTCTCGGACGTGATGCCTATATACAATGATCATGTCTAGATAGTCTCATAATTATTCGCTTTTCTATCAATTGTTCGACAGTAATTTGTTTACCCGCCGTAGAATATCGCTATCATGAGAGAAGCCACTAGAGAAAACTATGGCCCCCGGTTCTATTCTCAACATATCAATCTACATCTACTTTACTTTTACCGCTTTTATTTGCTGTTTTATTAAACCAAAAATACCAAAAATATAAACTATTAGCTCTATCAGATCTCACTCTCGTAAGTGACCGTAAAGGGATTAACAACCCCTTATCGCGTTGGCTGCGAAATTCTTATTTGTTTGTGCAGGTGCGAGGGACTCGCGCATGGTCTCCCACTGGATTGATACCTTGGTTCTCAAAAACTGAGGGAAATACTTACGCTACTGTGCTGCATCTCCCTTTCCTCTTTGAGGGAATACAACACAAGCTCAAGAGGAAGAGAAAGAGCATGTGTCCCCAGAACAACCCAATTTCTGCGGAAAAGGACCTGAGTTACATCACATGTTACCGGTGCAAGGATTGAGGTCATTATGCTAGCAACTGCCCAACCAGGAAGCCAAGAACCCAGTGAACCAAGATAGTCACCATGAAACCCCTAGATTTGTCTGATGTCATTTGTTTACGCTGCAAGGAAGTGATGCATTTTGCTACTGAAGGTTCAGATCTGAGGAAAGATTGAGCAGAGTAGTTGAGATTTTGATGTTGGAATAAAGCATGTAGATAAATGTGGAATACACTTTTCATTACGATGTTGGGTTGAGTTATGGAAAGAACATTGTAATAGTTCGTGAAGAAATAGAAGTTGATATTATTGGAATCTAAGAAGGAGATGTTATGAGTTGTTGGATGATTGTGAGTGCCCTCACCCAGACCAAAGCCTAGAACCCCTGGAGAAGCTGACCCCCAAACCTTTCTCGGACCAATGACCACATTTCACCCAAGGAAATGCATACCTTATCCTGAGTACCCCTTCTGTCTATTACCTACAGATGACAACCCTTTACAAGTCTTTTCTCAAGGGCCCAGAAACAATCATGACCCTGACTAGTGATCAGGATTTCCCAAAGATCCTGAAGGACATGATGAAGCACATTCACCTAGAAGGAGATGCAGTTTACAAGGGTTATCCATTCATGGAGAATGGAGTTGAACTTTGGTACGTGGAGGTACACCTCCACTGCGTGAAAGGAGTTTGCCCAAAGACTACGGGTCAATACTTTTTCATCTCTCGAGTACCACGAACAACATTCTTAGATTCTGTTCGTGAAGCTGTTATGGAGGCCATATGTCAGATTGGAGAAATACTTGAAGCAAGAATTCGTCACGCTCAGGAATGCCTGAGTGGGGTGCATGCAGAGATGATGGAGATGAAGCACATGGCCAATAGGATGAAGCAACTGATTGAGGATTCCAAGAATCGCATTGCACAATTCTAGTGGGACTAAAGCATCCTCATCAAGGACCAATGGATATAGATGGAAGGAATTCTTGACCCTACCAGACTATGTGGATAGTAGCATTTGTAGTGATGCACCCTTGGAAATTGAGATTTTGAATAGTGGTTCAGGATGCAATAAGAGATTTGATATGACGAGAATATGGAATACGGTTGAACCAGTGCATTTTAGGGCGATACTTTTCTGTGTGAACCCCGGACCAATAGGAAGGAAACTGCTGCCCCAAATAGTGGAGTTTACACAAATAAGTTGGAGTTTATTTTGATATGATGCTTACCCCAAGGTTATGAAGGAAAGAAGTACAACTGGATTTAAAGAGGGAGTAATGCCGGAGTGTGGAGCAATAGCTACTCCAAGGATGAGTTAAGTTTATAAAAGTTCTAAAGTGGACCCAAGCCGAGGACCTAAGGAGGCTACGTAAACATAAGGGAACCACGAGACTTGTCAGAAGTAATATGTTCCTGGTGTAATAAAGCAGTGCATTATGCCAGAGATTGCCCCAAGGAGAATGAGAGTTGTGCTAAGTATTGGAGTTGAACCATGCAATGGAAATGCAGTAGATCGAAATGAGTTGAGAATTAATACAGTTAGCATCAGGGTATTGATATTGTATGTTATGAGTTGGTACTATATAAGTGATGAGTGAAGCCATGATGCATGGAAGGAGATTTTGAAGAAACTAGTGTTTTCATTTTAAGGGTGGTAGAACCCAACTCCGTTACCCAAATACAAGAGCTAGATACCTCTGACCTTGGAAAGGACTACCCAAGGATGAGTGTGAGTAATTACGCTTAGTTTTGGTACCCAGGGAAGAAAGGGATACCAAATAAATTGGATGGATTTAAGAAAACCAAGGAAGTTGGATGTCGTAAGAATGAGCAATTGCAACCCGATGATGAGACTGAGTGTTACAAGTTGGAGATGAGCCATAACCCACAGGCCCCAGGACCTGTCAAGAAAGCAAGCACACTCTTGCTGAAGGAAAACCCCTGGTATAAATTACGACTTTGTCAACATACGATCTTATAGGTGTTTACGCAAACCCCAAGGGTTGTGAAGAAACGATAGATGAAGTAATGGATTTTATCCGAACTTAGTTCGTTGACAAGAGAAATTCTGCAATGCTTGTGAGGATGACCGAGTGTTAGAATGCGAGATTCACTAAACCATATACAAGGTAATGATTTGGGTGCGGGGTGGATTGATAACCATACTGACTTACTCTTATTATTCGCCTCTGTTATACGGGATGGTAAATCTGAGTGACTTACCTATAGTAGAGAGACGACGATGACAAAACCTTGTTTAAACCTTAGAATGGTATAGAAAATTTTCCCCTGTAGAAGGCAGTTGTTGCCAACTGTAGGATATACGTTGAGAATGAAGCCCAGACCCGTTTTATGCAGGAGAAACCATAAATTGTTGACCACCATGAGATAACCGTAATTGTTTAATATTGGCGCCAGACCTGTCAGCTAAGAAGAATCAGTCTCAGAAGAACCTTACCAAGATGAAAGGACACAAGAATGGAGGCAAATGTTATGCCACCACCGGAAGAGCCTAGAGAAGGAATTACCCTGAAGATTGAGAAGACCGACCCTGTCAACAATAAGGGTGGAGTATATGAGCTCTTGATGGAACCCTAACCATGCTTCTAAGTGTGGTAGCACACTAGACCATACCAATCAATGGATTGTTAGAAGATCCCCAAACCCTAACCTACTTCTTGCTAGCCTCTTTGAATCTCGAGGACGAGATTCATTATAAGTGTGGTAGGATTGTAACATCCCAAAATTCTAAATTTTGGAATGTTATATTAAATATATAGTTTTGATTGCTTGTTTGATGTGTTGTGTGAAATTGAGTGAAATTTGAAACTTTTGAAAGTAAAATGAGAGGGAATAAAATGACTTTCCCAAAACTTTCACTTTGCATTTTTGATCTCCGGGAATTCAAATTCTTTTCATCACAAAACCCTAGAGTGAAGATAATATGACTTCTTCCATTTATTAAATAAAAAAGGGTTTTGAAAGGATTTTGAATTTCATTCTCGAAATATTTCAAATTCAGAAACTTTATGCAACTCAATGATTTTCCCGAGAGAAGATAAAATGACTTCTTCAAATTATAGGAAATAGGAGTTGGAAGTTCCTTTGAAGTATTTTAAAACTCATTTTCAAAATTTGAGTTATTGGGTTTTATTTCAAATTATTTTTCTCCAAAAATAAAACATATGGAAAATAGGGTAACATGATTCCCTACAGTAGAAAATTGGAGAGAAATAAATTTGAAATCATTTTTTAAATGATTTTATTGGATTTTATTGCAACAGTAGCACTATTTGATTTATTAGAATTTATGTGGATTTTATTTGACTCTAGAAAAATGTTCATGTTGTAGGAAATCTTTTTCTGCAAATTTTGATATATTATATGCCTATATAATATTTTAGTTTATTTTGTTTTATTTTTTTTGTGTTTGTTTAAAAAAATGTGTTCCCTACCGAACTGGGCCGGCCCAGCTCCCAGCCAGGCCGTGGCCCATCCGTCCCACCTCCTCGTCTCCCAGCTCGGGACGGAGTCCCGAGCGAGCACGCCTCCCGGAGTCCGCCATCGCGCCGCCTCTCCTCTGCCCCTCCCCCACGCCAACTGCTCCCCCTCCTCCTATAAAAGCCCGAGGGCCCGCCCCGACGCCACCCCTCTCTCCCCCTCCTCTTTCTTGCGCCGCCGCCGCTGCTCAACCGCCGCCACCGAGATCTGCCACCGCCGCCGCCGCTCTTGCTCGCCGCTGCCCGCGTTGCTCGTCGCCGTCGCCCACGCTGCTCAATGCCACCGCCCCGCTGCTGGCCCCGCCCTGCGACGCCCGCCTCGCCCCGCCGGAGCCGCCGTCGGTCAACGCGCTGCCTGATCCGCTCTATCGAAAAAACCTCCCGAAACCGCCGGTTTTCTCCACCGAACCGCCACGGTATAAAACCGCCCCAGTTTTTCCCTTAGATTGGTTTTATACTTTAGATCGGTTTATTTTTATAAGGTTTAGTTATTCAGTGAACGTTCACTGGTTAGGGTTAGAAAACGAACGTTCATTCGTTAACCTTTTTCTTTTTCTTTTAATTTTCGGCCAGGGACCTATCTGTGAATATATTTTTTACAGTTTAGCCCGTGAACTTTAAGCGGCCCACAACTTTTTACTCGTTGGTCCATATCCAACGAAACCAATGCCCACGTCTTCACTACGATCCCCTCTTTCCAGTAAAACAACTTCAAATGATTTTGAAAGTTTTAAAATTTGAATTCAACTAGATTTGTTTCAAACTTATTTTTGTCATAACTTAAGTTTTATAACTCTGTTTTAGTTGATTCTTTTTGCAAATCGAAGCTCTTGACCTAAACTTTCTGATAAGGCCAAACTCATATAATTTTAGTACTGTTAGAAAATGTTTTATGTTTCAAGAGTCATTCATTTGTTTTTGAGGTTTTCTGAAGTGTTTTATCCGTTCTTTCCGATTTTCTGAGTGATTGCTTATGTGTGGTTACTATTGTTTGCTTACGATAGATTGATCGGAGTGTGACGAGTAGATCTATCACGAGTTCTGAGTGCAAATCATCTACATCGTCAGTACAAGGCAAGTTGACACTTTGATCATACTTTCCAATACCCAGTTTTCATTGCATTAGTTATATCCTCAAACACTTGAATGAGTAGGACTGGTTACATAATATGATGCTTTGTAGTTCATGAGGTAGGAACCCAATGACCTGAGATCAACCAAGGGGGGATATACGCTTTGTTACTTATTGCTTATCCATGCTCGTAGACGTGGATTGGTATGAGAGTTTCATGAAAGATGTGAGTGTTATTTAAGGGAAACTTTAAGGGGATATACGCTTTGTTACTTATTGCTTATCCATGTTCTTTCCATAACTCAACCCAACATCGTAATGAAAAGTGTATTCCACATTTATCTACTTGCTTTATTCCAACATCAAAATCTCAACTACTCTGCTCAATCTTTCCTCAGATCTGAACCTTCAGTAGCAAAATGCATCACTTCCTTGCAGCGTAAACAAATGACATCAGACAAATCTAGGGGTTTCATGGTGACTATCTTGGTTCACTGGGTTCTTGGCTTCCTGGTTGGGCAGTTGCTAGCATAATGACCTCAATCCTTGCACCGGTAACATGTGATGTAACTCAGGTCCTTTTCCGCAGAAATTGGGTTGTTCTGGGGACACATGCTCTTTCTCTTCCTCTTGAGCTTGCGTTGTATTCCCTCGAAGAGGAAAGGGAGATGCAGCACAGTAGCGTAAGTATTTCCCTCAGTTTTTGAGAACAAAGGTATCAATCCAGTAGGAGACCACGCGCGAGTCCCTCGCACCTGCACAAACAAATAAGAACTTCGCAGCCAACGCGATAAGGGGTTGTCAATCCCTTTACGGTCACTTACGAGAGTGAGATCTGATAGAGATGATAATTATATTTTTGGTATTATTAGTTTAATAAAACAGCAAATAAAAGCGGTAAAAGTAAAGTAGATGTAGATTGATATGTTGAGAATAGACCCGGGGCCCATAGTTTTCTCTAGTGGCTTCTCTCATGATAGCGGTATTCTACGGCGGATAAACAAATTACTGTCGAGCAATTGATAGAAAAGCGAATAATTATGAGACTATCTAGGCATGATCATTTTATATAGGCATCACGTCCGAGACAAGTAGACCGAAACGATTCTGCATCTACTACTATTACTTCACACATCGACCGCTATCCAGCATGCATCTAGTGTATTGAGTTCATACGAACAGAGTAACGCTTTAAGAAAGATGACATGATGTAGAGGGATAAAATCAAGCAATATGATGTAAACCCCATCTTTTCATCCTCGATGTCAACAATACAATACGTGCCTTGCAGCCCCTACTGTCACTGGGAAAGGACAACACAATATTGAACCCAAAGCCAAGCACTTCTCCCATTGCAAGAACTATAGATCTAGTAGGCCAAACCAAACCAATAATTTGAAGAGACTTGCAAGGATATTATGAGCACACATAAAAAGTTCAGAGAAGAACCAAATATCTTTCATAGATAACCTTGATCATAAACTCAGACACACCGCAAAAAGAGATTACATCAAATAGATCTCCTCGAAGACCGAGGAGAACTTTGTATTGAGATCCAGAGAGAGAGAAGAAGCCATCTAGATACTAGCTATGGACCCGAAGGTCTATGGTAAACTACTCACAACTCATGGTGAGGGCGATGATGATGATGATGAAGGCCTCTGTGATGGATCCCCCTCCCGGAACAGGCTTCAAGATGGGATCTCCACGGGAACAGAAGCTACGGCGGTGGAATTAGGGTTTTCTCTCTACGTATGGAGTTTCTGGGGTATGTAGGTATATATAAGAAGAAGGAGGGCACCGGGGGCTGTGTGGGCCAGCCTCGAGATAGGGGGGCCCGCCCTGGGAAGGGGGGTGCGCCCCCCACCCTCGAGGGCAGCCCAGTTGTCCCCTGACTTGGTCCTGACGCTTTTCGTGCGTGATTTTCTCCAAAAATATCTCTCGAAAAGGTTTCATTCCGTTTGGACTCCATTTGATATTCCTTTTCTGCAAAACCCTAAAATAGACAAAAAACAGCAATCTGGGCTGGGCCTTTGGGTTAGTAGGTTAGTCCCAAAATTTATATAAAAGAGAATGATAAAGCTCATTAAACATCCAAGACTTCATAAATAATAGCATGGAACAATAAAAAATTATAGATACGTTGGAGACGTATCAAGCATCCCCAAGCTTAATTCCTGCTCGTCCTCGAGTATGTAAATGATAAAGAAATTTTTTTTGATGTGGAATGCTAACCAATATAGTTTTTCAATGTAATTCTCTTAGTTGTGGCATGAATGTTCAGATCTGAAAGATTCTAGACAAAAGTCTATATTGACATAAGAAATAACAATACTTCAAGCAATACTAACAAAGCAATCATGTCTTCTCAAAATACTATGGCGAAAGAAAGTTATCCCTACAAAATCATATAGTGTTGGCTATGATCCCTAGTTATCACACAAAAATATTCATATCATGCACAACCCCGATTTCAGCCAAGCAGTTGTTTTCATGCTCTATCTTTTCAAACCTTTCAACTTTCACGCAATACATGAGCGCGAGCCATGGACATAGCACTATGGGTGGAATAAAGGTGGTTGTGGAGAAGACAAAAATAGGGAGAGAGTCTCACATCGACTAGGCGTATCAACGGTCTATGGAGATGCCCATCAATAGATATCAATGTGAGTGAGTAGGGATTTCCATGCAACGGATGCACTAGAGCTAAATATGAATGAAAGCTCAACAAAAGAAACTAGTGGGTGTGCATCCAACTTGCTTGCTCACGAAGACCTAGGACATTTGAGGAAGCCCATCGTTCGAATATACAAGCCAAGTTCTATAACGAAAATTCCCACTAGTATATGGAAGTGACTAAACATGAGACTCTCTACAATGAAGAACATGGTGCTACTTTGAAGCACAAGTGTGGAAATAGATAGTAGCAATTGTCCCTTTTTCTTTTTCTATTTTTTTGGGCCTTTTTTTTCTTTGGCCTTTCCTTTTTTTTGTGGAGGGGCTTTATAGATTCAGCCTTTCCTCCCATGGGACAATGCTCTAAAAGATGATGATCATCACACTTTCATTACAACACAATATTACAACTCGATACTACAACAACAAAGTATGACTCTATGTGAATCCCTCCAGCGGTGTACCGGTATGTGCAATGAAACAAGAGTGACATGTATGAAAGAAGTATGCATGGTGGCCTTGCCACAAATACGATGTCAACTACATGATCATGCATGGCAATATGACAATATGATGCGTGTCATGTAAACGGAACGGTGGAAAGTTGCATGGCAATATATCTCGGAATGGCTATGGAAATGCCATGATAGGTAGGTATGGTGGCTGTTTTGAGAAAAAATATGGTGGCTGTTTTGAGGAAGGATATATAGTGGGTTTATGGCACCGACGAAAGTTGCGCGGTACAAGAGAGGCTAGCAACAGTGGAAGGGTGAGAGTGTGTATAATCCATGGACTCAACATTAGTCATAAGAACTCATATACTTATTGCAAAAATTTACGAGTCATCAAAACAAAGCAATTAACGCATGCTCCTAGGGGGGAGGTTGGTAGGATTTAACCATCGCGCGCCCCCGACCTCCACACAAAGGTTGACACTCTACAAATACCTGATGCTTTAACTTAGTCACACAACGGTTCACCATACGTGCATGCTACGGGAATCACTAACCTTAACACAAGTATTTCTCAAGTTCATAATAACTCCACTAGCATAACTCTAATATCACTATCCTCATGTCTCAAAACAATTATCAAGCATCCAACATCTCTTTCTATTCAATGCACTTGATGTGATTTTTTTTACTACATTGACATTGGATGTTTATCATGTGAAGACTAGTTTCTTTAGCCTAAACACTTTACCATGCTGTTTTAATATACTCTCAAATAGATATAAGTGAAGCATGAGATTTCAACAATTTCTAAAAAATATTACCACCACCATGCTCTAAAAGATATAAGTGAAGCACTAGAGCATAAACTATTCAACTCAAAAGATATAAGTGAAGCACATAGAGTGTTCTTAACATTTTTTAGGCCATATTTAACTCTCTCAAATAGGTGTGTCCAGCAAGGATGATTGTGGCAAACTAACAAGCAAAGACTCAAATTATACAAGACGCTCCAAGCAAAACACATAACATGTTGCGAATAAAAATATAGCTCCAAGTATAGTCACCGATGGATGAAGACGAAAGAGGGGATGCCTTCCCGGGGCATCCCCAAGCTTAGGCTTTTGATTATCTTGAATTTACTTGGGGTGCCATGGGAATCCCCAAGCTTAGGCCTTTGCTACTCCTTGTTCTGTAGTTCATCAAAGCAATACTCAAAACTTGAAACCTTCACAACACAAAACTTAGACAAAAATTCTCATGAGCTCCATTAGTAAGAGAAAGCAAACTACTACTCAAAGGTACAGCAAGGAATTCATTTTTTGTTTATATTGGTGTTAAACCTACTGTACTCCAAGTTCTCTATGGTTCATATCCTCTAATATTACTCATAGATGCATCGGAATAAGCAAACAACACACGAAAAACAGAATCTGTCAAAGACAGAACAATCTGTAGTAATTTGCAGGGTTCGCCTACTTCTGGAACTCCAAAAAATTCAAACTAAATTGGTAAATTTGTGCAATGTTTTTACCAATCAGAAGCAAAAAGAATCAACTAAAATCACGCCCCAGTAAAATCTGAAGTCTACTTTAGCGAGCGCTAACGATTCTGTTTTTCACAGCAAGATCATATAAACTTCACACAGGTCTTACCAAAGGTTCTACTTGGCACAACACTAAACAAAACATGAAACCACATCTAATCAGAGGCTAGATGCAATATTTATTCCCTAACAGCAACAAAAGCAAAAAACCTAAAATTGGGTTGCCTCCCAACAAGCGCTATCGTTTTACGCCCTAGCTAGGCACGATACAAGATAGATCTAGGTATTGCCATCTTTGGTCTTCACCCTTTTAATGGTGTCAAGCTCGAATCCGGGAGGTTCTTTGCGTTTCCCTTGATATTCAGAAATCTTAAGATCTAAAGCATCCAACTGCTTATTGCAAAGAGTAATCAACATATTCATGCGGTTGAGATTCCCACTAACACTCTTAAGAGGTTCAAGAGATTTCTGTAATATTTTCGTTACTTCACAAATTTTCTCAAAAACTTGCGTCCCTTCCGGGGTTGAGTTTTACTCCTTTTGGGGAGGTAGTGTTCCCACTATTCCCTCTATGATTTCATGCGCGAAACTAGGATCAACTTCTATAAAATTTCCTTTGGCAACGCAATCCAAGAGTTGTCTATGAGACATATTCAATCCAACATAAAAATTGCGAAGCAAGATTCTAAAATTCACTTCTAAGGTGCACTTACGATAAAATTCCATCATACTAAACCAAGCATCTTTTAAGTTTTCTCCTTGCCTTTGCTTGAAGTTAAGTACTTCAAACTTGGGAGACGAAGGAGCGGATAAGGGGCTAGCCATAATGACAAGCAAGCAATCCAACACACATAAGCGAACAAGAAGGCAAGCGAACGAAAGACACACGGCGGAAGAAGGGAAAATAAAACGGCAAAGGTGAAGTGGGGGAGAGGAAAACGAGAGGCAAATAAATGTAATGCGAAGGATAAGGGTTTGTGATAGGTACTTGGTATATGACTTTTGCGTAAGTCTCCCCGGCAACGGCGTCAGAAATTATTCTTGCTACCTCTTGAGCTTGCGTTGTATTCCCTCGAAGAGGAAAGGGAGATGCAACACAGTAGCATAAGTATTTCCCTCAGTTTTTGAGAACCAAGGTATCAATCTAGTAGGAGACCACGCGTGAGTCCCTCGCACCTGCACAAACAAATAAGAACTTCGCAGCCAATGCGATAAGGGGTTGTCAATCCCTTTACGGTCACTTACGAGAGTGAGATCTGATAGAGATGATAATTATATTTTTGGTATTTTTAGTTTAATAAAACAGCAAATAAAAGCGGTAAAAGTAAAGTAGATGTAGATTGATATGTTGAGAATAGACCCGGGGGCCATAGTTTTCTCTAGTGGCTTCTCTCATGATAGCGGTATTCTACGGCGGATAAACAAATTATTGTCGAGCAATTGATAGAAAAGCGAATAATTATGAGAATATCTAGGCATGATCATTTTATATAGGCATCACGTCCGAGACAAGTAGACCGAAACGATTCTGCATCTACTACTATTACTCCACACATCGACCGCTATCCAGCATGCATCTAGTGTATTGAGTTCATACGAACAGAGTAACGCTTTAAGAAAGATGACATGATGTAGAGGGATAAACTCAAGCAATATGATGAAAACCCCATATTTTTATCCCCGATGGAAACAATACAATACGTGCCTTGCAGCCCCTACTGTCACTGGGAAAGGACACCGCAAGATTGAACCCAAAGCCAAGCACTTCTCCCATTGCAAGAACTATAGATCTAGTAGGCCAAACCAAACTAATAATTCAAAGAGACTTGCAAGGATATTATGAGCACACATAAAAAGTTTAGAGAAGAACCAAATATCTTTCATAGATAACCTTGATCATAAACTCACAATTCATCGGATCTCGACAAACACACTGCAAAAGGAGATTACATCGAATAGATATCCTCGAAGACCGAGGAGAACTTTGTATTGAGATCCAGAGAGAGAGAAGAAGCCATCTAGATACTAGCTATGGACCCGAAGGTCTGTGGTAAACTACTCACAACTCATGGTGAGGGCGATGATGATGATGATGAAGGCCTCCGTGATGGATCCCCCTCTCGGAACTGGCTCCAAGATGGGATCTCCACGGGAACAGTAGCTACGGCGGTGGAATTAGGGTTTTCTCTATGCGTATGGAGTTTCTGGGGTACGTAAGTATATATAGAAAGAAGGAGGGCACCGGGGGCCGTGTGGGCCAGCCTCGAGGCAGGGGGGCGCGCCCCCCACCCTCGAGGGCAGCCCAGTTGTCCCCTGACTTGGTCCTGACGCTTTCCGTGCGTGATTTTCTCCAAAAATATCTCTCACGAAGGTTTCATTCCGTTTGGACTCCATTTGATATTCCTTTTCTGCAAAACCTTGAAATAGGCAAAAAACAGCAATCTGGACTGGGCCTTTCGGTTAGTAGCTTAGTCCCAAAAATGATATAAAAGTGAAAGATAAAGCCCATTAAACATCCAAGACTTCCTAAATAATAGCATGGAACAATAAAAAATTATAGATACGTTGGAGACGTATCAAGGATCGAGGGTTTTAGGAGGTTCATGTAATGCCTAGGATGTTATTATGTCTCCTACGTGTCGAGGCACGACTTAAAGACGTAAGCGCATTCTGGAATGATCTCGAGTATGGTATCTTTGCACATCTCATGTAAAAGTTCAGGGATGAAATTGCAAAGATACCATACTTGAGATCATTCCAGAATGCGCTTATGTCTTTAAGTCGTGCCTCGACACGTAGGATACATAGTCGCATCCTGGGCATTACAGTTCCACATCTCCATGAGTAGCAAGTACACCTAATTTTTTGGTATTTCGTGTTCCATATCCATAACTAAAGATAGAGAAAAACTTAGAAGAGCAAATAAAATCTACTTAGTGTTAAAGAAAATAAGCACACACGAGAATATTCACCCCACGCTATTGCTCCCCGGCAACGGTGATACGTATCCATCCTATCTATAATTTTTTATTGTTCCATGACAATATTCTACAACTTTCATATACTTTTGGCAACTTTTTATACTATTTTTTGGGACTAAGATATTGATCCAGTGCCAGGTGCTAGTTCATGTTTGTTGCAAGTTTTTTTTGTTTCGTGGAGCATCCATATCAAACGGAGTACAAACTGAATAAAAAGGACGGAGATTTTTTTGGAATATATGTGAATTTTGGGAAGCGAAACCAACATGAAACGATGCCCGAGTGGGCCACGAGGCAGGGGGCATGCCCACCAGGGGCAGGTGCGCCCTGGGCCCTCGTGGCCACTCCATAAGGCGGTTGATGCCCTTCTTTCGCTGCAAGAAAGGTAATATCCGGATAAAAATCGTGTCAAAACATCAGCCCAATCGGAGTTACGGATCTCCAGTAATATAAGAAACGGTGAAGGACAGAATTTGGGAACACAGAAACAGAGAGAGACAGAGAGACAGATCCAATCTCGGAGGAGCTCTCGCCCCTCCGCTGCCATGGAGGCCATGGACCAGAGGGGAAACACTTCTCCCACCTAGGGAGAAGGTCAAGGAAGAAGAAGGAGGAGGGGGGCTCTCCCCCCTCGCTTCCGGTGGCACTGGAGTGCCACCGGGGCCATCATCGTGTGACGGCGATCTACACCAAAACCTCCATCATCTTCACCAACATCTCCATCACCATCCCCCATCTATCTACAGCGGTCCACTCTCCCGCAAACCGCTGCACCCTCTACTTGAACATGGTGCTTTATGCTTCATATTATTATCCAATGATGTGTTGCCATCCTATGATGTCTGAGTAGATTATCGTTGTCCTATCGATGATTGGTGAAATTGCTATGATTGATTTAAATTGCTTGTGGTTATGTTGCTGTCCTTTGGTGCCCATCATATGAGCGCGCGTGTGGATCACACCATAGGGTTAGTTGTATGTTAATAGGACCACATATTGGAGGGCAAGAGTGACAGAAGCTTAAACCTAGAATAGAAATTGATGCATACGGGATTGAAGGGGGACCAATATATCTTAATGCTACGGTTCGGTTTTACCTTAATGAACGTTAGTAGTTGCGGATGCTTGCTAATAGTTCCAATCATAAGTGCATAGAATTCTAAGTAAGAGATGACATGCTAGCAGTGGCCTCTCCCACATAAAACTTGCCATCAGTCTAGTAACATAGTCAATTGCTTAGGGGTAATTTCGCAACTCCTACCACCACTTTTCCACACTCGCTATATTAAATTTACTGCTTCTTTATCTTAACGGCCCCTAGTTTATATTTACGTGCTCTTTATATTCTTGCAAACCTATCCCAGAAAAACTACAAAGTACTTCTAGTTTCATACTTGTTCTAGGTAAAGTAAACGTCAAGCGTGCGTAGAGTTGTATCGGTGGTCGATAGAACTTGAGGGAATATTTGTTCTACCTTTAGCTCCTCATTGGGTTCGACACTCTTACTTATCGAAAGAGGCTGCAACTGATCCCCTACACTTGTGGGTTATCAAATGGCGCTAGAAAAAGGTCTTGATAACTCACAAGTATATGGGATCAATTGTAGCATCTTTCGATAAGTAAGAGTGTCGAACCCAACGAGGAGTGTCGTGGAATTAGCACGGCAGATGTCCGGTTTAGAGGACTTAGGTGTGGAGCCATCGCGCGGGTTAGCTTGAAGAGGGTAAAAGCACACAAAGGACACAGAGGGTTTATACTAGTTCGGCCCCTTCGATGAAGGTAAAAGCCTACGTCTAGTTTGGTTTGATATTGCTTGGGCGTCGATGAACAGGGAGCAGATTGCTTGCCTGTCTCTCAACTGGTTGTTGCTTGTCTTTGAACCGTCGCCGGACCATTCCTTTATATAGGAGGCAACGTCCGGTCCGGTTTACAGAGTCCCGAGGCCGGCTCATAATCGTGTCCGCCTCGGTCTCTACTCTTTCTTCCTTGTACCTTAAGTTACATGATAGGACGGTTTATAAACCGTAAACTTTACACATGGGCCCTAAGCCTTCATGGGCCGTAACCTCTACTGAGCTTATAACAACACAGCTACATTACCATAATCCGGATTTCCCTAGCCGGTTTATACCTGCTAGTAATATCCCTGACATTAGGCCCCAGAGTGATTTGAACTTGTTCATGTCAGTCTTCTAAGTCTTGCATAAACTTCTTCTTTGTATCTTCTCTGCTTTGTAAACCGGCTATGACGTCATCTCCGGAAATCATTTTATTCGGTCGTGACATCACCTCCGCATTTATTGCTCACAGCAGTTTGTTACCTTTGTTTAAAGGCTATTCCAAAAATCGAGGCGACTGTAGAATCTTTATCCAATCTCTGACCTCCTCAAATCCCGCGCTTGCCGTTTCACCTCTCAGCCTTTATAAAAACCGCTGAGCCTTATCATTCTTTTTCCTTCCGCACTTCTTCTTCCTCCGTCGCCCGAAGCTCTGCCGCTGCCTTCGAGCTCGTTGCCGTCGTCCAGTCAGGCCGCTGCATCACCCTAAAACGCGTCCAGAGTATTCCGCCGCCGTCCCTTTTCTTCTCAGGTATTCCTTTCCTCTTGCTACAGATTTCTCATCTAGGGTTCTTCCATGGCCTCCGCCATTAGACCTCGAAGCTTTGTTGTTCATCTTATATGTCATGTCTGCAGTAGATTCCAACTCTAGATTTGCTTCGAACACGCCCCTGCTCCGTAGTTTAGACTTAGATTCAGACCTTTAAATTCGCCCCTTAGATTCATTTGACCTGTAGAAAACCTTCGTAGTTCTTCCTGTGTCAGACTTGTATATGTTTCATCTTTTTCTTACCGCTCAGATCCATTTTTACTTTATCCTTGTGTAAAAACCTGTTTCTTCGTCTTGATAGATCTGCAAGCTACTCGCTGATTTAACCAATCATATATTGCTCTTGCAAAACATCAATCATGAGTCGGACGGTTTAGCTTCTTCTTTTTTGTTATCATAAACTGGTAGCAGCTCATCTCCCACCTGCTTCCGGGTTGTCAATGCCATTAGTCCCCTATCTAAACCGTCGATGTAATTTGATAACACACTCCGGTTTATGCTTCAGCACTTGAATAATCCGGATTTTGCACTTTTATTTTTTCAGTGTTTTCCTTTTGCTCACATGGCTGCCAAGCAGTTCATTTCTTGCAACTGGGTCCCTTCCCGCATTACGGAAAAGGATTTGACCAATGCTGCTTCGATTGGTATTCTGGGCCCCCAAGCAGTTCTGAAATGGCGGGCCCCAGGGGATGAGTGTCCTCCTACCCCCAAAGAAGGAGAAATTATTGTTTTCTTTGATCATCTGGCCCGGGGTTTTAGCTCGCCAATTTCAAAGTTTTTCCGGGATGTGCTGGCCGCCTTTCAACTTCACCCTCAGGACATAGGTCCCAACTCCATATCAAACGTCTGCAATTTTCAAGTCTTCTCCGAGGTGTACCTTCAAGAAGAGCCGTCAGTGGACCTGTTCCGGGACTTTTTCCACTTAAACCGGCGGACAGAGTTTACTGGCGGACCACATCAAGAGCTGGGCGGTGTCAGTATTCAGAAGAGAAGAGATGTGGTTTTTCCTCATGCTGCTCTCCATACACACCCCAAGGACTGGAATCAATCCTGGTTTTATTGCAAGGATACCTCGCCTAAAGGAGAAAACCCACTGCCGGGTTACCGCGAACATCGTCTTCCGGAAGATCATCCCTTGCCACAGTGTCTTACTTCCTCCGAGAGAGCCCGGTTTGCCCCTCAGCTTGCCAAGCTCAAGGCCTTTATGGCCAACGGTTTGACTGGAGTCGATTTCATGCGTTGTTGGCTTGCCTGGAGTATCCTTCCTCTGAGCCGGCGCTCCGGTCTGATGTATCAATATACCGGAAAGACGGATGACCCTCAACGCCATATCACCGTAATGCTTCCTGAGAAGGAAGTTACTGAATTCGCCAAGAAACTGCTTAATATCTCTCTGGAAGAATGCAGCCAAACCGGATTGGCTCCATACTATGAGAAGAACAAACTGCCAACCGTAAGTTAATCTCTTCGATTGGTTTCTAATCCGTTTATATCAATTACCTTTGTATTTATTTTTCCATCTTCTGCATAGGCCAACGATCCGTTTTGGAAAAGAAAATCTCAGGACAAGTCAGCTAAATAGCCACGCCGGAAGACGTGCGCTGTCAAGAAGAAGAAGGCGGCCGCTGGCTCTGGTTCACATCTTGAGGAGGATGATCCGGATTCTGAGGTATGAGTTGATCCTGATATGTTCCGATCTCTTTTTATCCAAATTTATGTTTAACAGTGTCTTCTCACAGGATTTGGCTGAAGGAAGTAAAGCGGCAGAAGTTGAGGTAAGCTCTATTTCTTCAGATTCTGAACCGCCGATGCCCAAAATTCGTAAGGCATCCCGGAAGTACCCTTTTTCTCATCCTTACGCTCAACTGGACCCCAAATTTCTTTTGAAGAAGCAGCAACATGAAGCCCGCCGGACTACACGCCATAGTGGCCATGTAGTAGAGTCTTCCGGAATATCTCTCACTCCGGCTCGGAGGCGCCGCTCTGAGGTTTTACTTTTTCCAACTCTTCTCCATCCAAAGGCCGGACTTATACGCAAACCGCTTAAACCGTCTGATCCTAACTATCAGGAGACACCTTTGTCATACTCTGGTGAATCGACTGCCACGCAGGTCCCTGTACTGAAGACTGTGCCTGGGTAAGTCCCTTTCTTCATCCGGTTTATATTTGTATTTGTCTTTTATAACTCTGATAGTTTCTTCAATTTCTTTCAGCAAACCCAAACCTAGCAAAAAGGCAAAGGCTAGCAAAGCGGCTGCCGAGACTACTGCTGATGATCCGGTGGCTGATCCGGATGTAGTAATCCCTCCAGAGAGCGAGCCTACAATTTAGCTTGATGATCCTGCTCCCATGGACCATGATTACATTGCTGCTCCTGAAGATATAAATGTAGAAGATGTCCTTGAACCGGTGAGTCCTGCCCGGGCTAGCCCTCCTCGGACTAGCCCAGCTCCTGCTAATCCGGCTCGTACTGCTGCCCCTTCGCAGCCCACCACTGCTTCTTCTCCGGATGTTCAGGTAACCAGGATTGGCTTTACTGCTCCTGCTGAGCCTATCATCTTGGCCAAGCACACTGCTAAAGCGGAAAAGTTTCAACAAGAGAAGAGCAAGTGGAGCATGGATTTGTCTAACTATGCCGAATTGAGTGCCCAGGAACTTTATTCCGGGTATTTGAACCGGCTTCATACCAGCCGCGACTATGAATCGGGCTTGGTTAACATGATGAAGGACAAATACGAGGTACCTTGTCTTTGCTTTGCCTTCTTTATACTTCTGTCTTTATGCCATAGTAGCCCCCAAGTTCCGGTTTAGCTTCGTTGTAGGTGAACCGGCACTTCCAAATGTATGAAAAATGAACTTACATTAGCCCCCAAGTGCCAGGGGCATAACTTGTTTTATGTGCCTGGGACTTGTCTGAATTCTCTCTTTCGATACTTCAATTGCCCATTAGCCCGCAAGTGTCAAGTAGATAACTTGCTTATGTGCTTGAGACTTGTTTTAACTATCGTCTGCTCCACTTAATTTTCTCGTAGGCTGACTTGACCCGGAGGGCTGCAGAAGTAACGGAACTCCGGAATAGGCTTGCTATCACTGTAACTGCTTCTGCCAAGTCCAAAGATGAGCTGGCGCTGAGCTCCAATGCTGAAAAATTGAAAAAGGATTTTGAAGCGGAGCGGACAGCCTGGGAGGTGCAGAGGAATGCTCTTGAAAAAAGAGCAAAGGATGCTGAAGAGGCCCTTAACCCGGTGACGCAAGAGCTGACCGGTTTAAGGCAGCAGATAGAGCTTATGACCTCTGCTATCTTTGGTAAGTACTTATATGCTTTCATCTCTGCAATCTTTATTTTGCTCCGGTTTAACTGTAATAATCCTATGCAGGGCGACGCGTCACCCATCTTGGGGATGACCTCCGGAAGAAACTCAAGGCCTCTTATACTCTGGTTGAGCAGCTGTATTCCGGCGCTCAAAGGATTATAAGTGCGATGTCTCATTATAAAGCGGCCCCCACCACTATTCAAGGTACTTTGGAGAAGCTTTCTATATTGCCTATACGCTTGGAAGAGGTGAATAAATCTGCTGCACGGGTCGGTTCTCTTGTAGCGCTGACCAGAGCCAAGGCGTGGGTTCCGGACTTTGATCCGAAAGAAGCTATGAACGGGTACCCCAGCACCAAGGAGGATGGATCGGCCTTCTCTGGCAAAGACCTTCATGCTTTGACTAAAGAAATGCGTCCTCTTGCCAGCAAGCTTGCTGATGAATCGGCCTTGACCAGGTATCATCCGGCGTATGACTTAAAGAATGAGCGGGTGGATCGGCCGGTTTATGACACCGAAAATCTAATCCCACCAGTGCGCCCCAATACTTTCGCCCCAGATGTTGATCCCTCCGATCTCATTACTGAAGAGATGTACTTTCGTGCATTATCCAAGATCGACTGGCGCGTTCCTGATTTTCAGCCGCTTCAAGAGGACGAAGAAGTTCCGGAACAAGTCGATCCTCAGCCTTCGCGGCAGGAAGAAGCATAAGTCACTTCATTTTATTTTTATCGGTTGTAATCCGTTGCTGAAAAACTTTAATCCGTCCAGGCCTTCAAGTGCCTTGTAATAGGATAGCTCGAAACATTTTCTGCCTTAATCCGGATGTCAGAGTTTTGATTTGGCATCTGCCAATTTTAATCCCTTGTCTGCTACGGTTGATCCTTTATATTACCTGCATCTGCATAGTTAACACTTAAAAAATGTCCTGGCGGTTTACCGCCGGACCGATTAAAGTGCTCTCACAGGCATATATATATCGAACAAGTATCTTCTTTATACCTTAGAAATACTTTCATACCTTTAATTAAGTATGCTTGACATCCTTAATCCGGTGGACATTGTAAATTCTGAGGAAGCTCTTGGCTCTGTTGGTATTTGCCCAATGATTATTCCGGGTTATAATAACTACCGGTTTAAATAATGCTGGTGCTCTATGACCAGACTTTTGTAAATACGTGGTCAACTTTGAAGTTGCCCAGCTCCGGATCAAAAAACCATAGAAAACATTGAAAAATCACAAAACAGAAAACACAGTTTGCAAATAAGACCATGTAGTCGAGGCATTTTACGAGCTGCCAGGCTCTATATGTGCCAATCAATGGGTGCGACCCAAAGGGCTATGACTCTTTTCTTTTGCCATCAAAGGATGTACTCCAAGGGGCAAGAACTATTTCTTTTGCCATCAAAGGATGTACTCCAAGGGACAAGAACGGTTTTTTTCTTTCGCTATCAAAGGAACTAATCAACCAAGGGGCAAGAATTTTTGCATTTGCCATCAAAGGAAGTACCCCTAGGGACAAGAACAGTTTTTTCTTTTGCCATTAAAGGAAGTGGTCAACCAAGGGGCAAGAATTTTTGCATTTGCCATCAAAGGAAGCACCCCTAGGGACAAGAACAATTTTTTCTTTTGCCATCAAAGGAAGTGGTCAACCAAGGGGCAAGATTTTTGCATTTGCCATCAAAGGAA